>CM028138.1:763470000-763860000 GCA_016271365.2 Neoceratodus forsteri
ACAGAGCTCAGTTTTCATGAAAATGGTCAAATTAGCAAGGTATGAGCAGAGGGCAAAACTATGAAATATAAACAAAACTGTGAGGACTTATTCCAATTTTTTTAATTGTTCCTCCAATATTGAAAAGCTCATAATTTACTTTTGAGCTGTAGTTGCCAGTGATATAGAAGACTCTTACATGTGAAATGACATCATAGACATTAGCAGGCATTACTGTAAATGATTATTCTGTTGTCTTTCCAGAGGAGGATGCTAATTATCCCAAGGCTGAGAACAAAGCTGATTATGATGATGTGGAAAGTGATTTCCCTGTAACTGAAGGTACATCGATAACAGTTATTACGTCATACTGTGGGTATAGTGCAGAGGAGGATAATTATCCCAATGCTGAGAAGAAAGCTGATTATGATGATGTGGAGAGTGATTTCCCTGTAACGAATGGTACGTCAATAACAGTTATTACATCATACTGCGGGTATAGTGCAGAGGGGGATGATAATTATCTCAATGCTGAGAACAAAGCTGATTATGATGATGTGGAGAGTGTTTTCCCTGTAACTGAAGGTACACCAGTAATAGTTATTACACCATACTGTGGATATAGTGCAGAGGAGGAGGATAATTATCCCAAGGCTGAGAACAAAGCTGATTATGATGATGTGGAGTGATTTCCCTGTAACTGAAGGTACATCGATAACAGTTATTACATCATACTGTGGGTATAGTGGAGAGGAGGATAATTATCCCAAGGCTGAGAAGAAAGCTGATTATGATGATGTGGAAAGTGATTTCCCTTTAAAGAAAGGTACATCAGTAACAGTTATTACATCATACTGTGGGTATAGTGCAGAGGAGGAGGATAATTATCCCAAGGCTGAGAAGAAAGCTGATTATGATGATGTGGAGAGTGATTTCCCTGTAATGAATGGTACATCAGTAACAGTTCTTAAACTATACTGTGGGTATAGTGCAGAGGAGGAGAATAATTATCCCAAGGCTGAGAACAAAGTTGATTATGATGATGTGGAGTGATTTCCCTGTAACTGAAGGTACATCAGTAACACTTATTACATCATACTATGGGTATATTGCAGAGGAGGATAATTATCCCAAGGCTGAGAAGAAAGCTGATTATGATGATGTGGAGAGTGATTTCCCTGTAAAGGAAGGTACATCAGTAAACAATGTTTCTCAGGGCCAGTGTCCCCTGTTACTGCATAAATACCAAATCTGGGGAAATCAAATCTTCAGAGGAAGAGCCCTGTGTAGTGTAGACCCAGAACATCAGTACTGAAATGTATATGTTGGTCCAATGAAAGGTATTAAAACACCAGCTGTCCATTAGCCAGCTGTAGTACAAGTGGCAATTACAGCAGGCATAAAATTACATGTTAAGGATTTCCTCTCATGTTTCCATATGTTCCTTTTAAAACACAGTACCTAGGTCTCCCAAACTAAATAAATGCCCATGTTTTGTATAGAAATCTGAACAGAAAATTGCAGTGTTGAAGATGTGGGGAGAAATGTAGAATTATGATAAACTGGATTCAACAGCCAAACAAATATTTCGCTACATTATGGAAATTAAGACAAAAATTGTATAGCATTATTAATATTTGGGTTCTGATATAGCCACCCTTCCCATATACTATGAAGGGTGTGGCAACATTAGAGTACAGCACAGTATCCAATGTTCCAGATAATCAAATCAAAATTTATTTTTAAAGCACTTTTCAACAAACCAACGTGCATATACAATATAAAAAACATCAAATCAAATAAAAAATATAAAATAATAGGCAGCAGTAACAAACTAAACATTAACCCAAATGCCATTTCAAATAAGTTTTTAATGAGGATTTAAAAGTCTCAGTGGACAGGCACTCTCTAATCCGACAAGTTAGTGAGTTCCATAATGGTGGCAGGTAGGAGTAATTTACCCACTAGTTTTAAAATACAGTGGCCCAGATATTCAAACTGCGCCATTCTGTGGTGCAAGCCCTTGCGCTGCTCAAAAAAGTTGCGCTGGGGTGTGGCCAGGGCGATTTTCAATGGAGTTGCACTATTGAGCAACTTCTTTGAATATCGCCCCCTGGCCACAGCCACTGTGCATGGCACAGTGGAACTGCGACACAGCAAATGGTTAGAGTGGAGCATTCAGATGCAGTGGAGCAAGTTCCATTGCGCCATGCTCAGCACCTGCGATATTCAAAAGGTGACATGCAAATGGGGCCATAATATATGCAAGGCACACGGGGGGCCATTTGCATCTAATTACTGCACTATTTGCATGCCATTAGCATGCGGGTGCACCGATCCCTGACGATTTGCGCCTGGTGCCCTGTCAGGCAGCAGCCGTCGAGGACCAACGCCCCCTACGCCCAAGCGGGCAGAACAGTATTCCGCCCCAGCAGCCCAATCGGGCATAATGTAAACTCCCCATAGCCCGATCGCGGGCATACTGTCCGTCCCCGAATAGCCGATCGCGGGCATACTGTACCTTCCCCCACCCCTGAATAGCCCGATCGCGGGCATAATGAAAAGTGCCCCCTCGAATAGTCCGATCAGCGGGCATACTGTGTAACATCCCCACCCCTGAATAGCCCGATTGCGGGCATATTATTCCTCCCCCACCCCCAAATAGCCTGATCATGGGCATAATAGAAAGTGTCCCCGAGTAGCCCGATCATGGGTGCATCCACACCCCACATCCAGACTCCCTGGTGATCTAGTGGTCCCCACCCTCCCGCCCATGGAGCCCCACCACCCGCTCCCCTGTCAGCGCGGTGGGTGGCAGCACCCACCTGCCTGCCGCCCGCCATCCGCCGACCGACAGCTCGGGGCTGCACGCCCATTAGTTCGAGCATGAGCCAGCGGGCATGCAGCCCTACACCTAGGCAGTCCAGATAGTGTGAATGAATTCATTCGCATATCTGGACTGCCGCTGTATGGCTGCATGCCCATTGGCTCATGCTCTGAACATCGGGATGCAACCCCACCAAGCTGTCGGGTAGGGTGGCAGGCAGGTGGGAAGTGCCGCATGCCGGCTGACGGGAGGAGCGGGGGTGGTGGGACTCCATGGGCGGGAGGTGGGGGCCACTAGATCACCAGGGAGTCTGGACAGGGTGTGGATGCTGCCCGTGATTGGGCTACTCGGGGACCTTTCTATTATGCCCACAATCAGGCTACTCGGGGACTTTCTATTATGCCCGCGATCGGGCTATTTGGGGGACACTTTCTATTATGCCTGCAATCGGCTATTCGGGGCACTTTCTATTATGCCCACGATCGGGCTATTCAGGGGTGGAGGGACATTTTCTATTATGCCCGATCGGGCTATTCAGGGTGGAGACACTTTCTATTATGCCCGTGGATCGGGCTATTTGGGGGGTGGGGAAGGTAACATTATGCCCGCGATCGGGCTGCTGGGGGGGATAGAATTACATTATGCCTGCGATCGGGGCATGGGGGGCACCAGGAACAAGTGGAGGGTCACCCACAGGTGGTAGCTGCTATGTTGCACCCTGCAATGCAGCAGTTCACCTTTGGGTGGCCCTCGACTTGATCCTTTTTTTTTGGCGTAAAGTTGTGCAGGCGCAGGTAGGGGTTGCGTCTGCATAACTCTGCACAGCCTGACTGAATATCGGGCTGTGCAGTTTATGCATGGTTCCTCCCCCTTCAGTTGCGCATGCCTTCATTATCATTGCACTGTTGCTCAGCGTGATTTGGGGGGCGCAACTGCCTCCTGCTGAATATCGCAGAATGGCGCATTTCAAACTTGAGCAGGCACAACCCTATTGCGCATGGCTCAACTCTTTTGAATATCTGGGCCAGTGAGTAAAACAAAACTGGGATGTGTACAAGTGTTGTAAATCTGGGAAACAAACTGCTCCTTTTGAATTATCAGTTATGTTATGAAGCACTATTCTATGGAGCATTTACAGATGTTGGGTGAGTACTGGTACTCATTAAAAAGATTTCTGAAGAGTATTTCCTAAAATGATGCGAGTAAAGAGGTTAGTACTCACCTTATCTGGAGCCCAGATTATACCCTTACTATTCTGCATCTATTTCATTGAAAGATTTAATTTTTCTAATCATCGTTTTGTGTTCTTAAATCCCAGATCCCACTGATTTTCCTGAAGATTCTATAGAATACAATTATGATGATGCTGAGTCACTGCCTGTCATCAGAGAAGTCTCTAAAGTCTTTACAGATTCATCAAATCCTGAAGGAGATCTTGTCATCAGAGAAGACAGCAGCAATACCATTTAAATAGGTAATATGAAAGTTATTTAATGCACAGTTCCCTGCACTGTACTGTACGCCTTTCATGTTTAATGGGCCTTACTGATCTGGAATGAAATGTTGCACAGAGTACAACATATTGTAAATAGCATTACCACATTGATACAGTATAGATTTGATAGTGGAAGGAAAACAAATCAATAAATCAAAGTCAAGTTCCTTTTTTGATTCACAAAATCAGGAATTTGGCTTTAGACTACAATATGTCGCACTGGACATGTCCTCTTCGCATGCAACAGCAACACTTAGAATTCTGTACACAAGCAGAAACAGAGAAAGCACTCTAAAGTCCTGATTCTACAAAGAGAACAATGCTGAAAATTGATAAGAAAACAATGCAGAAATGTTTTCATCACATAACATTTTATTCAGGGACATATCACTAAGAAAAACTGTGTGTTTGGAATGTAATTTCTGAAAACAGGAAACTAGCAGGAGATGAATATAATTTAGTGTGATTCAAAAGTAATTGCCTGCTAGCAGAATTAAAGGGAAAGTGAAAATTTCACTTTATGAAATTTAGCAAAGCAGTTTGGTGATTTTCACAAAAATCTGACTTAAGAGCCACAGAATGATTTTGGGTAGTGCAAACAAACTTATGAAACTACAGATACGAATTCTGTTAAACTGACTGCTCTGTTTATATAAAAAGAACACAGTATATAAGTAACTGTGAATGGATTTTGAACTGAAAGTAGACACTGGTGCTACTTGGAGGAGATATTGGTTCAGATCCATGCCCCGCTCTCATACCATCCCATGCACTCTGGCATTCTGGAATAACCTCCCTGGTCCACCCTCTCAACATCTCAGTCAACTACACCTTGGCTAGATGGCATCAAATGACACTCCCTCCCTACTGCTGTCCTCATGCCATCCTAGTCAAGCACAGACAGGTATCCAATGGTCCCCCTTCTCATGCTCAACCTCACCACAACCCGGTCACATGCTCCCTGTCATCCAGTGATGCTTCTCCCTGCTCTGCCCTCAACCCATAGTCAATCAAGCATTCCCTGGCATTAAATGCCCTCCCTTACCTGCCACATTCCATCCTCATCAAGCACACCCTGGCACACACGTCACCCTCCTTTTTCACCCTCACCCTGTCCTAGTCAGGTGCAACTCTAATATAAAAAGGTCCCCATTTCTTGCCCCCAAATCATGCCACACTCAAGCACTTCCAGGCATTCAGTGATTCTACCTTCCCTGCTCCACTTTCAGTCCATCCCAGTGAAGCACACTCTGAAATGGAACTGTCACCCTCCCTGCCCCACCCACTTGTCAAATGTGACTTTTGTAATATGACTTGTGTAACAAATGTTCTGCACCATGTACGTATGTAGCATCTGACCCCAGTGAAAATTAGTCTTGGCTCAATTCAGTAATTCATGATTTGAACATTTTATGAATAAGTATATTTAGTACAATTATTCCTACTACCCTCACCATGTGTCAGGTGCAACACTGACATAAAATGCACCCCCTTCCCTCAGCATGCCCTCACTCTTTCCTAATCAGGCACTTCTTTAGAAAGCATTAATTATTTCCTTAACACTGAAATGTGTTTATCAAATGATGCTAAAATGATGTTAATGTAATTACAAAATGCATTTTCCTACATCCAGTACATTTAGCCCCTTGCCCTTACCCCCACCATGGTACCAATACAGAAAGTCCTCAGACGCTGCAAAAATTAGACACCCGAAATTGTGGATTTCACCAGCCACAATGGACAGAAACTAGTACAGAGAAAAGTAAGGAAATTAAAGTCAAATCCTTGCAGGTAACACCACAAAATATTAACAAGATGCTTTCCTAAACACTTAAAGATTGCCAGTTACTTCTCCTTTTAAAGCAACAATTTTTTTTTGTATTTTTCTTACTTTACAACCCCACAAAATAAAAACACAAAGACTAGAAAATGTTACAATGATGTTGTATAGAGACCTTAGCTGGCAGGGTTAGTTACATTACAGGGGCTGCTCTGCACCATTCACCTGTGACGGTTACCATTAAATTAAATAATTAAAATAATTTTTCCTTCAAGAAAACAGTTGGTCCCAAAGCAAACAGGTAGCACCATTCTTGGATAAAGCACATCACAAAATGATACATTTGAAAGCTATTGTATCTCTGAACATCAGGACATTTCTGTTAATGCCATGTTTGCATTATTTTTTTCTAATTACTTAAGGAAACAGCTGTTGCTTTTTGGTACATTTTTAATGTTAAAATGAGTTTTTCATAACTGCAAGCATGACAAAATAAATATACTGTAGTGCACAAAAGTGGTAGCAGGAAAGAGGCTGGCAATTATAGGCCAGTCAGCCTGACATTGTTGGTGGGAAAGTTAATGGAGTCACTGCTGCAGGAAAGGATTGTGGATTATATTGAATCCAGTGGGTTACAAGACCTGAGTCAGCATGGTTTTACAGGGGGAGGTCATGTCAAGTGAATATGATAGATTTCTTTGACTGAGTGACAAGGGATTTAGATCAAGGTGAAGCAGTGGACATAGCCTACCTAGATTTCAGAAAAGCTTTCAACACTGTTCCACACAGGACATTAGCAAGAAAGCTGGGTAGCTTAGGAGTGGGTCCAAAGATGGTAAAGTGGATAAGAAATTGGTCTGTGGATAGACAACAGAGGGTAGTGGTAAACACAGTTTACACTGGAGAAAGAAGAGTGTGAACAGTATACTTCACAATAAACACATCAGTAGAGTCAAGCCACACAAAGGCAAAGGTACTGAACTTCAGTTGGGCTGACTTTGCCAAATGGGTGAGTGTCTAAGGAATGCACTTGCAAATGGGCAGGAAGGAGGGGTGGAAGAACAATGGGGAATAATCAAAACTGTCATCACAGAGGCAACAAGCCTTTGTGTGAAGCAAATAAACAAAACAAAACGATGTAAGAAACCACTATGGTTCTCAAAGGAGGTGGCAGGAAAGGTTAGGGAGGAAAAGAAAGCATTCAGGATGTACAAGAAATCACAAAAGGAGCAGGGCAGAGAATTGTATAGGTTAAAGCAAAAGAAAGCTGGGAAAGCAGTCAGAACAGCAAAGGCCCAAACCGAGGAAAAGATAGCCAACACAGTTAAGAAGGGGGCTAAAACTTTTTATAGTTACATCAGGGAATGAAGGAAGACCAAGGGAGGGATAGTGAGGCTTAATAAAGGGAAGGGGGGTGGGCAGAGGGTGACTGTGAAAAGGTAGATATATTAAACAAATATTTTTGCTCAGTATTCACAAATGAAGAGGGTGAGGTACCTAAACCAAGCAACAGAAACACTCTGGATGCAGAAATTGATACCAGCCCATTTACAGAAGAAAGGGTTCTGAAAGAACTCTTAAAACTGAAGGTGGACAAAGCAATGGGGCCTCATGAGATTCATCATAGAATTCTAAAAGAAATAAGGGTAGAACTAATGACACCACTGACTACCCTCTTTAACAAATCATGGGAGGATGGGGTGGTACCTGAGGACTGAGGAGCAGGGACCCTGGTTTTCCATTTTTACCAGTAACACCAGTGGCAATCACGGAATCCTGCTTGGTATGCGGATTTTGAGTTCTTGTACCGGTGCCTCATGGAAATTGCATGTCACTGCACAGAATCTCTAAGATTTCAGCATCTTTTTAAAATTTTTTTATTTTCTCTTTCTATGTCCCCTTCTCACAGCATCAGTCTCCACTTTTCAGAGATCTCTAGGCTGGGTATCCCTTAGCTTCACCCCAGGTAATGCTCAGGGCTCCTGTGGACTCCCCTATCCTACCTGGGTTGTACCCCCAGATGGGAAGGGAGGGGACCACAGATCACCCCTCCACACTCCCTTAGTGTGTGTCGGGTAGCCCAGTGGGTCCCTCATGGAGCCTGGTTATGAAGTCTGGGGCACCTGGGTCCCTTCTGCCAGTGGCCGATATGGGGTGATTATTCCTGGTTTTCTGGTCTCTGTCCCTGAGAGCACTGGCACTAGAGGATATCCAAGAAGGTAGGTCACATAGAGACATGCCACTGCTCCAGATCCTGACTAGCGTCCTCCCCTCCTGATCACTCTGCAGCACCATTGCACCACCACCCATGGTCACACAGGTGGTGGTAAAGCAGCAGGACCTGCAGCCCAACCTCCCCGGAGGAGGAGAGCAGTCCCCCAGGTGCTGTATCCTACTCCCCTGGCCAGACCTCCAGCAACCCAAGTTTGCTTCCGACCCTGGGTCGCTGGAACTGCAAGCAGTAGTGCTACCACAGTACCAGCAGGCCGACCCAGATTTCAACATCTTAAAATGAATGCTGCTGTGCTTCGCATTCTTTCTGCTTTGCTGCGTATAGCATCAGTAAGGAAATCACCCGCACTGCTTTGTTGTAACCAGCCATTTCGTTTAACCACCCATACTTCCCACCTATGTCTCCATCACCTAAGGACTGCTTTCCTTAATGAAACCACAGTTTTCTTGTAGTATGTGCCTAAGAGTCTACAAGTATCAGCACACATGGGCAGGGCCACTGGAAAATTGCAGGAAAAGCAACCTGAAATTGCAGAGTTTGTTTGCAAAACTTGCTGGAAAATTGCAGGAGTTCTACTATAGAGCCTTAATGCTTCACAATAAATCCTTTACTGTTTTTTACAGCATATATTAGTCAGCATAAACTACTAAATGAATACACTGACACTTGAATATGTTTTAAATATGAAGAAAGACTTCTGTTTCTAACATGAATCCTAAATGGATAAGATGTGTTGCCTCTTCCAAAATGTAAAAACATCTGCCTCATGCAGTGCTAGATTCTATTTAGTGAGCCACAGAAAATCAATATTAAATAAATCCAGCATAAATAAATGTTATCTGTTTCTGGATGTAGAATAATGAAGCCTGATCAAAAGCTATTTACAGTGCTCTGTCAACTATTCACCCACTCTGGTGTAAGAAAAAATAAGCAGATGGAGTGATGAATGACTCAGTTTTAGTAAAATATTGTAAAGTGTTAAATGTTCATAATTTGTACTGGAGGTACTGTGCACTATTATTAAAATTATATATTAAAACATTGTATATGGGTGTTATTATGGCTGGCAGTATAGCCTAGTGGTTAGAATAACAAACAGTGATTGAACTGGGTACATCCAGCAGACTTGGGTTTGATACCCACAACCTCCACCTGCATAATGTGAGACTCCAAACAAGTCACTTAACCTCCCCAGTGCTTCTAGGTCACTCCTGAAAACAGGCAGTTCTGTCTAGTGGGCCTTACCTGGTTTGCAAAGAATATAAAAAAAATACCAATATATGTTTAGTACTACATCATAGAATAGTAGTCAGGGTACCATGTAATTTACTTGAGTTTTACTTGGGCTGCAATGATTTTGTATAGGTAAAGATAAACATTCAACTACATTTTATGTGTTTTATAAGCTTGCTTTTAGATTTTAGTCAGGTTTTTATTGTATTCTTTGCATATGAGAATCTAGGTTGTAGATTGCTAAATGCAGAATCACTGTTACCAACTAGCTTATTGAAGTTTACAATCAGCAGGGACATCCAAAATCCTCAGTAGTTTAAATGAAAACTAGTCGGAATGAAAGTATGTTCACAAGGAAAAAACTGCCTTACTACTTATGAAAAGACTTCACAGTCAACACCCCATTTAGATGAATTAGATCATTTGCAATTTTCTCCCAGCTGTTGTTTCAGTCTCTGTGACAACAAAAAGTTTTCTGATAGACTGCTTCAGCAAAAAGCAAATGTGAAGTATTTAAGTGTACTTATGTTTGGCCAGTGGATTTTGAAAGCACATTCAGTGACATACAGATGGTAAGGCCCCGAGGGCTGTATGATGCTGGCGGGCAGAGTGACGCTCACTTCGCATTTGAGCTCAGACATGAAAACTGAGAGACACCCTTTTCATGGACACCAAGTAAAAAAAAAAGCATCCACATGTCTGGAAGATGCATAAATCCATTTGAAGGTCCTCCACTAATCACTTGTGGATTTCTTAGGTGAAGACAATTTATTTTAAAGAAGCAAATTCAGCCATTTTTTTTTGCTCCTCCTACCCCCTGGCCATCCACTCCTTCAGGTCTGCCAAGGCCCCCTACCACCACTGTTGAGTCCCGACCACCATCCACTGTCCCTTACTGCTGTGCTACCAGGTAACCCAAAGTAACCCTTTATTGAGTGAGCCCCTACCCCCTGTGGGAGGCTACCAGGGGAGGATAATTGCCCCAAAGAGCTTCCTGTGTATCCTGGGCATGGCAGGGGTCAGAATGGACACATGTCTGGGGCTTCTGGCTTATGGAGGGACCAGCAGCCGTCCTTCAGTTGGCTAGCGTGTGTTTTCCCATTTTCTTGGGAGCGTGACATGCCACATGATGTCAAGGCACAAGCCGATGTTCATTACGCTCCCTCCCACAGTGAGGGCTGATGTGTTTCGTGCCTCAGGCCTCCACCAGGGGACAGAAAATGCTGAGTTGTGAACCCACCCTCCCTCCTAGGAGAAGGTGAGTGGTTGTTGAACACTCAAACCTTCACCCACCAGCTGGCTTCCCAACACCCAAGTCTGTTGCTTAATCCTGGTCAGCGGTGTCACAGGCAGAAACCCAATTCAGGCAGTTAAATTATAGATAGGAAAAAACAAAGGTAGTCCACCTTAGCAGTGATGGTTCAGATTAATTCACATCTGATTTCTAACAAACAAAGAGACCAAGTTATTTGTAACTTGTGCATGTGGGGTGTGAGTGTTGAAGAAAGGGGATCATGATGCTGTCAATACTGCCATCACCCCAGAGGGATGTGGACTGCATTGTTGCTGCTGCAATCACACTGAAGGGGTGGGGGCTGTAATGCTTCTGCCATCACCACTGGTGGATGGGGAATGTAGTACTGCTGTCATCACATCTAAGGGATGGGGGCCACAGTGCTGCTGCTTCTGTCACACCTGAGGGAGGGAGGTCATAGTGCTGTTGCTGCTGCCATCACACCAGGGGGATGGAGACCATAGTACTGTTGGTGCTGCCATTGCACCAGAGGGATGGGGAGGTAGTGCTGCTTCCATCACACCATAGGGATGGGGGCTGTAGTACTGCTGCTACCATCGCATCTTGTACCTAAAATAATTTTAAATTGGTGCAAGGATGGAAGGAAGTGCAATAGTGGAGGTCAAAATTGCTAAACTGCATGTTAGCAGAGTTAAAAATTGCTAAATAAAGTACAAAGAACCAAATACTGGTAAAACCGGATTTTGGCATAGCAGACACTGGTGACAATACCATTTTTTACAATGTGCAAAATGGAATATGCCCTTTTTCAATCCTGGTAAACCAGTGTCCCTGCTGAGGATGGCAGATGTGATTCCGCTTCACAAAAGTGGGAGCAGGGCAGAAGCAGGCAACTACAGACCTGTTAGTTTAACCTCAGTGATAGGTAAAATGATGGAATCACTTCTGAAGGAAAGAATTGTTGAGTACCTAGAGGCCAGAGGGGCACAGGACCCAAGGCAGCATGGGTTAACAGAGGGAAAGGTCATGTTAGACGAATCTAATCAATTTCTTTGACTGGGTGACCAAAGTAGTAGATCAGGGAGGGGCTGCGGACATGGACTACCTAGACTTTAGCAAGGCATTTGACACAGTCCCACACAAAAGATTAATATACAGGTTAGTCAGCATGGAAGTGGGTCCCAAGATGGTAGCCTGGGTAAAGAATTGGCTGGAAAACAGGACACAGAGGGTAATAGCAAATGGAGTCCACACTGAAGAAAGGGGAGTTACTAGTGGGGTACCACAGGGTTCAGTACTAGGACCGGTCCTCTTCAATGTCTTTATAAGTGACATTGCAGAGGGACTGGAAGGAAAAGTATGTCTTTTTGCAGACAACACAAAGATCTGCAACAGAGTTGATACACAAGGTGGGGTGGAAAGGATGAGAAGGGACTTGGCAAGGTTGGAGGAATGGTCAAATTTATGGCAGCTTAGATTCAATGCTAAGAAGTGCAAGGTAATGCACCTGGGAAACAAAAACCCAGGGGAAGAGTACACAATAGGGGGTGAGATACTAACAAAAACAAAAATGGAAAGGGACCTGGGGGTAATCATATCAGATGACCTAAAGGTGGGCAAGCAATGTGAGAGGGCAGTAAGGAGGGCTGCGGGGATACTGGGATGCATACGGAGAGGCATCATCAATAGAAAACAGGAAGTTGTTATCCCTCTGTACAGACAGCTGGTGAGACCCCATCTGGAGTACTGCATGCACTTCTGGAGACCCAATCTCTGCAAAGACATAAACAGGATGAAGGCAGTCTAGAAGAGGGCAACTAAAATAATGCAGGGTCTGTACCGGAAGACATATGAAGAGAGACTTAACAGCTTAATATGCATGGCCTCAAGGAAAGGAGGGAAAAGGGGAGCATGATAGAAACTTTCAAGTACCTCAAGGGAATAAACAAAGTCGAAGAGGGTAGCATCTTTCAGAAAAAGAGGTGTGCAAGAACAAGGGGGCACAATTTGAAGATGGGGGGTAGCTCAGAGGTAATGTAAGGAAGTATTTTTTCACAGAGAGGGTTGTGGATGCATGGAACGGCCTTCCGGAGGAGGTTGTAGAGTCAAAAACAGTGGTGGAATTCAAGCATGCATGGGACTGTCATAAGGCAATTCTAGGGAGTGGGGGTAGGAAGAAGTAGGCTGTTGGTTAACTAGGATCTGCAGCTTATCCATTAGGTAGGGGAAATTGGCAGACTGGTTGGGCCAAGTGGTCCTTATCTGCCATCAAATTCTATGTTTCTATGACCAGTGGTGTGCTTTAGGGATCAGTGATGAGACTGGTCCTTTTTAATGTCTTTATAAGTGACATTGCAAAGGAGCTGGAAGGGAAGCTCTGCCAGTTTTCAGATGACACCAAAATCTACAATAGGGTGGACACTCCAGGGGAGTGTGGAAAGGATGAGCAGAGACCTCAGAAAACTAGAGGAGTGGTCAAGGGTATGGCAGCTTGGCTTCAATCTGAAGAAGTGCAAGATAATACACTTAGGATACAGAAACCTAGGGGTGGAGCACAAAATGGGAGGAGTGGTACTGAAGACCACCAAGCAGGAAACAGACCTAGGGGTAATCATTCCAGATGACCTAAATGTGGCCAGGCAGTGCTACAAGGCAGAAGGGAGGGCTAGTGGGATTCCGGGGTGCATAGCGAGGGGTATCACAAGCAGAAAGAGGGAGATGGTGTTGGTTCTGTAATAATCACTAGTAAGACCACACTTAGAGTACCGTTGTCCTGCTTTGCAGACTATTTCTCCAGAAAAACACAGACAGAGTGGAGATGGTCCAGAGGAGAGCAACTAAAATGGTGCCTAGAATGCATCAAAAGCCCTTTGGAGAGACACTAAAGGTCATCAATATGTGCACCCTGAAACACAGAAGATAGCGGAGAATATGACAGAGAACTTTAAATACCTCATTGGGGTAAATAAGGTACAGGAGGGAAGTATTTTTCAGAAGAAAAGGTGCTCGAGAATAAGGGGATATGCTATGAAACTGGAGGGGGGGGTAAATTCAGTAGAGACATCAAAAATACCTCTTCACAGAAAAAGTGGTGGATTCCTGAAGTAGGCTTCCAGTGGATGTGGTGGGGATGAAAACAGTGGTGGGGATCAAGAATGTATGGGAAAAGCACAAGGGAATCATACTGGAAAGGAAGGGGGGGCGAAAGAAAGAGCTGTAGGTGGGGCATGGTCTGTGGTAATAGTGCAGGTAGGGAGAAATTGACAGGTTCAGTGGGCCAAACGCTCCTTATCTGCCATAAAATTTGTTTCTATGTTTCTTAGTGCACAGATTTTGAATGATGTATCCTCAACACTTGTTATTTCTATTTTCCATTTATAACAGGACATGGAAGCCTTCCTTCAGCTGAGAGCACAACTGCAGGACTACAGCACATTTCATCTATTAATAATCTGACAAACTGGTGTGGACAACAACGTTCTACAGAAACAATAGTTACTTTTGCAATCTCATTTTCCTCCCTGGTCTCTCCCCCATTCAGTTCATTATTTGAGGCATACTTGTGTTAACAAAGGACAGACACATTAACTGATGATCCTTTGCCAATGCCTGTGAAACTCTGGATATCCCTGAAACAGATCCACATGAGGACCGAACAATGGTTGCATGTTGTTTCATTCAGAACAGGACACTGACAAAATGACAATTTCAAACATTCTTAACTTTTTTTATTGCCATAAAAACTGCTGTTGAATAGATTCCGTATGCTGTTTAGGAGGAAGTCATTTCTACTGTAGCTTTTGGAGATGTACTGCAGCTGTATCAAGTTCAAGTGCTGGATTAATGATTCATATTGTTCATTAATAGAAATAATAACTGGAGACAATTAGTCCCTGTGTAATGTACACTTTATTCTTAAAAATCTAAAAATCCATTAAAACTTTTTTAGAACAAGCTACTGTAATTAAATAATATTGTACTTGAAGACCACACATGCTGTATTTAGTTTAATAATGTTGCTGTACTAACATCTATATACATTCTGTTAAATGGAGAAGCTGTATAACCTTCTGGATGTAAAGTACAGTTACGTAATAACTTACCATAACAGTAGATCTTCGAGAACCGCTCTTGCAGCAGGTTACACCATTAGGACTAAAGCCGGTAGGCACCAGGACCCCAGAGAAATTTTCTAGTTAGCAGCATCCATCAGGGACTGCCCCCGACATCGGCCCTGCCCCTGACATCAACCATCATATAAAAGGGGGCGGTCACCCAGAATCCCCAGTTCTCCCGCCAGAGACTCCTGGCTGCTAGATGACATCTAAAGTGGAGACAGAGGATCCATCTCCAAAGAAGGTATGTAACAGGGAGGTGATGTAAACACTGAAGCCTAGGTGATAATAAATGGAACAACTCTACCTCCAGAGGGGATGGTGGGAAGGAAACTACCTGCTGCAAGAGATGTTCTTGAAGATCTACTGTTACAGTAAGTTCTTACGTAACTGTGCTATCTTACTTCGAGAAACAGCTCTTGCAGCAGTTTACACCATTAGGACTTGATTCCCAAGCAATTATGGAAATCCCTGTCAGACGGGAAGAGGCTAGTGAGAGATTGTGAGTTGAACCAGAGCCTAGGACAGTAGTCCTTGAAGGACTGCTAGACCAAAACCAGCTCTTCGACTTGAGGCAAAGTCCAGGCTATAATGCCTAATGAAGGTGTGCACGGTGCTCCAAGTAGCTGCTGCACAGATGGCGGAAGTGGAAACATTCTTCAAAGCAGCAAAGGAGGTAGCCAACCCCCTTGTGGAATGTCCCTTGACCGAGCCCAGTGGGGATTTATTACGCTTCTGGTAACAGAATGTGATGCAAATTATAAGCCATCTGGAAAGAGATTGCTTAGAGACCGGAGCACCCAGCATCCTGTGGGCGAAGGATACAAAGAGCTGATCAGATTTATGGTGTTGTCTGGGTCTGGTCAGATAGTATCTAAAACACCTATGCACATCAAGAATGTGCAGCAGGGCCTCTCTTTTATTGGAGTACTTAGGGAAGTACACCGGGATGTCGATATCCTGGTTAAGAGTAAGGGCTGAGACCACCTTGGGAAGAAATTTTGGATTTGCCCTTAGGAACACCCTGTCCTGGTGAAAAACCAAATAAGGTTCTTTGCACATGAGTGCATGGAGCTCAGAAATCTTTCTGGCAGAAGTAACAGCAAGTAAAAATAACGTCTTCCACGTGAGGAGATGTAGTTCGCAATCCACGGCTGGTTCAAAAGGAGGCAGCATAAGCTGCTTTAGGATGAAGGGTAAGTCAACAAGGTGGAATGGGATCCTTAACCAGAGGACTAAGGTGGAGAATGCCACACAAAAAAGCACGTGCGGCTTCTGACTGAGATATGGACCATAGGCCTATGGGAGCAAGATGGGCGGAGATGGCACAGAGGTGTACCTTTTTTGAGGAGTGGGCCAAGCCTGCCTGAAAGAGGGACAAGAGGTAGTCTAATACCGAACCCTCAGAACAATCCAGTGAGGAAAGTCCCCGTGCTTGAGCCCAGAGACAGAATCTGCGCCATTTCATGGCGTATGTGCCATGAGTGGTCGGTTTTCTAGCAGCAGCTAGCTCATGCGAGACCCTGTATCGCATGACTGCTGTGTCCTTAGGAGCCAGGCATGCAGGCTCAGAGAGGGTAGGCCTGCCTCCTAGGACAGTAAGTGAGAGCTGAGTGGCAGAGGCACTGGCGGTTCCTGAGAAAGTTGGTAAAGCAGGGGGAACCAAATCTGCCTGGGCCAAAAGAGCGCGATTAAGATCAGTCTCACCTGCTCTCTGTGGAGTTTCAGAAGAACCCTCTGGATCAATGGGAAGGGAGGGAAGGCATAGAGGAATCTGCCTGCCCAAGAGAGGGACAACGTGTCTCACCAGAAAACACCAGGCCCTGGATCTAGCGAGCAGAAATTGGGCAGTTTTACATTGGATGGGAATGCGAAAAGGTCTAACTCTGGTGTCCCGCATCTGAGGAACAAATCATCTATGACCTCTTGGAGTAGTTCCCATTAGTGGACTCTGGCCTGACAGCGGCTCAGACTGTCTGTGGTAATGTTGTCCATTCCTAGAACATGTACAGCAATCAGGTTTGTGCCGTGTTGAAGTACCCAATCCCACAACCTCATGGCCTCCCTGTAAAGAGGGTAGGAATGAGTGCCTCCTTGTTTGTTGATGTAGTACATCACTGCAGTATTGTTTGTTTGCAGCAGAAGAGTACCCAGTGGAATCTCTGACTGGAAGGCCTGCAAGGCATATAGGACTGCTCTCATCTCCAAAATGTTTATGTGAAGGTGAGATTCCTGGGTTGTCCATGAGCCCCAAGACTTTGCACCATTGAGATGTGCTCCCCAACTGGACCCCACAGCATCTGTGGAGAGCGTCATGACTGGAGACGGTGCAACAAACTGGAATCCCATCAAAATGTGTTCTGGGACGAGCCACCATTGCCAATGCCGGATGATGGCCTTCATGATCCGGATTGGATGCTGCAGATGGTCTTGCTTTTGATCCCACTGCACCCGTAATATCCACTGGGTCACCCGCATGTGGAGGCGGGCTAAAGGGACTGTTGCAATGGCCACAGCCATGTGTCCGAGCAGGCAAAGGACCAGTCTTGCCGGAACGGTCTTCCTCGGCAAGATATCCCTTATAAGGGATCTGATGTGCTCCACTCTGTCCTGGGGCACAAAGTCTTTCCCGTGGATGGTGTCCAGGACTGTGCCTATGAACTGCAGTCTCTGAGATGGAACCAGGTGCGACTTCTCTCGATTGATGGTGATGCCCAACAATCCAAAGAGGGAACGAGTACAATGAATCATGGACATCAGGGCCTCCCAAGAGGGGGCCACAAGGAGCCAGTCATCCAGATAGGGGAACACATAGTGGCCTTGTCTCCTGAGAGCTGCTGCCATGACTGCCATACTCTTCGTGTGTACTCGAGGTGCCAAGGACAGTCCGACGGGGAGGGCTCGGAACTGATAAGGGCGACCCAGAGACTCGAAGCGCAAGAATTTTCTGAGCGCCTGAGCTATCGGGATATGCAGGTAGGCATCCCGCATGTCCAGTGATGCTAAGAAGGTACCCTACTTGAGCATGGGAATTAGCCCTGGAAGAGTCACCATGTGGAAGCATTTGTATAGCACTGAAGCATTGAGGTTGCTGAGGTTCAGGACTGGACGGAGGTCCCCTGTCTTTTTGGGAACCAGAAAGAAGTGGGAATAATATCCTGTGCCTCTCTGGTTCTGTGGTACGTGCTCTATGGCCTCTTTGTCCAGAAGCACTAGCACCTCCTGCTGAATGAGCAAGGTGTGCTGACCCTAGTAACAGGAAAGCATGGGAGGTCTTGAAGGTGGGTAGTGGAGGAATTCTATAGCATGTCCTCTCTCTACCAATTGTAGAACCCACCGGTCAGCAGTTATTGTCTGCCACCCTGAAAGGTGGTGGGAGATGTGACCCCCAACTTTTTCTTCCCATTGATCCAGAGGAGGGGCCGGGGCCAGGAAGGAGTCATGCTGTGATGGCGTTGCTTCCTGCGGGCTGGGTCGGTTTAGTGTATCTCTGACCTTGGCCTGGGGAAGACTTGGACTGAGCCTTGCGATTAAAGTTGCCCCTTTGTTGCTGGCTAGAACATAAATGTTGCCATTGTTGCTGGCCACAAAAACAATTCTGGTTCCTACAAAAGGAGCCAGTCTTGGGCCTGTACATGGCCTGTACAGTTCTCACCACCTTCCCGGCATTTTGTAACTTGGTGATTACCTTTTTGGATTCTTCACCAAACAGGACATCTCTGTTGTAGGGGATGTCCAGGATATTTTTCTGGATGTCTGGGGTAAATCTATAGACGTGAAGCCATGAGTGTCTCCGGAGACAGACACCCGAGACTGCTCCCCTGGCCGCAGAGTCTGCCGAGTCATAGGCGGCTCTCAAAATTTGAGTCCCCATATATGACCCTGTGTGAAGAAGGTTTAAAAGTTCATCCTTCTGCTTGCCATCCGGAAGGGCTTTGACCAGGTCCTGTCCCTGTTCCCATAGGGCGTTCTGAAACTGAACCATGTGTGCTAGGTAGTTCAGAGACCTGAGGGAGCATGTAGCAGCTGCATACATGTGTCTCCCCAGTGAATCCAATTGCTTGGATTCCTGGTCTGGTGGCTGTGTGCTCAGATGCTGCAGCCATTGAGACCGGTCATGTGAGGCCATGATGACCAGTGAATCAGCCAGGGGGTTGTTGTGCCAAGTACATGTCCTCCAAATAAGCCTGTACAGGCGGTCAGCTGTCTTCAGCACAGAGGGGGTGGAGTGCGGACATTTCCATGTGGCCTTGCTGACATCCGAAAAGGTATCCACCAAGGGTGGCACAACCACAGGCTTAGGGTCTTTCTACCGAAGATATCTAGTGTGGCGCTGTCATTCGGGGGTCTAGATCTTCTGTCTCCCATCCCATATCCTCCTGGATGTGCTACTGTATTTCCGTATCCTAAGTGTATTATCTTGCACTTCTTCAGATTGAAGCCAAGCTGCCATACCCTTGACCACTCCTCTAGTTTTCTCAGCAAAAGAGGGATCATCCTGAGGTGACCTGGGGAGGTCTCATGGGTCTGGTGATGGGAGACTGATGGAAGAAGAAGAAGACCTGGAAGAATCAGATGAGTCCAGTATTGAGTTGTCCCCCTACGGAGTGGACCTTCTTCCTCTGGGTCACTTGGAGCTGGGGGACCCTGAGGGAGACCATGAAGGGGGCCTTCTCCTTTCTCTGTATCTACATCTAGGAGGAGGTGTAGACTCCTTGGGAGTCAAGGGTCTGCCGTCTGGACCCTGGGGGGAGAAAGGGAGGAGGAGGAGGAGGAGGAGGAAGCTTTATTAGGACCACAACCTTCCTGATAGTGTCCCACCAAAAGGTGAAGAGATCTTTAACTTTCTGTGGGTTCATGCCAGATGACAGGCCAGGTATCGGGGTTGGCCTGTCCGGTGTCAGGTGTCAGGTCCTGGGTCATCGCAGGTTTGGGCAAAGGCTCCTGAGGAAGCTTGGCATCTTTTGTGTTGCCTGCCTGGTCATCAGGCAAAGTCAAATTCTCCTCCGATGAACCCCAGCGATCGGTATTGACCAGTGATGGGAGGGCGGTCGTCGGCTCCGAAGGTCGCTTGACCAATGTCGGGTACTTGAGGGACATCTAGTCTGTCGGTCATTTGGCCAGTGATGGATTGGCAGCCTGCTTAGGCTCCATCATCTGCTTGGGGGATGTCAGGTCCATGGTCTTCCTGGGAGGGGGATTGGGTCTCCTTGGAGGCTAGGAGACCGATCTGGTGTCGGGTTCCTGGCGTCTGTCCGAAGAAACAGTAACTGACTTCGAGGAGGACTTAGACTGATGATAGTTGGAAGACTTCCCTGAGGCCTGGGAGGGCATAGAAGATGGATCAGAAGTCCTGGAGGTCTTCAGCAGGTGGAGAGAAACCGAAGGACCACCTGAGGATGTGACCTTAACTGATGGAGGCTAAGAGTGAACCCTGGAGGGAGAGCAGTCTGAGCGCATGGAGCCAGAGCTGGTGCGCGAGTCCGAGGCCAGGTTCGGGGATCTGGACCTGGCCTTCTCCTGCTGTTTATGGGACTTGAAGGCTGACTCACCTCTGGATGCAGGGTCTTTTTTCATGGTTTTTAATTTTTCTTCTAATAGGAACCCCTGGAGTGCCTTTTGACAGCGGATCCTGGTGCGGCTGTTAAATTGCTGGCAAATGGATCAGGCCTTGGTGTCGTGCCCCGGGCCTAGGCACCACAGACAGGGCATGTGGAGTTCCTTGAAAGGGATCTGTTTGCCGCAGGCATACTTAAAGGGGTGTCCTTCTGTGGAAGGAGTAGGAGATGCCAACATTTAGCAAAGAAAAAGTTTGTTGAAGAAGTTCGAGTCATCATTCTCTAATTAGGCTTCTGTGAGGCAAATGCTGGCGAGTCGACAGCGGGAAAAGAACTGGGGATTCTGGGGGACTACCCCCTTTTATATGATGCCTGACGTTGGATACTGCTAGCTAGAAACTTTTTGTGGGGTCCTGGCGCCTGCCTGTTTCAGTCCTAATGGTGTAACATGCTGCAAGAGCTGTGTCTCGAAGTAAGATCTAGCATTTACAGTTGAAAACGTTTGCAGCATTGTTTGATTTGACAAACTGCATTTGTTTCAAGCTCTGATATATTTTATAGGCCCAACATAGACAATGTACACAGATGTTACAAAACACTTGCTATTGGAGCCACCCAGATCCCTTTGTCAGGTTTTATAATCAGTTGCAGTAGATATAGCAGGTTCACTCCTACCTATTATACTCTACATGATCAGGAAATGCACTCTTAGTACTATGCCTTTGTGTGTAACACTGCACTTACAATATGTACAATTGCTTATCATGTATTCTGTTAAACATGTTCTGTTGTTACTGGAAAAGCTGTTATTGAGTATGTTTCCATTGAACTATACAGTATTGTAGTTCAGTAAGTTTTCTAAGTGGAACTCCTGCGTGAATAACATGCTGTACTGTACTTTAGAAAGCAAATGCTAATATTCATCCAGGTTCTAACTCAGTAAGCAACATCATGAAACAAGCAGAGCCAGTCATTTGTGTTCCAGACATTTAGGGTATTATTAATAAACATTTTCAATCAACTTTTTAAAAGTGTGTGTGTGTTAGGGGAATATTAATAAACATTTTCAATCAACTTTTTAAAAGTGTGTGTGTGTGTGTTAGGGGAATATTAATAAACATTTTCAATAAACTTTTTAAAAGTGTGTGTGTGTGGTGGTGGGGTCTAATAGACTTTAACAAGAAACTTGCCTTCCTGTGAGGACAGACATAATGTAGAGAATGTAGGCACACATTGTACTGTCCGATATAAACTCTGTCTCAGCATCATCTGATAAACGCTGTGTGATTATAGGTCAGGACACCATGTATCCCATGCACACATTGTACTGTCCGATATAAACCCTGTCTCAGCATCATCTGCTAAACGCTGTGTGATTATAGGTCAGGACACCACGTATCCCATGCACACATTGTACTGTCCAATATAAACCCTGTCTCAGCATCATCTGCTAAACGCTGAGTGATTATGGTTCAGGACACCACGTATCCCATGCACGCATTATACTGTCCGATATAAACCCTGTCTCAGCATCATCTGCTAAACGCTGTGTGATTATAGGTCAGGACACCATGTATCCCATGCTCACATTGTACTGTTCATTATTTACTAGGTTTACTAGGGGTTATGGGGCATAAGTAGATATTAGCTCATCAAGAATGCCCCCCACAGTTTTGTGGAACATTAAAGATTCAGTTAGTATTTAGCCACACGTCCAGACCTTTTTTGAATGTTTCAAGGTTTTTGCTGTCGGCTAGGTCTTGTGGAAGTTTGTTCCATAGTCTTGGCACCCTTATTGAAAAATAATTTAGTCTCTTGTTAGTTTTGGCTTTCCAAATCTATAGCTGTTTTGTATGCAGCCTTGGAACTATTTTTCTATCTGAGAAGAAAATACCACATTGCAGCATTAAGGAAGGTGTTTGAAGTATTTTAAAGAGGAATAAACGGTCTCTTCTATGGCGCCTTAATTCCAAGAAATGTAGGCCCAGTTTGTGGAGTCTATCTGGGTTACTTAGCTGTGTTAAATGGGGTACCATTTTGGTTGCTCTTTTCTGTATGTGTTCAACCCTTTCTGTGTCTTTTTTTTTAATATGGACTCCAAAAGTGAGACCCATAATCGGAATATGGCCTGATATATGTTCTGTAAAAAAGGATTATACATTCTTCTGTTTTTGTGATAAATGCACGATCTATTCTTCTGAGAAGTGCATTGGAATTTTTTGCTAATCTGTTGCAATGGTCAGTAGAGGAAAGTTTGTTATTGACTGTAATACCAAGGTCTTTTTCACTATCCATTTATTTGTGTGTTTAATACATATTACTTTGTATATGCCTGTGTAATGTCCCCGTTGTTAATCAGGACCTCCTTGTAAATGAACCTGCTCAGAGTTTTTTTTCCCTGCCAAGAAATTGAACTTGAACTATTTGCTACCCTTAGTGTGATATTGTTCAGTTGATAAACTTGTATTGGGTTGTTTTTCCCCGAGATGAAGTACGGTAAACTTCTTGGTATTAAAGTCCATCCCATTTATTTTTGACCAGGGCGCAATCTGAGATAGATCCTTGATTAGTTGATTTGTACAGTTTACTGAATCTGCCCTCCCACCCAGTTTGGTGGTGTCCGCAAACTTGGATAATATATTACTTGAGCTGACTTGCATGTCAGATATAAATAGGTTAAATATTGTAGGTACAAGGACAGAGCCCTGAAGGACCCCTCTAGTCACATCCCCACTATCTGATAAAGCTCCTTTGATTTCTACCCGCTATGTTCTGCCTGTCAGCTAATGGTTAACCCAGATAAGTAGATTGGTAGGAAGTCTGAGGTACAGAAGTTTGTTGATTAGTTTCCCATGTGTCACCTGGTCGAAGGCCTCACTATAATCCAAAAGGATAACGTCCATCGGAATGTTAGAGTCTACCCCCTGGTTTATACGATTGTAAAAAGCTGTGAGGTTAGAAGTACATGAATCACCATGTTGTGTGGAATCGTTAATGTTTAATAATTGAAGTTCTGATTCTAATATAGATTTGATTATTTTCTTCAATAATTTACAATAATTATAAACCCTCTCTCAGCATCATCTGCTAAACACTGAGTGATTATGGATCAGGCCACCATGTATCCCATGCACACATTGTACTGCCCATTATAAACCCTCTTTCAACATCATCTGCTAAATGCTGTGTGATTACTGGTCAGGCCACCATGTATCTCTTGTACACACTGTACTGTCCATTATAAACCCTCTCTCAGCATCATCTGCTAAATGCTATGTGATTATGAGTCAGGCCTCCATGTATTGCTTGTACACACTGTACTGTCCATTATAAACCCTCTCTCAGCATCATCTGCTAAATGCTGTGTGATTATTGGTCAGGCCACCACGTATCAGATGCACACACTGTACTGTCCATTATGCACCCTATCTCAGCACCATCTGCTAAATACTATGTGATTATGAGTCAGGCCTCCATGCATCCCATGTACACAATGTACTGTCTATTATAAACCCTGTCTCAGCATCATCTGCTAAACACTGTGTGATTATGGGTCAGGCCACCATGTATCCCAAGTACCCACTGTACTGTCTATTATAAACCCTGTCTCAGCATCATCTCCTAAATACTGCGTGATTATTTATTTATTTAGTTAGTGAGCAGTTTCTCCAGGAAGCCATACTGAGTAGTGTACCGCTCGATTCCAGATGCATCCTGGGGACAAACCTTACAATAAGAACATCAAGTGGAATACAATATACAAGGTGAGACAGTAGGTACAAGTTATATAACAGCAAGGTACAACACTACCCAGGGTAGAACATGGTACAGGTGTATAATTGCAATGATACATCCATGACTGGGGGTACAACAGGGAAAGGAGGTTCAGGGATCAATTAAACTGAGGTAGGAAGGATCAGCTGTGGTACAGAGTAACCAAGGATGAGTGGTTGTCATAGTGCTGAGAAATGTGTTAGGTACAGGAGCATGTGGTGGCAAAATGCTCAGACAGTAGACCATTTAGGTGCTGGGAAGGTGAGGAGAGTCGAACGAGTGGAGGGAGAGAGTTCCATAATTCGGGCAAACGGTAGCTGACAGCTGCCAGACCTGAAGATGAGGACCTATGAGGGACATAAAGGAGTCTGGAGTCATTTGTCCTAAGTTCGTAAATTGATGAAGGGTGAGCAGGCAGTGCTGAGGACAGGTAGGGAGGCAAAGTGTGGGTCCAGTACCTGGCAGTGACACATGCGTAGTGAGTAGATCTATGGTCCTGATGGGAGGGTAGACCTAGAGTTTGGTAGAGAGTACAGTAATGTGTGGAGCAGGGACAATCAAGGGCAAAGTGACAGAAGGAGTGGAAAATGGGGTCCAGTCTGGTTAGGGAGGACTTTGGGTCAGGCCACCATGTATCCCATGCACACATTGTACTGTCCATAATAACCCCATATCATCATCTGCTAAATGCTGTGTGATTATGGGTCAGGCCACCGTCTATCCCATGCACATATTGTAATGTCCATAACAAACCCTGTCTCAGCATCATCTGCTAAACACTGTGTGATTATGGGTCACGCCACCATGTATCCCATGCACACATTGTACTGTTCATTATAAACCCTGTCTCAGCATCATCTGCTAAAGACATAGAGGATAATGGATACCACCCCATCAGTAACAAGCATGTTGCTGCATCAAGAGGTTGCCCCTGGTGACATTAAGAACCTCAAGACCGAAGGTCGAGAGGTTCTGTAGCCATGGGCAACCTCGAAATGAGGCAGCATGCTTGTTACCAATGGGGATGGTATCCATTATCTTTTAGAGTGTAGGATGCCACCCAAAACCTTGTGGAGACAAACAAATCAAGCCCCACAGTGCAGTAACAAGAAACAAAGAAAATCAATTGAAAGTTCACATTTTTTTACGATTCAACAGGGAACAGAAACAGTGGACAAGAAGTCATTAGATTTTACTTTGCACATCGAATATTTAAAAAAAACTAACTTGAATTTAGTAACATTTATTATTCCACAGAATTTGATGGGGTACTTCCTGAAACGAGTTTAGGGTCATGACGTACTCTCATGGTCATGAAGCTTGCTGTCAGCAGTTAATTTTCAGCTGTAACCGACTGGCGCCAACTGTCAGATGCTGAGACTGTGCGAAGGATGGCAAGGAGAAGTGCAAGCAGTAGTTCTATGCTGTTTTGCTGCAGTAACTATGTAGCTACTACAGCATATCAACATAGAATGATGCATCTGAAGCACTATAACATTGTTTTGAAAATGATGGTTTTTCATCAATAACAATGTTCCATCATACTCTGTAGTGTAATTATGGGTCAGGCAATTATGTATCCCATGCACACATTGTACTGTCCATTATAAACCCAGTCTCAGCATCATCTGCTAAATGCTCTGTAATTATGGGTCAGGCCACCATGTATCCCATGCACATACTGTACTGTCCATTATAAACCCTGTCTCAGCACCATTTACTAAACACTGTGTGATTATTTATTTATTTATTTAAGAGTTTTACCAGGAAG
This sequence comes from Neoceratodus forsteri, assembly GCA_016271365.2. Classification (NCBI taxonomy): domain Eukaryota; kingdom Metazoa; phylum Chordata; order Ceratodontiformes; family Ceratodontidae; genus Neoceratodus; species Neoceratodus forsteri. The sequence continues at coordinate 763,496,021 of CM028138.1, forward strand.
GCATACTGAGCAGAGTATCATTCGATTCCAGATGCATCCTGGGGACAAACCTTACAAAAACAATATCAAGTGGCATACAATATGGAAGGTGAGATAATAGGTACAAATTATATAACAACAAGGTTGAACACTATCCAGGGCAAAACATGGTATAGGGTACAGGTGCATATTTGCAATGATACAGCCATAACTGGGGGTACAACAGGAAAAGGAGGTTCAGGGATCACTTAAACTGAGGTAGGAAGAATCAGCTGTAGTAAAGAGTGTCACAAACCTGCTCAGCAGGTCAGCCTTCTACTCCCAAAGTGCCAACCTCCGAGTGCAGTCTTGTGAACAGTTAACAGAAACAGAGTAACCCTCCTGTTTTATGGGTTTGAATCAACCTTTGATCTTAGTTCTGGAGCGGTTCAAACTGTGAACCTCTTGCTAGCATACCCAATGCACAGGCTCAGATAATTCTGTCTTCGGTGGGGCCAGATATATTTGCCTACAGGCATCTAACCAGGTGTACAAAATGAACCCTTAAAAACTCTAATAAAGACCTCAGATTACTATCACCTTTTTCCAGTTTGGTATCACCATTCAAACTTATGCACAGTGTTTGCTTTAACCTTACATACTTGACTTGTTAAAGAAAAGAAATTCAAAGACAGACCAAGTAGGCTCTAAAAATAGAGTTTTACTAAAATAGATAAAAAATATGTAAAACATAAAATACAGAACTATATATCACAAGAACCATACAATATTTTAAAAGAACAAGATTTTAACAGTGCAATTCCTACTACAGTACTTAGATTTGTCTGTCTAAATACCTGCTTAAAGTGCTCAAAGATGTTTCTTTGTCAGAGTGCAGATAAAAGTGTCTCCGAAGAAAAACAGAATACTTTTTACATGAGCATTTGTCAATGCCGAATGTTGTCACACTGGCATTGGCAGTGGCGGAGCTGAAGATGTATAGTGCTGTGATTTTGTTAATGTGTCCCAAAAGGTGATTTTGCACAGTGAGCATGCCATTGTGCTCCACAGCTGTGGAAATGTGTTTTGGGCAGGCTGTGAAAAATGGCAGCTGGACTGTTGATAAGGAGGTGTGCACAAATGCCAGTGGTGAAAATGTGGCATGAAAATATTGCAGATTGATGAAGTTACAAAGGTGCATGGAAATTGCACAATGCACGCTTGCAACACAGTCATCGTATGGACTTTCAGCACCAAATTTTCAACATAGGCATTTTATGACCTCTGCTCATGAATAGTGTCACCGTCATTTCCTCAAACTGTCCCAAAAATTGATTTCGCACAGCGACCATGCAATTCTGCACCAGACATGCAGAAACACATTTCAGCCAGCTGTACTGTTCATAAGGAGGTATGGAAAAATTCCAATGATGAACAGCTGGAATGAAACTATTACAAATTCACAAAGTCACGAGCTTGCGTGCAAGCTACGCAATGCACGCTCGTAAAACACTCATGTTATTGACTTTCATCCCCAAATTTACAACATAGGCATTTTAGGACATCTGCTAATGAACAGTGTCACTGACATTTTCATAACGTGTCTCAAACACAGGCTTTCCACAGCGACCACACTATTGTGCACCGGAACTGCGAAAACAGATTTTGGTCAGGATGTGAAAAATGACAGTTGTATTGTTCATTAGGAGGTGTAGAACAATGGCACTGTTGAAAATCTGGAGTGAAAATATTATAAGTTTGCGAACTTACGAGCATGCATGCAAACTGCCCAATGCACGCTGGTAGCACAGTCATTTTATGGAGTATTGTCACTAAAGTTTCAACATAGGCATTTTAGGACCTCTGCTCATGAACGGTGTCACTGTCATTTTCATAATGTGTCCCAAACAGTGATTTCACACAGCGACCGAGCTACTGTGCGCCAGAAGTGCGAAAACACATTTTGGCCAGGATGTGAAAAATGACAGCTATACGGTTCACAAGAAGGTGTGGTAAAATGCCAATGCTGAGAATCTGGCATGAAAATATTGCAAATTGGCTAACTTACGAGCGTGCGCATCAACACGCTAGCAACCATGAAACAGTCATTTTTTTTATTCACGAAATTTGCAACATAGGGTTTTTAAGAGCCTCCTCATGAATAGTGGCACTGTCATTTCATTACTCTGCCCCGAAAGGTGATTCCACGCAGTGACTGTGAAATAACCTTTCGAGACCGAATAACGCCATGACAGTGCAAGAATTCATGAGGAGGGGTCTCAAAAACCCCATGTTGAAAATTTGGGGTCAAAAGTCCTCAAAATGCGTGAGCTATGCAGCAAAGTTGATAAAACTCTATTTATTCCATTATACAGTTTACCGGCATTTCCTCAGTTCGCGGTCGGCTTTGAAGAGTGCAGACGTGTTCCCGGTCCACCGAAGATCATTGTGCCAGACTCTGGAGGTAAGTATGGGGTGAGGGGGGTGTGTGGAGGCAGGGTGCACAGAGGGCGGGTGCAGTTGGGGAGCAGGCAGACTAAGAGGGACCATTTTTGTTTTACAGGTGGAAAACAAAAAACATCACGGGACAGTTTTTTTGTTTCAGGGCATTTGGCACACTGGAGTGGGCTTCCAGCGTGCCACCTAAATGTTTGGGGGGGTCTGTAGCTGATGGGGAATTGGGCACCCTCGTTGGCACAGAACAAGGGGAGGATGTTGTGCCAGCGAGGATTGGGCATCCATCGGCACACAAAAGCAGGGGAGGCCAAACCGGGGGATTAGGCACCCCTCAACATTAACAATGGGGAGGGTGATTTATGCTGACGAGGAGTGGGCTCCACTGTCAGCACATACAGAGGGGTGGGGTAAAGCAACAGGGGGATTGGGCACCCCTGAAGTAGGCAGTTTGGCAGCCACTGTGCTGCCATGCTCATAATGTCAGTGAGCACGTCCAGAGAAGGTCCGTTGTGTCTGACGAGCTTTGCTCAGATTGCAGCGGACCTTTTCTTAGATGTGCTTGCCACATTATATATGCATGGTGTGCCGCCGGCATGCAGGCTGATTGGAGAATGAGGGACGCACCTACCGGTGCGTGCCCTGCATTCGCCCAACAGCGACCGCGTCTCCAAAGCTGCAGTACTGCAAGATGTTGGCTGCGCAAGTGCGCCAACATAAAAAACTGTCTTTGACAACCCCTTTGTGTGAGGTCACCTACCTCCTCCTCTGTTTATTAAAAATCATACACCCAGGAAGTTTTTTCATTTTAGAAGGAAAGTTAATTAAGGTTACATCAGCAGAAACTCCTTTCCCTATGTGACTTCCCCAATCAAGTCAGTAAATTTCCTTTCATCTATGAGCAGTATCCCCTCTCACACAGACATCAAAGCATTTATGATTTCGCACCAGTGTGCTAAACCTAGTTTTCGTCCTCGAAACATCATAAAATGGATACTGATTTCCCTCTTAGCAGTTAAAGCTATATTTAACTAGAAAAAACGGAGATTCTTGATTAAGGCCTGCAGGTAACACCTTGTATCTAAAATCTGTGTGTGTGTGTGTGTGTGTGTGTGTGTGTGTGTGTGTGTGATCTCACATGCTGTCTCAGCATCTCTCATCAGAGACGGTCCATATTACAAAAAATCATAGTGTACTCAGAACTGGCTGTCCACGTGTCACAATCCTCCCCACTTAGACTGAATTTGGGTGTTCTATCCCTGGCATGGGCTGAGCTTCCTAAATCAGTTCACTCCTCATACACACAAAACAGACCATCTGAGTTCTGGTTTGTGGCTCCAGCTCGATGTACGATTGTCAGATCATACCCATGCAAAGTAAGACTCCATCTTAGCAAGCTATCATTGTTTTTCCCTATCTGCATCAGCCAAACCAGGGGGTTGTGGTCAATCTGCACCACAAAATGCTTCCAGGCCCACACTATGGCAAGACATTCTTTTTCCACAGTGGAGTATGCCTGTTCCCTGGGAAGTAACTTCCTACTCAGGTATGCCATTGGGTGATCCCTCCCTTGGCTGGATGTCTGACTCAGTACTGCCCAATACCCATGTCTGAGGCATTAGTCTGAACTATAAAGTGTTTTCTATAGTCAGGACTTGTCAAAACAAGAGCACTGCACGATGCCTCCTTTAGTTTGGAAAAGGCTTCCTCACAGGCTGGGCCCCAGGTAATTTTCTTAGGCATCCTTTTCTTTGTCAGGTCAGATAGGGGAGCAGCTAGGGCACTGTAATTGGGTACACATTTTCTGTAGTACCCTGCTGTCCCTAGAAAACTCATGACCTGCTTCTGTGTTTCTGGTCTGGATTACCTCTATCTTTATTTGGTTAGGATGTAGCTGTTCCCAGCCTACCTCATGCCCGAGGTATGCCACTTCCCTCATGGCCACCTGGCACTTCTCGGCTTTGCCAGTGAGCCCAGCCCTCTGTATCCTGTCCAGCACTTCCCTAAGGTGGAATAGGTGTTCCTCCCAGCTGGTACTAAAGATGGCAATGCCATCCAGGTATGCCACGGCGTACTCCTCAGCACCACTTAACACCTGGTTCACCAACCTCTGGAATGTGGCCAGGGTGCTCTTCATTCTGAAAGGCATTACTTTAAACTCAAAGAAGCCTATTGGAGTGATGAAGACCGGCCTCTTCCTAGCTCTGTCTGTCAACTCTACCTGCCAATACCCTTTTGTCAGGTCAATGGTCGTAAGGTAGGTCGCCCCTCCCAACTTGTCCAGGAGTTCATCCATCCAGGACATCGGGTGGGCGTCTGACTTTGTGACTGCATTCAGTTCATGACAGTCCACACAGAAATGAGTAGAGCCACCTGGCTTAGGCACAAGGACTACGGGTGAGGCCCAGGGGCTGTGGGATCTCTGGATTACCCCTAAATCCAGCATCTCCTCCACTTCCCTCCTACTGTCCTTTTGGACAGCCTCTGACACCCGATATGCTGTCCACCGTATGGGTGTCTGTGTCCCTGTCTCCACATCGTGCGTCACTAAGGGGGTCAGTCCAGGCTTGGTGCTAAATAATGGGGCAAAGTCTGCTAAAACCTCCCTTACTTTCTGGATCTAGTCCAGGGTCAGCTGGGGAGACAATTTAACTGCCTCCATAGAGGACTCTCACTTGCTTTCTTCCAGCAAGTCCAGAAGGGGGTCTCCTTCATCCATCCCCCCACCAGGACTACACACTGCAAATGCCATGTCATCCCTATTTGTATATGGCTTCATTTGTTGATATGGTACATCCTTTCTGCCTGTCTTCAATCAGGTAACTCTATAATGTAGTTCACATCATTTACCTCCCTAACCACTTTGTACGGTCCTACCCACTCAGCCTGCCGCTTGTCTTTCCAGACTGGAATAAGGACCATGACTTCCTGACCCACCATGTAAGAGCGAGCTCTGGCTCTGTGGTCGTAGCACACTTTTTGTTTCCGTTGGGTAGCTGCCAAGTTGCTCTGGGCGGTCCCCACAAGCTCCTTCAGCCTTTCCCTAAACTTGAGGATGTAATCCACTATGGGAGTTCCCTGGGTGTCGTGCTTGCCTTCCTAGTCCTCCCAGATCAAGTCTAGGGGCCCACGTACCCAGTGTCCATATAAGAGTTCAAAGGGGTAAAATCCTGTCGACTCTTGGGGCACCTCCATGTATGCAAACAACAGGTGGGGAAGATATTTCTCTCAGTCCTGCCCATGCTGTTCAGCAAACACCCAGAGCATTGACTTTGGGGTACCATTGAATCGTTCCACAAGACCATTGGCTTGTGGGTGATACAGTGTAGTGCATCTCTGCACCACCCCACACTTCTCCTATAAACATTTCATCAGGTCTGACATCATGGAACCCCCTCAATCAGTGATAACCTCCTGCAGAAATCTAACACGAGAGAAAATCCCAAGTAAGGCATCTGCCTGAGCATAGGGTGACTGCGTCTGGGTACCAGGTGGCATAATCCACCACAGTCAGGATGAATCTCTACCCTGAGGAGCTGGGAGTATTTAAAGGCCCCACAATATCCATTCTCACCCTCTGGAATGGGTCCTCCACTATGGGCAATGGAATCAGGGCGGCTTGGGTTTTCTTGTCTGCCTTCCCTATTTCTTGGCACCAGTGACAAGATCTGCACTACTCCTTCATCTGCTGGGTGAAGTTAGGCCAGAAGAAATTCTGGGCCAACTGCTCTGTAGTGCTCATGATTCCCAGTTGACCAGACAAGGGAATATCATGTGCAGTTTTTAGCAACTACTTACGATACCCCTCGGGAACGACAAGCTGCCTGCCTAGCATCCCTCCCTCTGTCAGTACAGCCTGAGTATACATAAGTCCATTTTCCCAATAAACCTTATGTCTGCCATCACCTCCCTGTGCACCGTTAGAGTCTGCCCAAGCCCTCAGCTTCACTAAACTATGGTCACTTCTCTGAGCAGCTGCAAACCCGTCACATATTCCCAAGGCATGGGACAGGTCCCCTTCAGTCACTAAACTAGGGTCCCTAGCACTAGCTTTGGGGCACTCAGGATCACTGTCAATCCCAACCCTCTGACCATGGGTCACCCCTCCCTCTTCGGAGTAACCCTCCGTAGCTGTGTGGATATTGGCTACTGGGGAAATTTCTACCCCCTTTTTATTAGTCTCCCCATTTGGAGACACAGGTTGGGGAACCAGCCTCTCAGTGCTTTCCATAATGGTTTCTGTGGGATTCAGGGCACTACACTTTTCCCTTGCCGCTTGGCTATGGGTAACTGCACATACCATCCCCTGTTTGAGATTGTTGCCCATGATCACATCCACTGCTAATGTTTTGGCTACTGCCACCTGTTGCACAGTTCCCCCTGTTTCACCCCAATCTAGGGGAACGCTAGCGAGGGGCAACGTTTTCGCCTCACCAGTGAAGTCCCATACAGTGATGTATTTATTGGGTATAAGCTGACCAGGCTCTACTAGATACCCTTTTACCAATGTCAGGGATACCCCTGTGTCCCTTAACCCTTGCGTCTGTATACTGTTCATCATGACTGGGTGCATGTATTCCCTCATGTTCACAGACATGCTTCCAGGGACACAAACAATCCACTTCTTTTCTAGTTCCATTCTGCGTATTGTTGCTCATTCTTTTGGGACACTGTCTGGCAATATGCCCAGTTTCTTTACATAACCAACATGCACTTCTCTTTTCAGAGAAATCTTTTCTCTGAAACCTGGGGCTAACTGGTTTCAGTGGAGGCAGTGAGGGTTTTAGCTGCCCTGGAGGCACGCTTTTCCCTTTCTGCACTGCCATGCCCACCCCATTCATTCTCTGACCAGGTCTGCTCTTGGCATAGCAGTCCGTGAGTTCATCAGCCTCTTGTACTGTTTTGGGATCTCGGTCCTCTAGACAGGCTTTCAGCTCTGCTGGGCATGCCCAGAAAAACTGTTCTAACAGAATCATATTTTCAATTTTATCAACAGAGTTTGCCTCAATTCCTTCTCACCATTTTAAAAACTGACATTGTTTCATGGCTAGCTCCTCATAGCTCATGTCAGGGCCTCTTCTGAGCTTACGGAATTTAGCTCTGTATGATTCAGCAGTTAATTCTATTTTTTTTAACAGTGCAGCTTTAAGTTTGCTGTAATCATCACTGTCCTCATTGTCCATTTGACCCAATGCATCCCCAGCTTTCCCGGTAAGTAGCGGTGATAGCTGGAAGCTCCAGGACTCTCAAGGAATTTTCACCTGAATACAAACTTCAAAAGAATTTAAAAAGGCATCCATGTCCTCCCCCTCTTTAACTTTGGCTATTAATTTGGAATTCAATTTGTAACCCAGTCCTGTAGTCCCAGTTAAACCCAAGCCACTTACCTGCTCTGGTGCCACTGGTTGGAGTCGTAGCTTCTCCAGTTCGTGTTGCCTCTGGTGCTCCTGCTCCTCAAGGTCTGCATCTCAGTGTTCTCACTCTCTCTTCTCCTCTGCAGCTCGCTGGCGCTCACTCTCCTCACAGACTGCTTCTCAGCATTCTCACTCTCTCTTCTCCTCTGCCACTCGCTGTTCATGCTTCTCTTCTCTATGGAACTCCAGTTCCGTTCTGCGCAACTCAATTTGCAGCCTGTGTACTTCTGGATCCAGGATACTGGTGACCTTCCCCTGCTGCTGTGGCCCTTCACTGACAGTGGCCCTGTTGCCCTCCTCATCGGATCTGGACACTGCACTGGCCGCTAGCCCTGCCACACTCAAGGTTTGGTCCTTTTCAGTCACAGTCTGTGACTTAGTGCTCTGGGTATCTGCTACCATCAGGGCATCCACTAGGTTCTGTTTGCTGGCTTTCACCTCGAACGGGACTCTTCTGTCCCCGCACAACTGCCTTAAGTAGTCTACAGTGTACCTGCTGTAGTTTGAAGCCATCTTCCCTAACTACTGCTACTATGACTTGCACTTTAGGAAGAAAAGAATAAAATGGGTAGGAACTTGACTGTACACCAAGTGATATAGTTCTGTTTCCTTTTTAAAATAAAACACTGCCTTTTTCTTTCTTTGCAAGTGAGCTTCCGGTGTCAGGCTGACACACTGAACAATAAAAGCTTGTAATACCAAAATTATGCTACCGCTGCCAACCAATCTGTCACAAACCCACTCAGCAGGTCAGCCCTCTACTCCCAAAGTGTCAACCTCCGAGCGCAGTCTTGTGAACAGTTAACAGAAATAGGGCAACCCTCCTGTCTGTTTTGAGGGTTTGAATCAACCTTTGGTCTCAGTTCTGGAGAGATTCAAACTGTGAACCTCTTGCTAGCGTACCCAATGCACAGGCTCAGATAATTCTGTCTTCGGGGGCAAGATATCTTTGCCTATGGGCTCCTAACCAGGTGTACAAAATGAACCCTTAAAAACTCTAATAAAGACCCAGATTACTCTCACCTTTTTCCAGTTTGGTATCACCATTCAAGCTTATGCACAGTGTCTGCTTTAACCTTATACACTCCACTTGTTAAAGAAAAGAATTTCAAAGACAGACCAAGTAGGCTCTAAAAATAGAGTTTTACTAAAATAGATACAAAATATGTAAAACACAAAATACAGAACTATATATCACAAGAACCATACAATCTTTTAAAAGAACAAGGTTTTAACAGTGTAATTCCTACTACAGTGCTTAGATCTGTCTCTCTCTCTTTATAAATACCTGTTTAAAGTGCTCAAAGATGTTTCTTTGTCAGAGTGTAGATAACAGGGTCTCTGAAAGAAAACAGAATACTGTTTAAAAAATCTGTGTTTGACAACCCCTTTGTGTGAGGTCAACTAGCTCCTTCTCTGTTTATTAAAAATCATATACCCAGGAAGTTTTATCATTTTAGAAAGAAAGTTAATTAAGGTTACATCAGCAGAAACTCCTTTCCCTATGTGACTTCCCCAATCACGTCAGTAAATTTCCTTTCATCTATGAGCAGTATCCCCTCTCACACAGACATCAAAGCATTTATGATTTTGCACCAGTGTGCTAAACCTGGTTTTCCTCCTCGAAACTTCATAAAATGGATACTGATTTTCCTCTTAGCAGTTAAAGCTATATTTAACTTAGAAAAACAGGAGATTCTTGATTAAGGCATGTTCAAGTTTATAATAAGCTTCTGGCCTTCCAGGTAACACTTTGTGTCTAAAACCTGTGTGTGTGTGTGTGTGTGTGTGTGTGTGTGTGTGTGTGTGTGTGTGTGATCTCACATGCTGTCTCAGCATCTCTCATGAGAGACGGTCCATAACACATTTTTATATTACAAAAAATCATAGTGTACGCTGAACTGGCTGTCCACATGTCACAAAGAGTAACCCAGGAGAAGTGGTTGTCATAGTGCTGAAAAATCTATTATGTACAGGAGCATGTGGTGGTGAAATGCTCAGATAGTAGACTATTCAGGTGCTGGGATGGTGAGGAGAGTCAAATGAGTGGAGGAAGAGAGTTCCATAGTTTGGGCATGCAGTAGCTGAATGCTGCCCAACCCAAGGATGAGGACCTATGTGGGAAGTAAAGGAGTCTTGAGTCATTTGTACTCATTTCATAAACTGGTGAAGGGTGAGCAGTCAGGGCAGAGGATAGGTAGGGAGGCAAAGCATGGGTCCAGTACTTGGCAGTGAAGCATGCACAGTGAGTAGATCTATGGTCCTGATGGGAGGGTAGACCTAGAGTTTGGTAGAGGGTACAGTGATGGGTGGAGTAGGGACAATCAAGAGCAAAGTGACAGCATGAGTGGAAAAGAGGTCCAGTCTGGTCAGGGAGGATATTGGGTCAGGCCACCATGTATCCCATGCACACATTCTACTGTCCATTATAAACCCTGTCTCAGCATCTTCTGCTAAATGATATATGATTATGGGTCAGGCCACCATGTATTGCCTGCACACTTTGTACTGTCCATTATAAACCCTGTCTCAGCATCATCTGCTAAACGTTGTGTGATTATGGTTCAGGAGACCATGTATCCCATGCACACATTGTACTGTCCATTATAAACCCTGTCTCAGCATCATCTGCTAAATGCTATATGATTATGGGTCAGGCCACCATGTATTGCCTGCATACTTTGTACTGTCCATTATAAGCCCAGTCTCAACATCATCTGCTAAACCCTGTGTGATTATAGTTCAGGCCACCATGTATCCCATGCAAACATTGTACTGTCCATTATAAACCCTGTCTCAGCATCATTTGCTAAATGCTGTGTGATTATGGGTCAGGCCACCTTGTATCCCCTGCACACATCATACTGCCCATTATAAATCCTGTCAGCATCATTTGATAAATGCTGTGTGATTAAAGGTCAGGCCACCGTGTATCCCATGCACACATGGTGCTGTCCATTATAAACCCTGTCTCAGCATCATCTGCTAAACGTTGTGTGATTATGGTTCAGGAGACCATGTATCCCATGCACACATTGTACTGTCCATTATAAACCCTGTCTCAGCGTCACCTGCTAAACTCTGTGTGATTATGGTTCAGGACACCATGTATCTCATGCACACATTGTACTGTCCATTATAAACCCTGTCTCAGCATCATCTGCTAAACACTGTGTGACTGTGGGTCAGCCTGCCATGTATTATCAGCTAGTAAATGCCCAGAAACTGCTTCAGTGCACATCATTCCATTGCTTGTCATTGCCGCTGTAGAGAACCTAGCAACATTTAAGCAATTGGGCATGACAGAGTGTGCACTGTAGTGTAATAACAACACACCTCAGGTGTGTTATGAGGCACAAGGCAGCAAATAGTGCATTTAGTCACCTGAGAAGTGCCATTATTTCACCACAAGGCACAGCCCAGAATGTCTTATTGTGATTATAAAATGGGTCCAAGATTTATTTGGTGGGGGTGGGGTAAAAAAATGCACAAGAAGTAAACATTAAGCATTTAAATTTTTTTTCAGTTCCATCCACCCCAACAAAATAGCCCCAGCACATCCCAGCATAGGTATGCCATCTCAGTTTCAAATATTATGCAAAGCAAAATACTTTGTTTTTTTCTAAGTATCCCCTAACCCCCTTATATTCCCCAACCCACACCAATGTACCTGTTTCTTCACCTTTCATCCTTCTTCCTGATATTATTTCCTTCCTTTTCCCTACTCTGTTTCTTGTTCATCTTTCCTGCATTCAGTAGATGGAATATTTAGTATGGACTGAGTACTGATAAAATGTTAACCCCCACAATCACACAACAGATGGCCTCAGATAGAACCAGACCTTCTGTTTATCTATAGCAGGTAAAGCAGCAGAGATTCCCTGCTAAGCAAGTGAGTGTTGGAAGGGAATTTTTAATGATCAGCATAGAAACATCAGAAAGTAAAATGGTATGAACAGTACTTCATTTTTTAATGTATGTATGTACAGTATGTATGTATGGACGTATGTACAGTATGAGTGTACAGTATGTATGTACAGCATGTGTGTATGTATGTGTACCCGCTACAAATGGAGGTTCCCAAAAGTCTTCCTTGAGCTTGCCTAAATGCCCACTGCCAGGCGGTGTTCTGTGTCCTAGCAATTTAAAAGTGTTTGCATGTGAGTACCCTGTTCGGCTCCGTGCCTGTCTCTTTAACAGCTGCCTTTTTTGGTATAAAATTAATCTGAGTAGGAGCAGAGTAGTTTCAGACTCGAGTCCTGCCCGAGCTACAGTAATATCACTCCATTCTGCCATCGCTATTTGCATAGAGGGAGCCTTGCTAGGAACTGTAACTGTTTACTGTTTATGTTTTAATAATAATAATACTGTAGTTTGTCTAATCTGCCTTCCTTTGCAACATGGACATTTCAGTATTGCACCACCATCTTGGTTCTGGACTGCCTACTAGGACCAATCAGTACCTTTGAGGACCCTAAAATGGTGTCTGTCCTGAGGGAACTTGTGGGAGTGAACTTCTGTAGGAATTGTAGTTTTTGCACTTTGGCACCTAAATGAAGCTGGAGGGGGAGCTGTAGCTGTGACAGACAGATGGATTAGCCGACCGAACCTTTTGGATTTTCCAGTGCTGCCTGCAGCAGAAGTCAGTCTGGAGTTAGAGTTTTGAAAGTGACAGCTTGAGTGATTCGAGCAGCTGCCTCTGCGTAGTAGCGCTGGAAACTGGTGGGAAGGTTGTGTTTGGCCTGCCTGCCTCATCTGCTCTTGTGAGGGAATCTTTCTGAGTCAAAGAGAAATCGAACTTTCTCCAAAGTTGCTGTGCTGAGACCAGAATCCTGAATTGTGACAAATTGAATCTTCCCGAAGGGGTCCAAAGATTTGCCTTGGTGCAATTTGACTGTCAAGACCTGAGAATACCATGGGGAGTGTCGGTTTGCACAGAGACACTGTATATTGCAACTGGACTGCCATCCGAACTGTGTTACTGTTTCCTTTATTATGTGTGCTGAATGTCATTAGTGGGTCGCAATTTGGTTCCCCGCTGCCTGATTGTGTTACACTTGCTGGAAGCTGCATCCAGCCCTACCAGACTGCCATCTGAATTGTTCACCTGGCCTGGGCCTCTGCCACCTTGGCACAGCCAGTTGCTCACACCACACAGAAAACCATCGAAGAGAGACCTTCCCGGGGATCAGCCCTCTGCTCATCATCACGAACAGGAACACCACCACAGTGAATTGTGTGGGCCCTGCTTCTCCTGGCAAACCAGCAAGTCATCCTGCAGTCTCCATTTCATCCATCCTGTGTCCTGTACTGGGTAGCATGAGTAAACACCAGAGTAGCTCTCTGCAACAACAGCTCAATCAAAGCATGTCATTTGATTTGTTTTGCTTGATTATCACAAACTGAGCAATCTGGCTCCAGATTACAAATTGTGGGTTATTGTGCATGGCTAATTCTTTCCATCTATAGGCCCCTGACCAGCTGCAATGCCGACCTACCCTGAGCACCGCATCAGTCTAGTCTACCTCACCAACTGGGTACCCAGAGTGTGTGTGACTGTCTTGAGGGACTCTAAAGTGCATGCCTTGTAACCTGATTGAATCAGTACTTAAACCAATCAACGTGATTATGCCCCTTCCTTGTTCATTCCCCCTGAATAAATCAGATCTGAATCTTTTTGCACTTAAACTGTTTGTGGTGCTTCTCTGTACTAATAGCACTGGATTTCTATTGCTTGTGGTGTCTAACCTTATTTTACAGGGGGTATCCAGGGCCAAGCTGGTGGAACCAGCCTTGGTGGTAAGTGCAACAAGTGTGGTGGTACACCTGCTGTTTGGGGGTTGTGGTAATTGTGTGTACAGAACATTGTCTAGGCCACTAGAGGGTAAAAGGGGGAAACAGTGCCAGCACCAACCCTGTCCTCTGGGTGGAGGCACCCAATTTCAGTAACCAGGCCTCTCAACCTGCATTTGGTCAAGCAGGCAGGGGTACTAGCCCTTGGGGTAGCACCACCAAGGGGTTACATCTTGGAGGCGCCAATGCTGGGATTTGCACCTTCTAGTGGTCAGAAGTGGGTACTACAATCCCAAGCTTAAAAACTGTAATAAAATGGAGGCACTTGCTACACCTAAGTTTAAGATTGCCTCCCCCATAAGCTGTTAGTGCACTGTATGATGGGGTGGAGTGAGGCTGAGGGGGCAGACCCTCAACAAGCCATTTTGTTAATGGACATCCCATTAGGGAACACTAATGCAACTATTATAGAGACAGTTGAACAAGTTAAGTGTTTGGGGAAGGTTGAGGTGCAAGGGAGGGAGTTGGACCTGTTTGAGCAAACCCTGGTGGCCCTCCTATCCTGTAGCCTCCCCATAGATTCTGAGAGACTGCCCCCATCATTTTGCCTGAAGGGTCCCAGAAAGGGTGGCGAGTCATTAATTTGCATAATGACCCGGCTGCTCCTGCGGGATCCCCAAATATAGAGGGGTTTAAAGACAAATTGCTTAGATGGCTAGCCACTGAGGGGCGATCCGCAAAAGAGTTAGTGAAGATGTTAGATCTTCCTGAAGATACCACTCCCCTGCAGGCCCCATAACGTCTCCTGCCACCCCTAGAGCTTCCCTTGTGGTGACGTCCCCCAATTTTATTTATTTATTTATTGAAAATGTTTCACCAGGAAAGGCACACTGAGCAAAAAGATGCTCGTCTCACGGTGCGACCTGGGGGGGGTTACAGAGGAGACAGATATACATACAGTATTTGAACTTACAGTAGCACAATATGGATAATGCACATAGTTGGGAGGGATTACATTTGAATATGATACATGACAAAGCAGTACAGCACAGCAAATACAGGTTGTACAAATGGTGGTTACCCGGCAGGGTAAGAGCAGTACAGAACAATCGTAGGGCATAGTATACAAAGCATGGGTACACATCGAGGCAACACAAGAAATACATAAGTGCCAGATTATAGAACAGAGGTAGTAGTAGCAGAACTTGAGAGCCAGTGATGGAAGTTGAGCTACAGGGAGAAGCAATCAAGTAGGAAGGAAGGATTTGAGAACAGGGGGTAGAGTAGAGGGGAGGAAGTGTAGATGTATAGGGGAGGGGTTAGGTGAGGAGGGAAGGGAGCTGGGGAGCTTAGGTAGATGGGAGAGGGAGAAAGTGAGAATGGGAAGAGTAGGTAATAGAAAGGGAATAGTGTGTAGGGTAATATATAAGCCAGACAATTAGGCGATGGCCGGGCCGCTGGCCAGGTGCAGGGGTGGAGCAGGGGGGAGGAGCTAACGGGAGGGTGGTCAGGGGCAGTAGCAATTAGGTGCATGGAAGTTAGCGAGGGCATAGGAAAGGGAGAGTTTGGATGAAGAGTGATGGATCTGGGTAGGCAGGCCGTTCCAGAGTTTAGGGAAGAGGTAAGAGAATGCAGATTGGCCAGTGGTGGTCCTACAGTAAGGGATGAATAGTAATCTAGGGTCAGAGGACCCGAGGGCGTGTGAGGAGGTAGGTGGGGGGGATAGGGCAGATGCGAGATAGGGCGGAAGGGAGCCGAGCCAGAAGTTAGAAGTGAATTTTGCGATATGAATTAGGCGGCAGTTACTCAGAGAAGGTAGGGACAGGGAACGATAAAGCAAGCAGTGATGTGATCGTGGGGGGGCATCGAGGGCAAAGCGGCAGAAAGCATTGAAGATGGGGTCTAGTCTGGCTAGGGTGGTCTGTGTGGCAGAGCTGTAAACTACATCACAGTAATCGAAGGAAGGTAGAATCATTTTCTGGACAATTTCATGTCTGGTAGGAGGTGGGAGACTAGTGCGGTTTCTATAGAGGGCACCAAGTTTGGGGAGTAATTTGGAAATGATGGCGTCGACGTGAGTGGTAAAGGAAAGGTGACGTTCAAGCCAAACCCCGAGATACTTGAAGGAGGGAACTTTTGAGGACAGTGTTGTTTAGGTGTGGAATCTCAGAGGAGGAGAGTTTGATAGGCGCCTGTCTGGTGCCAAAAGTCATAGAGTTGGTTTTCTTAGCATTTAGGGAGAGTTGGTTGCTATTGAACCAGTGTTGGATTTTGCAGAAGTCGGTTTGAAGTTTGGAGGTGACTTCTTCAGGGGTCCGGCCGGAGGTGAAGAGGACTGTGTCATCTGCATACATGCGGATGGCAGGAGTTTGGCAGGTCATTTAGTAGGATGGAGAAGAGGATGGGGCCGAGCACTGAGCCTTGGGGTACACCAGTGGTGATAGGGAGGGGGGGAGATGTGGTCAGATATTTTAGTTGGTTGGGTTCTATTTAGCAGGTAGGCACTGAACCAGTTTATGGCGGATTCAGCTAAGCCAGCTCCCAAAAGGCAGGATAGTAGGAGAGAATGGGATACGGTGTCAAATGCTTTTGCGAGGTCAATGAAGATCCCAGTGAGGATGTGGTCAGTGAGTCTGAGCAGGGAGGAGGTAGTGGAGTGGTGCTTTCTGAACCCAGACTGGAAGGGGGTGAAGAAGTTAGTTTCAGCGAGGAAATGGGAGTGTTGGGATAGCACAAGGTGTTCCTGGAGTTTTGCGAGGGTGGGGAGGAGAGAGATGGGGTGGTAGTTGGATGTGGAGGTAGCGTCACCGCCTTTAGGGAGTGGTAGAACAGTGGCATGCTTCCATTCAGAGGGGAGTGACTCGGTACTGAAGGAAAGGTTTAGTAGGGCTGCGAGGGGGGGTAGCGATGGCGGGAGCAGATAGGAAGAGGAGCTTGTTGTCAAGGCCATCAGGGGATTTGCCTTTGGAGGGGTTTAGCGTGAAGGGCATCTAAGGTACTGTGTGGGGGAAATGTGTCTAAAGGAGAAGGAGCAAAGCCAGATGGTTGGGGTTAGGGGCTGAGGAGATGGAGTGATAGCAGGTGGGAGGGTTCAAGGAGGGCTTGGGCACAGGTAGTGAATAGGAATTAAAGTCGGAGGCGACTTCCAGGGGATCAGAAAGGAGAGACCCATGGGCAAGGAGAAGAGGAGGAGGAGGGTTGGCTGTTTGGGGGGAGAAAAGGGAGTTAATGATTTTCCAGAAGTTGGAAGGTCTTCCAAGGTTTGCATTAAGTGTGTTATTAAAATATTCAGACTTAGCTAGGTGGGTGGCCTTAGTGCACCTGTTGTGGAGCATGCGATCGGAGGTTTGGTCACCTGGGAGGAGAGAGGATTTGTAGATTCGCCAGGCCTTATCACGGGCTTGCTGGCAAGCAATCAGTTCAGGGGTGATCCAGGGTAGGTGGGAACCACGGACTCTAGTCCAGCATAGGGGGGCGTGTTTGTCCCAGGTGGAGAGGAAGGTGTTGCGAAAGTGCATAAGGGCCGAATCCATATTGAAGCGGCTTGCATTTGGGACCCAGTTAGAGTGGTGAAGATCATCCAAGAGGGGAGAGAGGTTGAGGGATTTGTAAGAACGCTGGAATATAAATTTTGGGGGGGGGGGGATTTAATTCTGTGGATATTGCGGACTAAGTAGATTAGGTGGTGATCGCTAATGGAATCAGGGAGAAGTCCTGAGCTGACGACATGGTGTGGGTGGGAGGTAAGCGCCCAGTCGAGGAGTGAGTGATTACCAGACTTAGGGTTAGAGCGAGTGGGTTCAGTAATGGTTTGGCTGAGGTTAAGAGCAGTTAACTCGGTTTGGGATTTGTTAAACGTGGGTGCTAGCCAATTATGGTTAAAATCACACATAGCATATAATTCACCCGATTAGGCAAGGGAAGAGAGCTGGCCCAGAAGGTCGGTGACTATTGTGATTGGCGTGCCTGGGCAGCAGTAGATGCCAGCCACAAAGATGACTAGTGAGGAGGGGAGGGACAGTTTTACCATCAGAAGCTCGTATGCTTTGGGTACAGTTTTTGTAATGGAGATAGTGAAGTGAAGGGCAGATTTGATGTAGATAGCCACCCCACCGCCTCTGGAGGGCCGGTCTTGCCGTATGATGTTGAACCCTGGAATAGCAAAGTTATTATCAGGTAGGCTAGGTTTTAGCCAAGTCTAGGAAAGGATGATTATATCCGGAGTGTGGAGTGCGGCTAGGAACTGGAGCTGATCGAGCTTTGGGGCTCAGCTCCGAATATTTAGGTAGAGAAGGCACAGACCCGAGGGAGGGAGTGAGTGAGGGTGGGAGACGGAGTTAGCTCTGGCTGAGGAGTTTGATATGGGGTGGGCAGGGCCTGGAGTATGGGTTGGGCCGAGGTTAGGGTGTATATCCCCTGCCACCAGAAGGAGTAGTGCAATGGTAAGGTGGCAACGTAGCATGTGTAGGGGCTGGGATTTGGTCATGCGGTGGGAAGGGGCAGTAGTAGAGGGGGCTGGATGAGGGGAGCAGGTGCAGGAGTGGGAGAGAAAGGCAAGGAGGCAACCAAAGGAATAGGCCAAGGAGGAAGGGGGAGTGGGGTAATGGGATGAGGAGATATCTGGGAGGGAAGCAGTGGACTTATAGGGGGCAAAAGAAGGGAGTGACAGGGAGGATGGTGAGGGTGGTGGTGAAGGGTAGGGACATTGAGGGGCGGTAGATGTCGAGAGGGATAGTAAAATGGGGGAGAGCAGTAATACCAGGGTTATAGAAGGTGACATTATGCCAGGTTTCAGGTAGAGGTGACCAAACAAAATACCCTGTAAATGCAGGGTAGGGAGTTACAAGTGTCTTAAATGCCCTTCAGATATCGTAGATACCACTTTGGAGTAGTGGTACTGTCACGGACTCAGGTGGACAGGGTGCAGGGTTCAAGACCCTGGTAGGGCAGTAGTGCTTGGGCTTAGCTAAGCACAGGGATGCTGGTGCTAGGTGGCTTGCAGTGGGCTATGAGTGGGCCGCAAATAGGGGTTGAAATAGCGACTCCTAGTGGTCACTGGGGTAAGTGGCAGGCTGTGAGAGGAGGGAGTCAAAGGACAAGGTGGTGTATAGAGTTAGTCAGATGGCTGAGCCAGGGAGGGGTGTGGGCAGAGGCAGGGGATTAGTGAAGGGAGAAAAGTGGCCTAGGAAGGTAAAGAGGTAAACAGAAGTGGGGGGTAATACAGGTAGAGGGGGTATAGGAGTGAAGAACAGAGGGTCTCTCTAGTGGCAAGTAGGTATAACCTGCTAATGGAGAAATGAGGACTTTGTTAAATGAGTGACAGGAAGTGATGTCACTAGAAAGGGCCTATAAAGGAAATGCCAGGGTGGGGCAGTTGACGCGTGCAGCACGTTGATGGGCTATCTCCCTTCACAAGGCTGCCGCAACTGGGAGGTAGCTTATTACCTCCTAATGCCCGCGTGTTGTGTGCTCCACGCTCCGGGAGGGAGTTCAGGTAGGGGGAGATTCCTGCTGCTGGTCTAATGTAATACCGTCAGTGCACTTGGAGTCTTACCACAGACTGAGACCCTTCTCAGGCATGGTCCCAGTGCCTGTGGGGGAGGATGACCTGGAAACATGGATGGAGTATGCCACCCCCTTTGGTCGAGGAGTGGCAGTGCTCTGAGGGGGAGAAAAGAAAGAAACAAACTCATGGAGAGCTTGAGGGACCCTGCACTGGAAGCCATCCGCTTTCTTCATTCCACTAGCCCAAAGGCCTCTGCTGCTGAATACCTCTCTGCCCTGGAGGGGGTCTTTGGTAGCACTGAGTCAGGGGACGACTTGATGTGGAAATTCAAGTCTGCTAAACAATGGAAGAATGAGAAGTTATCCATGTTTGTTACCAGAATTGAGCGGGCTCTGCAGAAGACTCATAGAAAAGGGGGATTGCCTGCCAGTGAACTGAATTGAGTTCAATTAGAGCATATTTTGAAGTCCGCCCGGTACTCTAGTGTAGTGATATTGAAGCTGAAGTTGCAAGATAGGAGGGCAAACCCTCCCGACTATTGCTATCTTATGAAAGAGATACGTGAAGCGGAACATGATGAAGAGGGGGTGGGATCCCTGTGCTGGGGTTGCACGCAGCAGTCAGACCCCTGATAGAAGTGATGAGTCTGAACTACAACAGATGAGGGAATTAATTAAGGAACTGAAAGAGATGCGGGCCAGTCAACAAGCTACTGAGGCGGCGAAAGATGCACACCCTTGTCAAGTGCCTCTAGAGCGAAACAGTGAGATCCCGCCTGGAGGGGTGTGAGTGCATGTCATTTCATCTGAAACCCGGACGGAGATTAGTCTGATGGAAGAAGTACGAGAATTGAGAGCCTTAGTAGGAGACCTAATTAGGGCCACTCAAGTAGCTGATTGTTGGAGAAGTTCCAAAAGAAGGGTCAGTGAACCCTGGATCAGAGAGGGACCCCAGGATTTGCCTCCCCCACCTAAACAAGAAAAAACAGATTACTCACCTGTAACAGTAGTTCTAGAAGTGGTATATGTTGTTCATCCACACTTCTTGGCATGTCCCTTTCCCCTTTAAGATTCACCAGAAGTCTTCAAGCTGGCTCCTCCCACCCACCCAGGTGGTATAACCCTCTGCTCCACCCCATGATGCCAGATCTTAGCCCGCTGGAAGCCAGGTTTGTGCATCCGCAGCTGGGGAGGTCGGGTGGGTCTGTTTGGATGAACAACATATACCACTCTTAGAACTACTGTTACAGATGAGTAACCTGTTTTTCTAGGGACGTGGATATGTTGTTCATCCACACTTCTTGGCAGTCTCCTAGCAGTTCTCTGGGAGGAGGGAGGCAAGGTACACAACCACTACTTAGGAAACAGAGATTGGAGAACTGAGACCCCAAAACCAGCATCCCAGTGTGACTCAAGGTCAACGTGGTAATGGGTAATAAAGGTGTTCGCTGACTTCCAGGTGGGAGCCCTACAGATTTCCTGTATAGGAATGTCCCTGGAAGCAGCCACCGATGCAGCACTATGGTGGGTAGAATGAGCTCTTTTCCCTCTGGGAGGCTCCTTGCCCGCCAACTCATAACACAGACTTATGCAAGATGTAATCCACCTTGCAATAGTCCACTTTGCTGCAGGTCTGCCGGCTGCAGCTTTAGTGTAGGTGACAAACAGTTGGTGAACCTCTCCCCAAATTTATGCCATCCTCTCCTTGTAATAGGATAGGGCTCATCTCAGGTCCAGGGTATGGAGCCTGTATCCAGCCTCTGAGGTGTAATTGGGGTAGTATACAGGAAGAGTCAACACCTGGTTAAGGTGAAACTCTGACACCACCTTCGGAAGGAATTTCGAGTGGGGGCGTAGGACAACACTGTCCCTGTGGAAGACCAGATAAGGGGAGTCCACCGAGAGTGCCTGGAGCTCCCCTGTCCTTCTGGCAGATGTAACAGCCACCAGGAAGGCTGTCTTCCATGACAAGTATGACAAAGCACACTTGTGCATTGGTTCGAATGGCTTGCCCATGAGCTTTGCCAGTACCAGCAGTAGATCCCACGGAGATGGAGGTTTCACGCACCGGAAGGAATATGTGATCTAGGCCTTTGAAAAAGCAACTGACCACTACCTCCTGAGCCGTTGGCTGACCGGTCTGCGCCCGGTAAGCAGAGATGGCTGCCAGGTGTACCCTAAGGGTCGATGACCGAAGACCCCCTTTGGAAAGAGTCCAAAGGTAGTCGAGAATGTTAGCCACCAGATAGGACAGAGGGTCCAGGCCCTTGCCCTGACACCAAATGGAAAATCTTTTCCATTTGAAGGTGTAACATTTCCTGGTCGATTCCTTTCTGGATGCCTCCACCATGGTGAGGACATCCTCAGAAAGACCCAAAGCCTAGAAATCTAGCCGCTCAGAAACCAGGCTGTGAGGTGCAGGGATTGAAGGTCTGGATGGTAGACCTTCCCCTGATTGAAAGAGATCAGGTCCGGGCATGTGCAAAGCCACTCCGGGGGCCTGCAGCTGAGGCTGAGGAGATCTGGATACCAGAACTAGTGTGGCCAGTCTGGGGATACCAGGATAACCTTTGCCTTGTCCCTCCTCACCTTGAGGAGCACCTTTTGGATCAGGGAAAATGGAGGGAAGGTGTAGAAGAGGCCTGGAGTCCATGGCCTCAAGAAGGCATCCCCCTGCAGCAAGCCCTGCTGAGAGAGGCGGGCATGAAACAGCCTCTGCTTGGTGTTTTCCCTTGAGGCAAACAAGTCCACCAACAGTTTGCCCCAGCAGGAGAACAGGCTGTAAGCTACATCTGGATGGAGAGACCACTCATGGGATGTCTCGCCTAAGTGGCTGAGAGCATCTGCCAGTTGGTTCGACGCTCCTGCCACATGGATGGCTAGGAGATGCACCTCCGGATGGCTGATGAGGTTCCAGATGTGGATCGCCTAACTGCAAAGCAGATGGGAGTGCATGCCACCTTGTCTGTTGAGGTAGTACATGGTCATGGTATTGTCCATCTAGGCTTGAACCACTTGACCCCAGAGCTGAGGAGTGGAAGCGGATAGTGCCAGTCTGACTGCTCCGAGCTCCAACAGGTTTGATGTGGTATCGGGACTCCTCAAGGGTCCAGAACCCGTGGGCTCTGTTGTCCCCCATGTGGGCACTCCACCCCATGAGAGAGGCATCGGTCATGAGAACAGCCATCAGCTTGGGGTGGACAAACGGGATCCCTTCCTGCAACCGGTCTGGGATGGTCCACCATTGGAGAGCGTCCCACATCTTCTGGGTTACAGTGATCAGCTGGTCAAAATGACCGTGGCACTGACTCCACTGGGCAGCCAGCTCCCATTGGAGGGGGTGCATGTGCAACTTGGCCCAACGGACCACTGAGGTGCATGCTGCCATGTAACCCAGAAAGGTGCAGAAAGTCCTGGACAGGGGGCACAATTGCCCAAACAGAAATGACAGGGAAAAGGAGGAGAGAACCTTCGCCCTGTCCACTGGGAGCTGAGCTCTGGCTTGACGAGAGTCGAGCTCTGGCCCAATGAAGCATATCACCTGGGAAAGCATGTGTTCCGACTTTGCCTCGTTGATCAGGAGGCTGAGTTGGGAGCAGGTCTGGAGTGCCAGGACCCTGGACTGCTCTGCCTCCTGCTGGGTGGGACCTGCTAAGAGCCAATCATCTAGGTAGGGGCAGATTCTGACACCCCCCTGTCGCCTGAGATGGGCTGCCACCACTGCAATGCATTTGGTGAAGATCCATGGAGCTGATGACAGGCCGAACAGCATGGCTAGGAACTTGAAACTCTGAAGCAAAGGAACCGCTGATGGGACTGATGGATTGGACATGAAAGAATGCATCCTGTAGATCCAGTGAACAGAACCACATTTTTGGCTCCAAGGATGGTAAGGAAAGGTGTGTGACCTTAGATACTGATTCAAATCATTGAGATCTAGAATGGGGCACCAGCCCCCCCGTCTGCTTGGACATCAGAAAGTACCTGGAGACAAAGCCTGGGTCTGCTGGAGGATCCGCCACTGGAGCTATTGCCTCCTTGAGGAGGAGCTGAGTGATGACTTCTCGGAGAGTTGACTGGGTGTGGGTGGATACTCTTTCCTCCCATGGGGCTGTGGTTCGGCTTGGAGGATATTGCTCGAATTCCAGAGGCAGTTCCTAACTGAACACCTCGAGAACCCACCTGTCCATGGTGACAGCAGACCAGTTGGAAAGGAAGTGGCGTTGCTGGCCCCCCACAGGAGGACCCAGAGCTGGCGTGAAGGGAGAGGGGGTGTCAGCCCCTGCCCCATCAGTGAGCAGGCTTGGAGGAGGAGGATCCAGGACTGGAACCTCTGCTTCCTTTACGGGCCTGGGAGGGGCCCGGCTTGGGCCAGGGGTGCCAAGCTTGAGCCTGCTGCTGCTGTTACTGACCTCCTTGAAAGGAGGACTGCTGGGCCACAGGGGAAGAGTACCGAAAAGGCTTCTTCTTCTTCTGCTGTCTATTACTAGAGGGACCTTTTGCAGAAGTAGCTCCCAAGGTGGCATTGGACTGCTCAATGTGCTGAAGGTGACTGGCCACACCTGGGCTGAAGAGGTCAGTGCCCAGGAAAGGCACATCAGCAAGCTTGTGTTGAGTGTCTACTGGGAAGGAGGAGAGTCTCAGCCAGGCCCTGCAGCAATAGGCAACTGCGGCTGCCATCGAGCGGGCACAGGAATCCCTGATGTCCAGGGCTGTCTGAAGCTGCTGTTTGGTGACAGCCCGGCCCTGTTCCTGGACTTGCTGTACAGTGGTCTGCATCTCCATGAGGAAGTGTGGGAGGATTTCATCCAAGGACCCTAAGAGGGCATGGAAGAAGTGTGCCTTGATGACGGCCGAACTTGCCTGATGAAGGCTCAGGGAAGAGGCCGCATAGACCTTATGCACCGAGTGATCCAGAAGCTTGGATTCTTTCTCGGGAGGTCAGTCAGTGTCAGTGGAACTGCCCATATGCCTGAATACAGAGGCAGTCACTAGGCTGTCGGCCAAAGGGTGCTCTGTGAAACCTGCCAGGGACCCCATGGGCACCACATACTTGTGGGCCATGTGGACAGACAGAGCTGGGCAACAGGCAGGACGCTGCCAGAGTTCCAAGGCCGGGCCACCTATGGCTTCAACCACTGAAAAGGCCTCTGTTGGGGGTATCCCCTCTTTGGAGGATGTCCATGAGAGGGTACTCCTCCTTTTTCTAGATGGGCTCCAGGGGCATCCCTGTGGACTCAGAGATGAGGCAGAGTATGTTCTGAAAAGATGAAGGACCTTCCTCCGTCTCCATCCCACCCGCCGATTCATCATCTCCCGGATGAGAATGAAGGCCGGTTTCATCCAAATCCGAGGAATCAGGATATAACGGTCTACCGCCAAGGTCACCTTTGACCCGTCAAGAATGGTCCAGGGTGACGGTGACCGAGAGACACCGGGGAAGCCCGGTGTCCAGTTGGTCTCCCTTGAAATGAGCCCCTCCCACTGGCTGCTTGGTTGGTGGTTCCACCAGGATTGGTGGAGAGACCAATAAGGGCCGATCTGGAGGTTTCGTCGGCTCCACGGGCAAGGGAACCGGCTTGACCAGCTCCGAAAGAGTTGGCTTCAGCCTGGGAGGTGAAAGCCAAGTAATGGTCGGGGTTTGAGCTGGAGTAGGCTTGTACCTGGACAAAATCAGCTGTTGCCACATGAGGTCCTCTTGGCAGCGGAGTTTCCTTTGGAGCCTCTCCTCGTCCGAGGAGGACGAGGACGACCGATGGCGTCGCCTCTTTTCTGAGCGCTTGGGGCTCTTCCTTGGCCGATCTGTTGAGGGAGTCCGAGACCTCGACCGAGATTAGCAGGGCCAACTCAGTCAGTCGGGGGACACCAGTGGGACCGGATTCTTCCAAGGCTCGGGGACCGCTTCCTCAATGGGACTCCCCGCAGGCTGGGTCTCCTCGTCGGGGAAGGAAAGGACCGGAGTCCTATTAAAGGAGTCATCGATGGGCATCAGCAACATGGGGTCGATGGGGTTGAGAACATTCTCAACATCATTGACCAACTGCTCAATGAACTGGCCAGACAGCATAGCTGAGAAGCCAGTGGCAATGAGGCAATCTTGACCAAAGTCGAGACTGCTGGTTCCTAAGACCGGGATCTCTCCTGATCCCAAGAAAGTCTTCGCAGAGACAAAGACAATCCTAGGTCCCTCTCCTGCTTATGGGACCAAGAGAAGTGCAAGCCCGCAGGCACCTCCCCTTTCATTGGGAGAGACTGGCACAACTCTCGGAAGGAACCCGAGAAGGTGGAGCCCAGGTTCAGCAGAACGAAGAAGCTCTGGGAAGAAGATTCTGCGGCCCATGCCACTTCCTCCTTGAAGGCTTGCATGTGCTCTAATTGCTCAGTGGATCCCGCAGCTGCAGAAACTGCCCACCTAGCCTCCTTGCATTTCACTGGAGAGTTACGTTTCTCCAGCCTCTCCAGTTTAAGACGTGCGAGATGGTTGTCAAGGATGTTGGGGCGAAATGCGAGGCAGAAGTCGCACTTCATGGTGTCATGGCCGATTCCCAAGCAGTAGACGCATGTGGCATGGGGATCAGTGCGGGACATTTTCTGGCCACAGGAGCACTGGCGAAATCCAGGGGAAGACTTTTCTTCCACAATTGAAAGGTAGTTAGAATCGCGAATGTGAACTAGACGTAATTTTGGTAAAACCAAAGGTTTAGAATCTAGGGCCTACAAAAATGCAAGAGCACAAAATGAGGCAACTTGACTCTTACAGCAGAAAGGAAGATCTGGTGTCATGGGGCAGAGCTGAGGGTTATACCACCCGGGTGGGTGGGAGGAGCCAGCTTGAAGACTTTCAGAGAATCTTAAAGGGGAAAGGGACATGCCAAGAATTGTGGATGAACAACATATCCACGTCCCTAGAAGTGGTTCTTCTTCCCCTAGAGACTCTAAAGAACCCATCTTTTGTTACCATTGTGGAGAAGATGGCCATACCTGGCCCAACTGCAGTTTGCATGAGAATCTGAGACAGGTTACTGCAAGGCTGCTAGCATTGATTCGGCGAAGCAATGTAAGACCTCAGAAGGGGCCTATGATAAAGACTTATTCCCCAAAGACTGCCATAAAACAGATGTCTAAGTCCTCTTCACCTGATTGGTCCGAGGTGGTAGGCCCATCAATGGAAACTGCAGAAACAGTAAATGGTGTATCTGCAAGGGCCTTGCTCGACAGTGGATCACAAGTGACCATAGTGTTTCAAGACTGGTACTGAAAACACCTGCCTGATGTGCCCCTGCAGCCCCTGGAGGGTCTGCATGTGTGGGGGTTAAGAGAGACGTCCTGCTCCTACTTGGGATAAATTCAGATCTAGCTGTCTTTTCCTACTGCAGTGGTCAGAGTGGATGAACAAATAGAGACGCTAACACTCATGTGCCCTACTACAGGATTATATGATGGGGTTCCCTTGCTCATTGGAACTAACACACACATATTTGGAAGACTGGTGCAGCTGTGTCAAGAGAAACAAGGGCAATGCACTGGGCGGGCCCTAAGAATTCCCACCTTGACAAAGAGAGCCTATGACCTGCAGAAACAGACTGACAATGTGGACGGAGATGAGCCAGTGGGGATAGTGTGGAAGAAAGATCCCAAGTCTCTGGTACTACCAACCAATGCTCAGTACACCATTCATGGGGAAGTTCAGCTTAGAAAGGAAGTGAAAAATAAAATATTGATGCTGGATGCACCCAATTAAGGGAAACTGCCAGGCAGGTTAATGGTTAAACCAAGTATCTTGCTTGCCCGTGCCCATGCCTATGCACAGCAGGTGATGGTTCAAATACAGAATGTATCAGATTGAGAAATCCAAGTGAACTGAGGGTGTACGTTAGCTATGGTACACTGTGTGGACACTGCAGTACTGCCTAGCAACAAACGTTCCAGTGAAAAGGAGGGGGTGACCCCAGACCTATTCGACTTTGGTGATTCCCTACTGTCTGCTGAATGGAAGGCCAGAGTCAGTAGGAAACTCACCCAGAGGGACCAAGTGTTTTCCCTAAAGGAATGGGATGTGGGGTGCATCCATGGTGCTGAGCATACCATCAGGCTTCATAATCACAGATCTTTTAGAGAGTGGTCCCACCGCCTTGCCCCAGCTGACATAGACTATGCTCAGTGGCACCTCCTGGAGATGCTAGCTGCTGGCATTATTCAAGAGTCAAGAAGCCCCTGTGCATCTCCCATCGTGGTTGTGTGCAAGAAGAATGGGTCTGTGAAGATGTGTGTGGATTATTGGACTCTAAACAGACGGACTGCACTAGATCAGTACACTATGCCCCGCATACAGGATGCCCTGGATTGCCTGAATGGGAGTCACTGGTTTTCGGTACTTGATCTATGAAGCGGGTATTATCAAATCCCAATGGCCCCGGAGGACCATGAGAAAACAGCCTTCATTTGTCCCTTGGGGTTCTATGAATTTCTGAGGATGCCTCAGGGGATTTCGGGCACCCCTGCTACTGTACCTTCCAGAGGTTGATAGAGCATACAGTAGGAGTCATGAATCTGCTAGAATGTGTAGTATACTTGGATGATGTCATTGTCTTTGGACACACCCTTGAAGAGCATGAAACCAGATTATTCAAAGTTCTTGACTGCCTGGAAGAATTCGGCCTCAAACTGTCAATAGACAAGTTTTAGTTTTTCCAAACATCTGTAAAATATGTGGGACACATAATGTCAGCTGAGGGGATACAGACAGACCCCAGCAAAGTAGAGCCCCTGACCACAACCAACTCACTTAAAAGAACTGCAGCATTTATTGGGGTTCTGTGGTTATTATCAGCAGTTCATTAAAGATTATTCAAAAGTAATCCGTCCACTTCTTAATCTCACTCAAGGTTATCCTCCTACCAACCGCAGGTATAAGAAGGGATCCCACAAATAAGAAGAAAGGGTGTATTTCTGAACAGGTGAACCATTTGGAGCCCATTGAACCCCTGAGTGTGAGGCAGCATTCTTGGAGATCATCTATCAACTCACTCACGCCCCAGGACTTGCCTATGCTGACACTATCAAGCCTCATGTCCTGCATACAGATGCCAGCCTGAAGGGACTCTGGGCCATGTTGCATCAAGGTCATGAATATGGCCTGAGACATGTGTCCTTTGCCAGTAGAAGTTTGACACAATCTGAATGAAACTATCCTGTTCACAAGTTGGAGTTTCTCGCTCTAAAGTGGGCCATAGTCGACCAGTTTCATGAGTACCACTATGGGGCCAAAATATTAGTAAGAACTGATAACAACCCTCTAACATATTTGCAGACCTCTGCAAAGCTTGATGCCACTGGCCACCAGTGGCTTTCTGCTCTGTCAACTTATGATTATGCGGTTGAATACTGCCCTGGACCGAACCATATTGATGCTGATGCTCTTTCACAGTGGCCAAGTCCCCAAGACAACTGGGTGAGGCTGTCAGAACATTCTATTAAAGCACTGTGCCAAAAATTTGTCAAAGATGAGCAGCCTTCCCACAGATACAGTGAACTGTTTGGGGCCCCCCGATACTTGCATACCTGTGGCCTATTGTCATTTTTCTGCATTGGACATCAGTGCCAAGCCTCAGTTTGATAATGACAGTATTCAGTGGGCTCAATCCCAAGATCCCATGATAGAGCCCGCACTTGATACCCTACGTGCAGGGAAAGATATGTCTAAATTACGTTCTGCTGGCTTACGAACTGCATTATTATTCAAAGAAGGCCCCCGATTAAAGTTGCGGGACCAGTTACTGTATCGAGAGACAGTAGATCATCAGGGTCAGTTGGACACGTAGCAATTGGTGCTACCTACAGCCTTCAAGCAGCTAGTGCTGAGGTTCCTGCACAACCACATGGGACACCTTGGTATTGACTGGACTCTCGACTGGCCAAAAATTGGGGTTGATGTTGAAAACCATGTCAAAACTTGCAGCAGGTGCCTCCAGAGAAAAATCTTGCCCCAGAAAGCTGCTGCTCTTGTTAACATTTCAACCAGTGCCCTCATGGCACTGGTTTGCATAGACTTCTTGTGTCTGGAGCCTTATCAAAAGAACATTGTCAATGTACTGGTAGTAACCGATCACTTTACCCGATATGCCCAAGCCTTTCCAACCAAGGATCAGAAGGCCTCTACGGTGGCCAAGGTGCTAGTAAAAAAGTTCTTTGTCCATTATGGTGTGCCCCAACATATCCATTCTGATCAAGAAAGGGACTTTGAAAGCAGATTGATTAAGGAGATGCTCTTCCTGTGGGGGGTGCGAAAGTCTAGAACCACTCCTTACCACCCACAAGGGGACCCCCAAAATGAAAGCTTTAACAGGACTCTCCTGGATATGTAGGGCACTCTTCATCCCAAAGACAAGTCCAAATGAAGCCAACAGATTTGTACCTTGGTACACACTTACAATTGCACCAAAAATGATGCTACTGGGGTCTCTCCCCATCGCCTCATGTTCGGGAGAGAAGCCCGGTCGCCCGTAGATGTCTGCTTTGAAGTCTCCCCAGATGGGGTCAGAGCTGAGAACTATTTACAATATGTGCAGAAACTGAAAGCACAATTGAACCATGCATACTAACTGGCTCAAACAATGGCTGCCAAACGAAACCTTGCTAACAAAGAGAGATATGATCGACAGGTGAAGGCCCAAGAGTTGTTGCCCGGGGATCGAGTGCTATTATATAACTTGGGAACATAGAAACATAGACTTTGATGGCAGATAAGGACCGCTTGGCCCACCTAGTGTGCCCATTTCCCTACCTAGAGGATAAGCTGCAGATCCTATTTAACCAACAGCCTATTTCTTCCTACCCCCCCCACAAAAATTTCCTTATGTCTGTCCCACGCATGAACTGCATGGCAAGCATAAAACTGCAGACAGGTGGCATCATCTTCCACATGTAATAGTAAGTTGGATGATTTATCTGTGTGCAAAGTGCACCCTGAGAATGACTCCAAAGCTGTCAAGACCATGCACAGAAACCACCTACTGCCTATTGGCCAAGTGATAATTGAGGCTGAACCATCAGACATTGCCTCTCCTGGGCCGGTGACTCATACTGCTGCTAAAATGAGACAAGAGTCAACCTGCCCCAGTTGTTACAAATTCAAGGCTGTCTACCCCAGCAGGCCCAGAATGATAGTGACTGTCAGTCCATCTCTGATGATAGTGAGTGTGACAATGCTTATTACCCTTCTTATGAACTGAGTCAACTGTTTTGAGGTAACTCTATGTATAATCATGGGGATGAAGCTGGACCCTCAGGACTGCCTAACCCTCCAGCTCAGCTTCTTCCCTGGAGGCAATGCTCCCTGAAAGTGAAGTGCAGAACATTGGGTCTGAAGTGGCAGGATCTTTGTGTCTAGTAGAACTCTTTGAATTTCCTGAGGAGGAATCTGATGTGGTAAATCTCTCTGGTGACATACCAGAACTTGCAGAACAGTATGAACTTGTTGACAGTACTCCTTCAGTGTCACAAAGTTCAATGCTTCCTTCAGGATGAGCAGCCTGGGCCTTCTTCAGAAGATAAAAATTAGCAAAGTATTGTGGAAACAGAGTCTATGGAGCAAGGAGTTGGCAGTGCTCCCAACCTGGACATTTCAACCAGTGCAGCAGCATCCCTCACTACAGGAGAAGAAACCAATGCCAGTGCTGACCACCCAGAGCCTGTGTCTGTTCCGCCCAGAAAATCTGGACAAGCTGTCAAGCCAGTGATGCACTTTATCTATGACTTTCCTGGGAGGCCTGTGGATTTGCCTGTCAATGATGTCCACAAGGACGTTTATATTTCCAAGAGCTCACTGCCCAAACTGAGCCTGTCTGCCACTTCTAAGTTAATTGTTCTTCCTTCAGAACATGGTGCCGTGCCCCATCTAGCCCTAAGTTAGCAGATAGGGGTTGGCCCTCTTCTATGTTATTCAAAGTGCAAGAAACTATTACATGAAAATTATAGCAATGTTATTGTGTGGTTCATAGTAAACTCAGCAACACGCAAATGGCTAGGAGCACCAGGATATGTGTGGTACTATTAAAAATCACGACAAACATAAATCAAAATAGATATAAGCACCCGCACAGCATACTCAGAAAATGTCCCATGGATAAAAAATTGCGTTTATTGTAGACCAAAATCAAAGCGCACACTACACAGACTGACGTTTCACTTGGCCAGCTGCCAAGCTTCCTCAGAGTAAAAGACATCTTTCAAGTGTTTTACTTAAATACTTTGTTCACCATACCATGTGATTTCTATTGCACCAATACACATCCAACAACAATTATATGCCAATTATTTGAATGGACAGTTCTTAAAGGCCCAAAACGTATATATCCATTTATCCCATATAACTACTAAGAACTGCCTTAAAAACATCAAAACAATTCCTAAAGAACTATCTTCCAATATTTTACACTTAATTTATACAAAACTAGAATAACCACAATTACTCTATATACAAAAGACTCCCTTATGTTATTTGTTTAAATAAAAAACATAAAAAGGTGCAAATATTGAAGGGGGACAAGTTTTCTAAATAAACTCTGCTATTCAATAAATATATTTTAACAAAATGCATTACTTTGTGCTTGCATTTAGTATAAATTTATGAACATATAACTCAATTTATTTTGTTTCAAATATTTTAAGGATTTTCTCCAAATTCATAATTTAAAGAACCCATACATCATTTATACTTCTTCAAAAATGCAGCTAACTCAAAATTATCATTAAGGCCCTTATTTTCACAAGCTCCTAGCGTATATATCCAGAAACTTTCTCTCTGGCCTATTTTTTTATTTAAATCTCCACCCCTCGGTCCCAATGTAACCAGCTCCAACCCTAAAAAGCTAAAATTATGATTTATTTGACCATACTTCAAAACATGCTTCACTATGGCATATGAAACATCTCTCTTTTCTATTGCTCTAACATGTTCACCTATTCTCAATTTTAATTTACATATGGTACGTCCAACATAATAAGCCCCACACTCACAAGTTAATAAATATATAACTCTCGTACTGTTACATGTAATGAAGTCCCGTAACTCCACAATCTTCCCAGTAACAGGATGTGTGAAAATTTTACAGCAATTAATATATTTGCAGTAAACACAATTCCCACATCTATGTGTTCCTTTTGGTTTTGTGGTAAGCAATGTTTGTCTAGCTTTTATACTGGAGCATGCCATATTAGATACTACATAATCCTTAATGCTTTTGTTCTTCCTGTACACTACATTGGGACCTTCTTTTATTATTTCTTTCAATTTCAGCTCCAACTTTAGAATAGACCAGTTATTATTTAAAACTTGTTTTATTTCATTTGCCTGGTTTGAAAAACTAGTAACAAAAGGACAGTCCATTTTAGATTTGGAAACTTTTTTGTAGTTTAACACCTCTTCTATCCAATTTGTCTACTTTTCTAATAGCTGATGCTATACTACTGTTGCTGTCCCCCCTGTTCTTAAAACGTTGTACTTGCTGACTTCGTTTGATCTTAAATTCAGAGGATTCAGAACCATTTCTAAATGTTCTAATTAATTGACTTTTCGGTATATTAAATTTTGTGTGAAAAGGGTGACAACTATCATATCTCAATATGGTGTTTCTGTCTGTAAATTTCTGAAATAAAGTAGTACATACTCCTTCATGACCATCCTTATAAATTTTCAAATCCAAAAAATTAATACTTGTTTGATGTACATCATATTTGTATGTCAAGCAACTACTAGTTGATTCCATCCATTTAACAAAATGCCCAAATTCCTCCACTGAACCTTTCCATACTATTAAAATATTGTCAATAAAACGACGCCATAAATCTACCTTGTAAATAAATGGATTAGTATCCGGTTCATACAAAAAATCGATTTCCCATTTGCCTACAAATAAGTTAGCATAACTTGAGGCCATTGTGGTGCCCATAGCTGTACCTCGGATTTGATGGTACAAAATTCCTTCAAACATAAAAATATTCATAGTAAGTACCAATTCAGCCAGCTGTAACAAAAATTCTGTAGGAACTTTAACTAAACTTTCCTCAGTTCTAGTATTCAAAAAATATCTCATACCTTCCAAACCTTCATCATGAGGTATAACTGTATACAGTGAATTAACATCCACCACTGAGAAGTACCATGTTTTGTCCATATATAAATCCTTCACAATCTGTACTACCTGAGTTGAATCTTTCAGCTAGGATCTCAAATTCTGTACTAGCGGTTGTAAAAAACCATCTAAATACATAGAGATGGGTTCTGTCAACCACCCTTTACCTGAAACAATTGGTCTCCCTGGAGGGTTTTCTAGATCCTTATGAATTTTTGGAAGTGCATAAATAACAGGAATGATAGGGTATGTTACTGTTAAAGTTGTATATTCCAAATCTGAAATGTAACCCTTTATAAAACCCTTATTCAAACACTTGTCTATTTTTTTGTTTAAAGACATCTATAGTTCGATAAGCAGTTTTAACATAAAATGTTTCATCCTTAATAAGCCTTGTGACCTCCCCAATATAATCCGAGGTATTGAGCACCACAATTGCCCCACCTTTATCTGCCGGCTTGATTGTGATTGCTTTATTGGCTCTTAAGCATTTCAAAGCCTCCATTTCATTTTCACTACAATTGAAATTAAACCTCCCAGTTTTCTCTTGTAAGGATTTTAAATCTAATTCACATTTTTTGATAAAAACTGACACAATAGGATTGGTTGGCGGACAATATTCTGATCTCGGTTGTAACCTCAGACAACCTGAGTTCCTGCCCACATCATCCTGATCATAAATACATTTTAAAGTTAAATTTCTCCCAAATTTATGTAAATCTACAAAGGTGTTAAAGAAATCAATTCCTTTTTCTGGACAAAAGGATAAACCTTTACTCAGAATCGTCAATTCATATTGGGTTAATGTATAATTGGATAAATTAATAACAGGTGCTGATTCATCTATGGAACCACTACTTACACCATTATCTACCTGAACAGAGATTACATCGGATATCATTTGCCCATAAGGCTGAACGATGTCATCAATTGCAACATTTGAATCAGTTGACAATGACTCATTGTTAACATTATTGCCACTCAAAACGTTTTGATCCACGTTATAAGAATCAATGTTGTCAATTAGTGGTACAAAACATCTCTGGCCATCATGCACTTCATTTACAAAAATGTTTCATTTAGAATTGAAATCATCTTTCCCACCAATATCACATAAACAATCCTTAATTAGTAATTTGTCCTGTTTTTTTCTTCCACGCTGCGCCCCCCCTCGTCCTCTTTGCTGAAAATGCACACTTTGAGTTCGTATATGGCGCTGTCTTTGACTGCGTCGTATCCCTTGATGTTGGGGGGGAATGTCCAGGTGGGGATTCCCCCATAAGGCCTTCTAAGTGTGTATCCAAATCATCAGTATCTGAGGGGCCAGTAGTATAATCTAGGACAGTCCTATTTGTAGTTACTGGATTAATACTCTTTTTTCAGAATTGACTTTGGTGTGGATTCTTTATATTCACTCCAATTATAAACTCTATTGTGTAGATAGTCATTTTCATCTCGTGTAAATTTCCTCTGTTTTTGTTTCTTAATAGTCACGTCATACCACGTAACTTTATCTAACAACATCTGGTTCAATCTTTCCCATTCAATGATATCCACCGACTCCTTAAGTTGACTTTCTATGTTGGAAATTTCTTTAGATAAACTATCTCTAATAGGTTTAGCAAATTGTAAAATAAGCTCAATATTCTTAATGGATGCGTCATGCATGTTGTTACACCATTGGGTCATAAAGTCTAAATTATCAGTTCCATAAGCCAGTTTCTGCATTATACGAAGCCCCCCTCGGGACTTGATTCACTTGTAGATATGCTTCTAACGTGGTCTTGTGCCAAAACATTCTCCTGCCCTTAAGTACTAGTTTCTCAAACTTACAAAACAAAGTTTTTGGGCTCAACTCACCAGCAGCACTTGTAGGACCGTCATCAGTTCCCAATAGCAGACTGTCCCCCTCTTGTGCTCGAAATACAAAGTTGGCGAAACTCATACAGTGCGTGCCACCACATTCATCACCTTCAGAGGCTCGTTGCACCCGTCGGATCTCTTCCTGGTTTTGTGACATCACGACATGTGGTGTAGCATCCAAATATATCCCCCAGGAATCATATATTTATCTCGACAGTGCCGCTCTCTGGATATGCGCTTATAACGCCAAAGACATGTATCTCTCAGCCACTTGTTTTGAGTGGCAATAATGTTAACAATGAGTCATTGTCAACTGATTCAAATGTTGCAATTGATGACATCGTTCAGCCTTATGGGCAAATGATATCCGATGTAATCTCTGTTCAGGTAGATAATGGTGTAAGTAGTGGTTCCATAAATGAATCAGCACCTGTTATTAATTTATCCAATTATACATTAACCCAATATGAATTGACGATTCTGAGTAAAGGTTTATCCTTTTGTCCAGAAAAGAATTGATTTCTTTAACACCTTTGTAGATTACATAAATTTGGGAGAATTTAACTTTAAAATGTATTTATGATCAGGATGATGTGGGCAGGAACTCAGGTTGTCTGAGGTTACAACCGAGATCAGAATATTGTCCGCCAACCAATCCTATTGTGTCAGTTTTATCAAAAATGTGAATTAGATTTAAAATCCTTACAAGAGAAAACTGGGAAGTTTAATTTCAATTGTAGTGAAAATGAAATGGAGGCTTTGAAATGCTTAAGAGCCAATAAAGCAATCACAATCAAGCCGGCAGATAAAGGTGGGGCAACTGTGGTGCTCAATACTGCGGATTATATTGGGGAGGTCACAAGGCTTATTAAGGATGAAACATTTTATGTTAAAACTGCTTATCGAACTATAGATGTCTTTAAACAAAAAATAGACAAGTGTTTGAATAAGGGTTTTATAAAGGGTTACATTTCAGATTTGGAATATAAAACTTTAACAGTAACATACCCTGTCATTCCTGTTATTTATGCACTTCCAAAAATTCATAAGGATCTAGAAAACCCTCCAGGGAGACCAATTGTTTCAGGTAAAGGGTGGTTGACAGAACCCATCTCTATGTATTTAGATGGTTTTTTACAACCGCTAGTACAGAATTTGAGATCCTAGCTGAAAGATTCAACTCAGGTAGTACGATTATTGAAGGATTTATATATGGACAAAACATGGTACTTCTCAGTGGTGGATGTTAATTCACTGTATACAGTTATACCTCATGATGAAGGTTTGGAAGGTATGAGATATTTTTGAATACTAGAACTGAGAAAGTTTAGTTAAAGTTCCTACAGAATTTTTGTTACAGCTGGCTGAATTGGTACTTACTATGAATATTTTTATGTTTGAAGGATTTTGTACCATCAATCCAAGTACAGCTATGGGCAACACAATGGCCCCAAGTTATGCTAACTTATTTGTAGGCAAATGGAAATCGGTTTTGTATGAACGGATACTAATCCATTTATTTACAAGGTAGATTTATGGCGTTGTTTTATTGACGATATTTTAATAGTATGGAAAGGTTCAGTGGAGGAATTTGGGCATTTTGTTAAATGGATGGAATCAACTAGTAGTTGCTTGACATACAAATATGATGTACATCAAACAAGTATTAATTTTTTGGATTTGAAAATTTATAAGGATGGTCATGAAGGAGTATGTACTACTTTATTTCAGAAATTTACAGACATAAACACCATATTGAGATATGATAGTTGTCACCCTTTTCACACAAAATTTAATATACCGGAAAGTCAGTTAATTAGAACATTTAGAAATGGTTCTGAATCCTCTGAATTTAAGATCAAACGAAGTCAGCAAGTACAACGTTTTAAGAACAGGGGGGACAGCAACAGTAGTATAGCATCAGCTATTAGAAAAGTAGACAAATTGGATAGAAAAGAGGTGTTAAACTACAAAAAAGTTTCCAAATCTAAAGTGGACTGTCCTTTTGTTACTAGTTTTTCAAACCAGGCAAATGAAATAAAACAAGTTTTAAATAATAACTGGTCTATTCTAAAGTTGGAGGCAGAAATTGAAGAAATAATACAAGGAGGTCCCAATGTAGTGTACAGAGAGCAAAAGCATTAAGGATTATGTAGTATCTAATATGGCAGGCTCCAGTATAAAAGCTAGACAAACATTGCTTACCACAAAACCAAAAGGAACACATAGATGTGGAATTGTATTTACTGCAAATATATTAATTGCTTGTAAAATTTTCACACATCCTGTTACTGGGAAGATTGTGGAATTACGGGACTTCATTACATGTAACAGTACGAGTGTTATATATTTATTAACCTGTGAGTGTGGGGCTTATTATGTTGGACGTACCATATGTAAATTAAAAGTGAGAATAGGTGAACATGTTAGAGCAATAGAAAAGAGAGATGATTCATATGCCATAGTGAAGCATGTTTTGAAGTATGGTCAAATAAATCATAAGTTTAGCTTTTTAGGGTTGGAGCTGGTTACATTGGGACCGAGGGGTGGAGATTTAAATAAGAAAATTGGCCAGAGAGAAAGTTTCTGGATATATACGCTAGGAGCTTGTGAAAATAAGGGCCTTAATGATAATTTTGAGTTAGCTGCATTTTTGAAGAAGTATAAATGATGTATGGGTTCTTTAAATTATGAATTTGGAGAAAATCCTTAAAATATTTGAAACAAAATAAATTGAGTTATTTGTTCATAAATTTATACTAAATGCAAGCACAAAGTAATGCATTTTGTTAAAATATATTTATTGAATAGAAGAATTTATTTAGATAACTTGTCCCCCTTCAATATTTGCACCTTTTTATGTTTTTTATTTAAACAAATAACATAAGGGAGTCTTTTGTGTATAGAGTAATTGTGGTTATTCTAGTTTTGTATAAATTAAGTGTAAAATATTGGAAGATAGTTCTTTAGGAATTGTTTTGATGTTTTTAAGGCAGTTCTTAGTAGTTATATGGGATAAATGTATATATACGTTTTGGGCCTTTAAGAACTGTCCATTCAAATAATTGGCATATAATTGTTGTTGGATGTGTATTGGTGCAATAGAAATCACATGGTATGGTGAACAAAGTATTTAAGTAAACATGAAAGATGTCTTTTACTCTGAGGAAGCTTGGCAGCTGGCCAAGTGAAACGTCAGTCTGTGTAGTGTACGCTTTGATTTTGGTCTACAATAAACACGATTTTTTATCCATGGGACGTTTTCTGAGTATGCTGTGCGGGTGCTTATATCTATTTTGATTTATGTTCATAGTAAACTCAGTATGGAATGTATGAAAAATGCAAAGCTGTTGTCATTATGAATATGGTACATGAACAGAGAACACTGAATAAGTATAGTAATGTGATAAGTTTATGTTTTACTGATGCATCAGTTATCATCGTATTCTATAGTAATGTCACGTATATAACATATAATATAATGTCTTCCTCCATGCTATTGTGGTATAGACTTGACATGGATACCAAGTTTTTTCCAGGCGGGAAAGGGTGTAACCCCCCTACAAATTGGGGTTCCCAAAAGTCTTCCTTTGGCTTGCCTAAATGCCCACTGTCAGGTGGTGTTCTGTGTCTTAGCAATTTAAAAGTGTTTGCAATTGAGTGCCCTGTTAGCTTCCGTGCCTGTCTCTGTAAGAGCTGCCTTTTTGTGGTATAAAATTAATCTGGGTAGGGGCCGAGTAGTTTCAGGCTGGAATCCTGCCCGAGCTGCAGTAATATTGCTCCATTCTGCCATCGCTATTTGCACAGATGGAGCCCTGCTAGGAACTGTAACTGTTTACTGTTTATCTGTTTTAATAATAATAATATTGTAGTTTGTCTAACATGCCTTCCTTTGCAGCATGGACGTTTTAGTTTTGCACCACTATCTTGATTCTGGACTGCCTATTGGGACCAATCAGTACCTTTGAGAACCCTAAAATGATGTCTGTCCCCAGGGGTCTTGTGGGAGTGAACTTCTGTAGGAATTGTGGTTTTTGCACTTTGGCGCCTAAATGAACCTGAAGGGGGAGCTCTAGCTGTGACAGACAGATGAATTAGCCAACCGAACCTTTTGGATTTTCGAAAAGGCAGTCCCCGTGCTGCCTGCAGTAGAAGTCAGTCTGGAGTTAGAGTTTGGAGAGTGAACAGCTCAAGTGATTCGAGCAGCTGCATCTGTGTAGTAGCACGGGAAACTGGTGGGAACGCTGTGTTTGGCCTGCCTGCCTCATCTTCCCTTGTGAGGGAATCTTTCTGAGTCAAAGAGAAATCTGACTTTCTCCAAAGTTGCTATGCTGAGACCAGAATCCTGAATTGTGACGAACGGAATCTTCTTGAAGGGGACCGAAGATTTTTCTCTGTGCGATTGGCCTGTCAGGACCTGAGACTACCGCAAGCAGCGTTGGTTTGCACAGAGACACTGTATATTGCAACTGGACTGCCATCCAAACTGTGGTACTGTTTCTTTTCTTTATAAGTGTGCTGAATGCCGTTAGTGGGTCGCGATTTGGTTCCCCACTGCCTGATTGTGTTACGCTTGCTGGAAGCTGCATCCAGCCCTCCCGGACTGCCATCCAAATTGTTCACCTGGCCTGGGCCTTGCCACCTTGGCCCAGCCAGCTGGTCGTGCTACAGAGAAAACCATCGACGAGAGACCAGCATGGGGATCAGCCTCCTGCTAATCATCACGAACAGGAACAACACCACGGTGAATTGTGAGGGCCCTGCTTCTCCTGGCAAACCAGCAAGTCATCCTGCAGTCTCCATTTCATCCATCCTGTGTCCTGTACTGGGTAGCATGAGTAAACACCAGAGTAGCTCTCTGCAACAACAGCTCAATCAAAGCATGTCATTTGATTTGTTTTGCTTGATTATTATCACAAACAGAGCAATCTGGCTCCAGATTACAAATTGTGGGTTACTGTGCATGGCTATTTCTTTCCACCTATAGGCCCCCGACCAGCTGCAATGCCAGCCTACCCCGGGCACCGCAACAGGCTAGCCTACCTCACCAACTGGGTACCCAGAGTGTGTGTGACTGTCTTGAGGGACTCTAAAGTGCATGCCTTGTAACCTGATTGAATCAGTACTTAAACCAATCAACGTGATTACGCCCCTTCCTTGTTCATTCCCCCTGAATAAATCAGATCTGAATCTTTTTGCACTTAAACTGTTTGTGGTGCATCTCTGTACTAATAGCACTGGATTTCTATTGCTTGCGTGTCTAACCTTATTTTACAGGGGGTATCCAGGACCAAGCTGGTGGAACCAGCCTTGGTGGTAAGTGCAACAAGTGTGGTGGTACACCTGCTGATGGGGGTTGTGGTAATTGTGTGTTCAGAACATTGTCTAGGTAACTAGAGGGTAAAAGTGGGAAACAGTGTCCCGGAGGGCTGTACCAAGGTCAGCTATGCTAGCACCAACCCTGTCCAACGGGAGGAGGTACCCATTTTCAGGAACCAGGCCCCTCAACCTGCACTTGGTCAAGCAGGCAGGGGTAGTAGCCCTTGGGGTAGCGCCACCAAGGGGTTACATGTGTACAGTATGTATGTATGTATGCTTGTGTAAGAGGATTGATAGGGCCTAGCTGAAGGTTTTTGGTGAGTAAAGGTGACAGCCATGTTTGTAATGGCAATCAGGGATGTGTGGTTAGTACTGATTTTATTTTGAAGAGGCTGTTGGATCTTTATCCAGAGCTGTTGTGCTGAGATAACAGCACCAGTAAAGGTGGCCGTCAGCCAGTTAGGTTTCACCATTTTTTTAAACCGTGTGAATTAACACGTTTAATCAATGACCACTTAAAACAAAAAAAGTGTTATAATAGTATAAGACCTATAACTTCAGACCTTTCTCCATGAATAATGTTTGTTGGGAGGATTACGTCCCTCAGCTTTGCAACAGGCCTTAGCTCTCCCAGCAGGATTTATGCTCCTAGAAAGGCCACCAAACTCAGGCCTTATTGCTTAAGTATTTGAAAATTGTGGCAAGCAAGATTCCATCCACGTTGCCAGCTTCCAAAGAAGATAAAGGAAGAAAATGAGGTTGAAATGTTAAAAAATACAAAAGAAACTTTTTTTTCTCAGAGGATGGGGGGAGGTGAGGGGGTTGAGCAGGCTGCAAGAGGATGTACCATTGACACATTGCATTCAGCATATTAAGTCCTGAATGGAGACATTACTGTGTGACAGATTATAAACCGTTAGGATTGTATGGAAACAGACAGAATGCATCACCAGTGCTTGTCAATGTTAGTGGCTCAGCAGGTAGCACATTTGCTCCTGAAGCCAGGAGATCAGAAGGCTGTGGGTTCTATCCCCACACTAGGCACTCGGGTTAAATCCCAATACTGACACTGTAGTGCAGCATGGGAGGATGTTGCACTCCTGAGGTGCTGTCTTTCAGATGAGACGTTAAACTGAGGTCCCATCTGCCTGTTTGGTTGTAGTTCAGGTGCATGTTAAAGATCCCATGGCACTTCTTGAAAAGAGTAGAGAATGTTTCCCCAATGTCCTGGCCAAATTTCTCCCATTAACTAAAAATATCACCAACAGTTTAATCTGGTTCAAGGTCAGTTGGCATTCATCCGTATTCCCCTTCCCCCGGCTCGTGCCTGAAAATAGGCAGCATTTGTCTAGTGCACTTACCCGGTCAACAAAAACTAAATAAATAAACCAAAATACTCCACCCACTGTATGCACTAAAAGTCATTTATTAATACACACCTATCTTTAAAGTTTTAAAAATAGATAGAACCCTGTATAAAAATCATAATATGCAGTTTAAGAGACCTAATGGTCTTCTATACAGGATGGCAATGATACAACTCCACAGGATTTTGTTTATTTTCAAAAAATATTAACCCATACTTAGCTGAGATTGTTTAGAACTTCTGCAACCTTAGATCTGAAATACCCACCAGAGATCAGTTCACGATGCTCCCTCTGTCAGTGCTTTCAAGACCAGACTGAAAACCAGGATCTTCAGACAGGCCCATTAGTACAGCTTAGTCCATGTCATTCCATTTGATGTGGCTGTTGTGACATTTCATTAATTTATTACTATTGATCTAGTTCCCCCTGCAATCAAGTGATCAACATGTTGTGTGGTTTGGCATACGGATAGAATAGGAAACACACACACACACACACACACACACACACACACACACACACACACTTAGACACAGGTCCTGGGCATCAGGAGGCAGATTTTTATTTTATTATTTATTATACTTTTGGGTGCTGCCAGCCGCCCGGTACCTCAGCCCAGTCATGGACCCTCACTCCCACCTCCACATTAGACACGCCCTTTCTATGCCCCCTGGCTTATCCCCCAGGGTGGGGTTGTGGCACTGACCCCTCGAGGTGCTGCAAATGATGGGATAGGTAGAAGTGGCCATCCTGGAGGCTGATAGAAGCTGAGGGAGGCCTTCATCTAGGGTATCCAGTGGTGTTGTTTTTTCTGGGGTATGCAGGGAAGGGGACGTGCAATGACGTCCATTGTCTGCCTCGCCCCTGAGGTTGCTTTTTGGTGTCAGCGCGTGTGGTACACCTAGCTGTCCATGTTGTGCTGAACACTGTACCCCTCTTCCCCCGAAGAAGGAGAGTAGTCA
This sequence comes from Neoceratodus forsteri, assembly GCA_016271365.2. NCBI lineage: Eukaryota > Metazoa > Chordata > Ceratodontiformes > Ceratodontidae > Neoceratodus > Neoceratodus forsteri. Next base: position 763,538,788 of record CM028138.1, read on the forward strand.
TCGGATGGTCAATCCTTCTCCCCCAGCCGGCCCTCAGACGCCCTGGGTCCATTCCCAAACCTGGGTCACCAGTGTCACAGGTAGGCACCCTGCTTCTGCGCCAGCGGGCTGGCAGGAGGCAGATTTTTAAAGAAATAGGAAACTACCTCAGACAATGCGTTGAAGGGGGAAGACGGGGGGGGAGTAGAGGCTCAATGGAGAAAGATTAAGGAGATTATAGCCCAGTCAATGGCATGCTGTTTGAAGGAACTGAGCAAGAGAAAGAGAAGAGGCTGCTATGGAGATAACAAAGGCAGTGAATGAGAAGAAAACAGTATTTAGAATGCACAAGGAGTCCCAGAAGTATGAAGATAGGGAGGTGTATCTGGCAAAACAAAGGGAGGAAGGAAGGAGGGTGATGGCAGTTAAAACACTAACAGGAGAATAACATTCTAAAACAATGCTATTGCCCATGTATTGGTTGCGGTACAACTTCGATAACCAACCAATGCAAACAGACAGTAATCAAGAAGGCGGCACTCGTCCTGCAAGAGGGTGTTCCCAGAAAGCACATGAACATCCAAATGAGGCAAATCCACCATAAAGTTTATTGCAAAACTGCAAAACAATGATTGGTGTTCACAGAGTTCTATATTGCATGGAATAAATCTCCACAAAGGAACTACCGCTGTCCACCCATTATCTTGGTGCTTCAGTCACCTGACCTTCCTCAGAGAGTGTGGCTCGGACACACAAAACAATAATGTCATCTTTATATGGTATTTCCAATGACATCATAAGGAGGTGCTGCACAAATCACCAATCACTTGATATCCCAGAATGAAACATTCATATTATTACAATAAAAATACAAAAATACACGTTTCTAATTCAGGAAGTAGACGCTGCAGTTTTCAATTTTTCCCTGGCAGAATTTTTTGTTTTCTAAATAGTGGCATTGGAACCCATTAGAGTATCACATTTAAGAGGAATCTTACATTCCTGTCTCTAAACACTGATCGCCTGATTAAATAAAGATTTTGATTGATTGATTGATTGATTGATTGATTGAACTATCTACCACTGGTTTAGTTCACAAAGAGAAGCGATTGTCATTCACAGCAGTTAGAAGCTCACATTAGAAAACTGCTATTTTAAACTTGTTGAGGAAGAAAAAAGAAAAGGAAAATGCTGCGTCCATTCACTAGTGCTAACTCAGGCTGAGGTAACAGCCCCAAGTCAGAAACTTAGAGAGGCCAGTCTTAAAGAGAAACAGATGAAACATCAAGGGCTTGATTTTCAAAGGCTCGGGACTGGCACAAGGGGCTTGTGTCCTGGAGAAATGATGCACAGTGCACCTTGCACCTCACCTTGTGCCAGTCCCGATTTTCAGACCACCTCTTGGGCAACTGGGGGTTCACCTCCTCAGCCGTCCTTGTGCCATTCTTACAACAGATGCAATGGTGTGATGCAGCAGAGTGGGGCTTGCACCAGGGTAGTGCTGCAGTATCCCCTTAATCTGGATTCTCCAACCCCTGGTAAGGGGATCACAGTCCGTCAGAGTTAGATCAGCAAGGAGCTTGTCTAACAGCCCATGCATCACTCCATGTGCCCTGCTGTGGTGGACAGTGGGCATGCCCCTATTAACGCCTCTGCCAATGGGTGTATGCTGCCCTCCACACCCAGCCAAGTGTCCCCTCAGTGGGGGGACCACAATTTGTGAGGTCCAGAATCCTCCCCACAAGGTTTGGTACTGTCCCCTGCAGATGGAGCCAAGATCCATTGCAACCTCCCCAACCTACCCCAGTCCACCCTCCACGGATCCTGGTGGCAGTCAGCAGGTCCCCTCTATGGCTGCCAATGCAGCCCAACATGGCCACAGGTTGCAGCATTCCCCACCTATGCACCAGGAGTTTGGTGTACAGGACAATTTGCAGCAGACTTGTGGTGTTTGGTGTTGGAACCCCATTGTTTATGGAATTGGGCACCGGGTCCCAGGTGCACCTAAGTTTGACTCAGTTGGCCATCAGGGCAAGATGCCCTGGTCTAATGGGGCTTTGAAAATGTTGTCACATTAGCTCACTCTGGACTTTTTCTCCTTTGGATCTAAAGAACATGCAAAGAGCACCAGTTATCTACAACCTTTGTATAAGTATCGGTCAGCAATCTCTCACCATGTCAATCTACAAACATGCTACTTTATGTAGTGGGTATTGGGAAGGGTTGGGATTGGTGTGGTTTGAAATCAAAAGTGCAAAATTTAAAGCTTGTCAAGTCTGCGTTAGAGAATCCCTGTTGGTTTGCTGTTTTCAGGAAAGGTTTGACTTTAATATCATTCAAGCCAAGTGGTTTAAGGGCTTTGAGCTTATATATCAGCTGGGTTTCCTTATGCAATAATAGTTATCTGCTAACTGAGGAAAGAACAGCTAAGGGAGTCAAAAAAGGGGACAAGACCTTCTCCAGGTACATGGGGGAAAAAGGAAGACAAGAGGAGGGGTAGTGAGAATCAGCAGGGCAGGTGGTACTGCACAGAGGAAAATCAAGAGAAAGCAACAATACTAAATGATTACATCTGCTAGATCTTCACACTAGAAGGTGGGGGAATGGACTAGCATGCTGCGGAATCACTAGGGAGAGGAGCGAGTGGACACAAGTCCATACTCAGTGGAGAGGGTCCAGAAGGGATTGGAGACTTAAACAAGAATAAAGCATTGGAGTCAGGGTTGATACTCAAGAAAGGGTGGAGAGAATGCAAAGGGATCTGAGGAAACAAGAGGAATTGTTTAGGAGTTGGCAGCAAGTTTCAGTGCCAAAAAGTGCAAGGTTATGCACTTAGGGCTATAGAACCCAAGGGCTATGTATAAGATAAGGGGATTGGAGCTTAAAGTCATTAAGCAAGAAAGAGACCTGGGGTCATCATCTCAGATGACCGCAAGGCAGCTGGGCAGTGTGACAAAGCAGTAGGAAAGGCTAGCCAGGATGCTGGAGCACACTGGGAGAGGAGGAGGGACTTGGAGCTGTCATTGTATCGCTCATTGGTGAAGACACACCTGGAGTACTGTGTCCAGTTCTGGAGGCCACACCTCTGCAAAGACATTAAAAAGGTGGAGGCAGTACAGGGGAAGGGAACCAAAATGGTAAGGGGTTGCACGAGAAGTCATATGAGGTTGGAAGAGAGGAGAGCAAGAAGGGGCATAATTGAAACCCACAGGTATCTCACAGGAGTGAGCAAGGTGCAAGTGGAGGGTCTATTTCAGAGAAAGGAACGCAGTTGAACAAGGAGGCACACAATGAAGCTAAAGTGAGCAAAATAAAGGAGAGCTGTGTGGAACTACTTCTTCATGGAAAGGGTGGTGGATGACTGGAATAGCTTGTCAGAGGAGGTAGTGGGTCCAAGACTGTGGGGAGCTTCAAGAACACGTGGAATGGGCACAGAGCCACATTAGATAGAGGGCCTGGAGGAGGTAGTGATATCTATGACCAACTAGGGTCAGTGGTGACGAAACAGGCAGAAACAAGGGGCAAACTAGATTGGTCTAAAGGTCCTTTTCTACTGACAAAATCCTGTGTTTTGATGCAGTTTAATATTTTAGCATGTTTCGCTCAGGAAGGGGTTTTGTTTCATGCTATAAATCTTGATGTCTTTTAATTTCTTTTGATTATATTGTTTGTGTTGATTGGCTTTATTTTAACCATAAAGGGTGAGTACATTGGGCCTGGGAATGACATGTGCAATTATAAAATGGGTTAAGGAAATAAAATGATATGATTGGCCGAATTAAACCTGTGGCTGTGTCCTTTGCTTAGATTATACCACACAAAAAAACCAGGTTATGCACCCACTGGCCACTGTATGCTAGATATCTATGTGTTACCCTGGCACGTATTTCAAAACCTCTTTTGCTGCCATTTCCCCCTCACCAATAAGTTAGACAAAAGTGCCATAAAAGTAAAAGTACAATGTCTGACTTCATTTCATTAAATTTCAACATTTTCAGTTACCCCAAAATTCAAAGACTAGTCAGGGATGACAATAACAGAAACAGCTCCACTTTCAAATAAAAATGAAAAAATATCAGAGCCCACCCCTGTGGTGAATAAATGCACCTCACCCTCACCCTCTCTCAACTTTCTGAAACTAAAACCAAAAAGCTGAAAAAATACTAAAAAGACCACTCATCGGGCAGTAGCAGAGGTCAACGATTGGCTGTAACAGAGGAATGAAACTATTGATTTAAAGACGATTTCCTGTGAATGTTTAAATTTAGCATTTCGGGCATTCTGTGCTGAAGTGCATACCACAGGTAGCTCAGAGTATTCGACAGTGAGTTTTAGCACACTCTGAGCTGGTCTTAATGGACACACAAACTCTCACAATGTCGGGAGAGGAATAAACATTATCAGTGACTCTGCATTCAGTAAATGCAACAATGTGTTTGTATCTGTATAAAAAAACGTCTGAAAATCCCACAAAGACCACAAAGTACATCACCTGCCTTCTCAGAATCAGATTTACACAAACTACATTCATCTGAAGCACTTTTAACCATGTAACCCACCCCCTGTCCTCAGATGTCTAGGGTCCCCGATGTTATACAGTAGAGAGGGGAGGCACAGACCTAATACTTTATGGGCTCTTTTACATACAAACGGAGAAGAAATGGGAGGCCTTACCAACAGATTTCTTTTCACACTTACAGGCCTTCCCTTACCCTTGCATCAGTCCTCTGCTCCAGGTGGCATCTCCTCTGATCAAAGTGGGGGTTGGCCTTGTCTTGGAAGCAAAAAATAATGTTGAGCAAATGATTTAATTCATTTAAAATAATCACTCACCACCACTATAATCACAGGGACTATAAAACTTTTGTTTTGGAGGTGGAAATGATTGCGTCCAAAACCCATATTATATAAACTAGGAGCAGCTCCTTAGGGCTGAGAGATAATGTAAAGGGTACAACGGCTTTCACAGGGCACAAATGGGTCAACCACAGCAAACCAAGATTTTCACCGGGCCTAGATTGTAGACCACTCTGGCTCCACATGTTACTTTCCCTTGGGCAAAGATCTCATACCTACTTAGAACCACCTTTCCTTCCAGTATACCTTTCAGTGCCTTGAACTTCTAGCGGGGGAGTGTCTTACTCCTCCCATGCCATGCCAGTTCATCTAAGCCCAGAAAATGTTGCATCCTCCTCCTTTCCTGTCCAAACCATATCCAGGCTGAACACCAGACTTAGCTGCGACTCCACACTTTCCAAACATGTTCCTGTTCCCAAGGAGTCATGTCCCTTAACGGGTCTGACAGACTTGCCCCAGACATGGGCATGGCAGGGCTGTGGGGCCTGCCTCAGACACGGGTATGGCAGGCCCCATAGCTGAATCCCAGACTGCACTCCCCTCGCTGAATCATTTCTCCTGGCAACATGACACACGGGTATGGCCCACCACATCTGCATCCTCCTGCGACCCTTCTGCAGCCTTGCCACCACTGCAGCAGCCCCTTACCAGGATGTACCTTACCAGAACAGGGTACCAGGCTTCCTGCAATTCAGAGGGATTCCGGCACCTTTCCATTTTTCCTTTCTGCTTCTAGCCTTTCCCTCCAACTTGCAAATAATGAAGCCACATCCCAGATCCCACAGCTGCAAATCTCCTGCCAGCCCTCCCTTGGAGTCACACTGATGCTGCCATGTTGCTACGCCGAACACTTGCCCTACTCACTGCTGCTGACTCCCCATCTCTCCTCCCGAGGCAACCAGGGCTTAAACAGAGGCAAAAACACCACCCCCTGGTGGCAGTAGGACGTTATGACCTAAAACACTACTGGAGTACAGGGGCCCTACCAGAATGAGGGGATCCTATACAGAGGCTAGTAAGCCCACCCCACTAAGGGGTACTTACACTGTCCCCTTCCTTTAAAACCATTTCCTCCTGGAAATGGGGCAGTACTGACACCTCCAGGAGGCCCTCCAGGACCAGGAGAGTATGTGCACTCCCCAACCAACCTGAAGGCACCCCTGGGAATGCCTGTCCCCACCCTCCTAAGTGCATACCTAACCACTCCGTGGAGCAAGTTTGTTCAAAATATTGTACATATTTTCCATAAAATAAAATCAATAACATTTTCTTTAAAATGGTAAGCCGCTTCTTACTCTAGGCAGGCTGTCCATTAAATTTTAACCAAAACAGATAACCACAGAACCAACAGAATAAATCTGTAACATTTATTTTCAAAGTGTAATCACACACTAAGCAATCATACTCCCAATCACTCTTCACCCATATGAGATAGCAGTTGTATTGAAACAATTTGCAATTTGACCACTCCAAATGGGAGTGGCCACAGTTCTACCTTAAGATTCATATTTTAAACAATGTCTTCTCTTATTTTTTCTAAACAAGAAACAACTTTAAAGTCCCAAGGAAGGATGAAAAAGCAATCACAGTTCCAGTTCTTAAAGTCATTACAGTTCCTCCCCTGGGTGCATTACCACCTTTTTTTCCCAGTCCAGAACAGTTTGAACTTTAACCAATCTTTTTTTTGAAATCTTTCAAACAATTGGACAGTCCTGGCAATTACGGGAACTCACAGTCTTAACTTTCTTGCTTTCAAATAGAGGTCCCACTGGCCTGGGGGAAATATTAATCTGGATCTAGCTTTGTTGTTTCTTCCCAAAAGAGTCCTTTGAGATGACACAGTACTTAACTCTGCATCCAGCTAGATCCTGCACTAAGGCAAAGTGCTTAAACAGGGTCAGACCAGCCCAGGGCATTGAAAAACACATTGTTCTGTCCTTCTGAATAACTTGTTGAGTGGAATGCCCTGAACTCCTAGGCCGTGACTGTAACTTGTGGAGCAATCATCTGAACACCCTATCTGATCTCGTTTTTTCAGTAATGTCCCACAACTGCTCTGGAATGAAGGGATACTGTGCAGTGGGGTATTCCATATGAATCCTTCTCCATACCCATCATTTGGCCTGGGACCACTCAGGCAGGTCCCTTACATTGGTGCACCAGGCGGACCTTGGCTTCAACCACACCTGGGTCTGGTACACAACATTGGCTGGGTCAGTTCTCAGAAGGCCATCCATTCTTTCCCTGAGAGTTTTGCGTGGCACTGCCAGGTGTGGGATGTTATCCCGCAAGGTAATGGCAGGCCAGGTGTAAAGCTGTAGGAACATTCGTTGAATTTCATGGTCAGCAAATTAGTAACATTTTAGTTTTCCTCCTATGACCAATGGAGCAGTCTTCTCCCAGCCTGCCTCTTCCCTGGGCCCTACCTTTATAACAGGTCATGGGGTATAAGGTGGAGGAGCCTTGCCTTGCACTACCACACTGGGAATGCTGTTGTCTATGACCCCAACACACACCCCGATGCCTGTTGGTAGGGATGGGGTGGTCTTGGGGTGCAAGGGGTGGCAACCCTAACACCAAATTTCCTCACTTTTGTAGCTGTGGAACAACCCTATCTGATGCATTAAACAGAGTTTTTTGCCATGAATTTCCCTTCTTTTTGAGAATGAGTACTATAATAATGCTAACTGTAACGCAAACACAAGCGCAAATGGTAGCGCATACGGTGACACAAATGTAAACGATAACACAAATGGTAAGAGAAATGCCAGCACAAATGCTAATGAAGGCAGAAATGGTAACCCAAATGCTAACAGCAGCAGAAACGCAAACGCTAACGAAAATGCTAACGCCAACGGAAATGCAAACAGTAACAGAAATGCTAACAGAAATGCAAACAGTAAAGGCAATGGTGCTGCAGAAGGAAACAGTAATGAAATCGACAACAGAACACAATGAGAAATGGAAACGCTAAGGTGGGCAGAAAAGCAAACGGTGAAGACACAAACAGTAACAGTAACACAATTGGAAACGCAAACAGTAACAGTAACAGCAATGATGATGCCAAAGCAAACAGTAACGCAAATAGAAATGCAAACATAACTGCGTATGGAAACACAAATGGTAATGCACATGGTCATGGTACCGCAGTTGGAAACACAAGTGGTAATGGTAACACCAACGATGACGCCAAAGTAAAGAAATGCAAATGCAAACAGAAGCACATACGCAAACGCAAATGGTAATGTACACGGGTATGCAAAATGAAACACAAACAGAAACCAGTAATGGAAATGCAAATGGTAACAGTAACGGAAACACAAGTGCAAATGAAAATGCAAAATGTAAAGCACATGGTGGCGTAGACAACAACAGTAATGCAAATGGAAACGTAAGTGGAAACGCTAACTGTAACAGTAACGAGAGTGCACACCCTAATTTTCCCCAAAAGCTCCATTGAGAAACACAGTGAGAATAAAGAATGAATGCATAATAATGGGCCTTGGAGCAGAAAATGAGGACTTGGAATACTAAATGTCTTATATCTCAGGAACCGTATGACGTAGGAAAAAAAATTAAAATTTTATTTGATTTATGACTTTCCTTGCTAGTTTTGAAGTTAGCCCCCAATTACGGGGCTAAATAACTTGCACCGTTTCTGAGATATGGGCCCCAAAAGGTGCAGTGGACACCATAATTTTAGTCTATGGGGAAAAGTGTCAACTTTGGAGTGCCATAACTTTGCAGCCGTGTAATATTTTTTCACCAAACTATGAAAAGGCACATCTGTGGCATGTTGGCTGTCTTCCCTTCAAATTTTAGCCCAAAAGACCAAACTGCTATTTTGCAGCAAAGTGGCAAAAAATTCCTGTTATTTTGGCCATAGTGTCGCAAAGTAGTGTCCCAAATCACAAGACTTTTGCAAAAAAAAATTAAAAATTCACAAAAGTATCGCAGGTGCGACACTACTTTTCAAAAAAATTTCAAAAACATATTTCTGGGGTGTTTAACCCCCCAAAAATACTTGGTTAGCATCCTCAGAGTCTGACTAGGTGAACACAAAAATAATTGTGTTCCTAGAGGGTCCCACTTTTAAATGCCAAGTCTTTCTGTGATCAGTAACTGAAAACAAAATGGTGGATCTGTGACACTTTAACCATAAATGGGGTACTCAACCATAAAATATATGTATATATATATTATAGTGACATGGTAGCATTGTATTTTTATATATATTATAGTGGCACGGTAGGGTGTATTTTTAACTTATGCAGGGCAGTCTGTAGGTTGTGCCAATTAACTATACATATAGTTAGTTTGGGACAACCAGACTGCCCCTGCATAAGATTAAAAATACTGACTACTGTGCCACTATAATATATATAAAATACAATACCGACCAAATTATAATATATGTAAAAATACAATACTACTGTGCCACTTCCTGTATATATAAAAAATTCAATACTACCGTGCCACTATAATATATATATACATATATTATAGTGGCACTAGTAGTCACTATAGTTAGGGTTGAGTACCCCATTTAAAGTTAAAGTGTGAAATTTTGCTATATATATATATATATATATATATATATATATATATATAGTTTAGGGACAACCAGACTGCCCCTGCATAAGTTATAAAATACATGATCTCATAAATGGTTTATGTGGTCACTTTCTTGCCTGGTAGGCGAGGTAGCCCCAGCCTGCCCAAACAAGATAGCTTTGTTAGTCAAATTTAAGGTAGTAACCATAATGACAGAAAACAGTCTTGTCAGCTAAATTTGAGAACACAACCATGATGGAGTATGACCAGTCTGAGAACCCATACCATTATTTCCTGACTATGAGGTAAACATACATCTGGGTTTCTATACCATTGTTCTCTGACTACAGCACTCCTGTCTGCCATATTCTTTTCCACCAAAACCCTAAGGTTATACAAATAATAGTATATTCTCCTAATTCTCAGCAATACCTTTTAACCCTTTAGTGATGCAAACTAAGGTGTGCCTATTTGTATGTGTTATGCATTAAAACTAAGGTCTAATAAGTTCTAAGAGAATATATTTAGTGAACCAGCATGCATATGTCCATCTAAGACCTATTATAGAAAGGTATTATGCATATATATTTGTTCTATCTGTCTCAGTGTTCACTGATGATCTAATAATATAAAAATCCTATCATATGCTTGGCTCATAGAAATTAACTCATAATGTACCTATCACAGTAACTGATAGGTGTACCATGTTTATTTAATCTAATAAAGGAATACAAATACTGCCTGCTTCAGCATTTATGATCATGCTGAGTTCATGGAGCCTAAAAAGCTAACTATTGCAACATCAGTTGTGCTTTATTAATCTAACTAATGACATGCACACACAAATGATGACCTCCAGCCCAACACTGGGAGCTGAACCTATATTCCCCTTGAGCAAAAAAAGAGACAGAGGCGACATGTCAAAACATTTAAGTACGTGAAGGGATTTAACACAGCTCATGCAGGCAATCTATTTCAACAGAACACGGCAGCACGTACAAGAAGGCATGATATGATGCTGGTGGGAGGAAGGTTCAAAAGCAACCTCAGAAAGTACTTATTCACAAAGAGAGTAATAGACCCAAGGAACAACCTGCCCCAGGAGGTGGTAGCATCAAAAGACAATCACAGAATTAAAACTCACATGGGACAGACATGACAGACAGTCTAGGATGAAGGCTGCGTAGGAAGGGGAGTAATTTTGGGGCAGACTAGATTGATCACATGGTACCCATCTGCTTACGCTTTTTTTATGTTCTTATGTCCTGCTTGATCTCTGCTACCATCTCCTCACTTGGCTGCACCTCCAACTTTGCCTCAGCTCCCAGGTCCAGACTTTCCTGAGAGAGTAGGGAGGCCATGCCCATCGATGCACTGCTGGGGTAATGCCAGGGGTTCCCAAATGGTGTACCTTCATATAGACCCCCCTGGCATAGCACTGGAGCAGACAGAATTTATCTGAAGTTTTACTACCCTCACCATGATAGCTGCATTGCACACACCTCTCCAGAGCCTTTCCCCACCTTGCAGAATTCCACAGCCAAGTAAGCAGGGAGGTTGGTACACTGGCATGGGGCTCCTCTTCCGATGAAAATGCTTCTGCCATATTTCATGAATCGCAAAGTTTTTCTTTTTTTCTTGCCTTAATTAACACTTCAGCACTCCATCCCTCCTTTCGCTGACCTGACAAAATGGCCCCCCAGCTCAGCTCCCTTCCAGTTACTTCCACTTTAGCCAATCAACCACTTATGTCCTTCTGCACCACCTGACCCAGTTCCAGACATAGAGGCACCAGAGTGAGAAAGAGCCACATCCTAAAAGAGCTTGCCACCATGCACTGTGGCCTACCAGAACTGTGCGATCATCCAGAGGGCACCGCACCATGGCTGGCCCATGCAACTCCCCCGCATCAGCAATGCCACCAGTCTTTTGGGTATAGGCAAAAGAAATCCTGGACAAGCCTCCACATCTGTACACCCCTCCCATCCTCAGATTTGTCTAGGGGTCCTGATGTTAAAAAGGGGAGGCGCAGACCTGACACTTTCCTGGCTTTTTTTCATACAAATGGAGGAGAAAAGGGAGGCCTTACCTGCAGATGTCTTCTCACTCATACAGGCCTTCCCTTACCCTTGCATCAGCCCTCCTTCTCCAGGTGGCATCTCTGCTGATCTTCCAATGGGGGTTGGCACTGTTGGAAGCAAAAAATAATGTTGAGCAAATGGTTTAATTCATTTAAAATAATCACTCACCACCATCATAATTACAGGGATTATAAAGCTTTTATGTTGGGGGTGGAAATGATTGCATCCAAAACCCATATCATATAAACTAGGAGCAGCTCCTTGGGGCTGAGAGATAATGCAAAGGGTACAACGGCTTTCACAGGGCACAAATAGGTCAACTACAGCAACCAAGATTTTCAATGGGCCTATATCATAGACCACTCTGGCTCCACATGTTACTTTCCTTTGGGCAGAGATCTCATACCTATTTAGAACCACCTTTCCTTGCAATATACCTTTCAGTGTCTTAAACGCCTAGCAGGGGGAGTGCCTTACTCCTCCCATGCCAGCAAAGCTGGAATTTGACCTCGGGGTGATTGCAGTCTAAGCCTCCCATGGCTGCTTCCAAAACAATTCACCCAAACCAGTTCACCTGAGCCCAGAACATGGTACATCCTCCTCCTTTTCCTCTCTGAGACTTCTTTAGGCTGAACACCAGACTTAGCTGTGACTCCATCCTTTCCAAACATGTTCCTGTTCCCCAGAATTCATAGCCCTTAATGGGTCTGATGGGCCTGCCCCTGACATGGGCATAGCAGACCCCATAGCAAATCCCAGACAGGAATCCCTTCACTGATCCATTCCTCCTGGCAATGTGCCTCACAGATACGGTGCACCAGAGCTGCCACCTTTGGCCACCCTGCTGCCATCCTCCCATCACTGCAGCAGCTCCACTACCAGGATGTACCTTACCAGAAAAGGGTACGAGGACTGCTGCATTTCCAGTTTTTCTTTTTCTGCTACCAGTCTTCCCCTACAACTCGCAAATGATGAAACCACATCTGGGACCAAATGGCTAGATATCTCCCGCCAGCCCTCCCTCAGAGACCATATCCTTGCATTACACTGGCACTGCCATGCTGACTCCTCTCTGTTGGGAGGGTGGGTCCCCAACCTGGACACTTGCCCTACTCATTGCTGCTGGCTCCACATCTCTCCTCCTGCTCTGGAGGACCAGAGCTTAAGTAAAGACCAAAACACCACCCCCTGGTGGCAATAAGATGTTATGGTCTAAAACACTAATGGAGTACAGGGGCCCTACAAGGAAGGGAGATCCTAAATAGAGGCTAGTAAGCCCACCCTGTGAGGGGGAGCTTACAAGTAGGACAACAGTAGGGTTTGTCAGGCAGGTGTGGGTGGAGTTCCAACTTAACTCATTGCCTCCACAGGAGCACTCTGAAGTTGCAGCACTCATGTCCTGTATACTGTTAACAGTGAATCCTGGGCCTTTCTAAGCAAAATCAAGCCATAATCAGCATTCCACAAACAAATGCTAATAGCTCAAATACCGTATATGCTAGACACAAAGTATGAGTGGTAAATTTGTTCAGCATAAAATTACCTTTCCAATGGTGGTTTGCAAGAAAGTAATTTTGTTTTTTTTCTATGCTGGTCAAGACAGCAAACAAAAATATTTTTTTCCACTAAATAAATGCACCTTAAGCCCTTTTTTGTTGGGAAATATGTAGCATATCGACACCAAATTAAAGCATCCAGACACTAGATGAAGTTTTAATACTTAGTTTGTAAAAAAACAAAACAAAAAACCCCCCAGCTATTTCTGTAGTACAAAACACAGTTTTTTACCATTTTAGTCAAGGTGCTTTGGTGAGGTTTGAGACACGAATTTGAACCATACACACCATACCATAAACAAATGCGTATAACTCCTAAAGTATACATGATACACACAACATATCAGTGGCAAAATTGTTCATCACAAAATTGCCTTTCCGACTGTGCTTTGCAATGAACTGTAATCAATTCAGTTTTTGTTTTATACTGGCTGAGATACCCAGAATGTCTGTTTTATTCAAAGTGCTTAGGTGATCCTTGATGGACAAAATGCCAGTCATACACACCGTGCCATAAACACATGCAAATAACTCCTAAAGTATACATGATACACACACATGTCAGCGGACAAGTTGTTCATCACTAAATTACCTTTCCAACAGTACTATGCAATCTATTGTAATTGAAACAATTTTATTTATACTTGCTGAAAGGGCAAAAAAGTGCATTTTATTCAAGCTGCTTAGGTGACTCTTGGCTCTTGATATATGGCTCTTGAAATGTCAGCCATACACACTATACCATGAAGAAATGCACATACCTCCTAAAGTGAGCAGTGTGAAAACTCCCAATATCACACTGTGATTTCATCATCAAACAAAAAAACTGCATTAAACAATCCTATTCTATAAAAGGACTATGTTATGGCCAGGTATGTGATACAGAATAGATCTGAACTCGTGTCAAGTGAGCTAAGGGAACCATCACTCATGGCAACACTACGCTGCACCACTTGTTATATTCCCCAAGCTCACTTGCCACTCATTCAGATATATTCTGCATTATATATATATATATATATATATATAATATACACACACACACACACACACGCATATACATATATATACACACACACACATATATACTTACACAAAGATATATATTTATATATTGAGTCTATCATTTTTATCCAACCATATACACACAATGCACCATCAACATATGCAAAGACATTCAACAACACAGCATCATCAGCAATATCATGAGGTGCACAGTGGCACAATCTTTCACACAACATGCACATGTAATAATAAGCAGTGTTGTGCACTTTGTGGGCATAACATCACAACACATACAAGTATGTGCACGGTGAACCCATGGTATTCGGCATGGTGTCCACAAGTCTTATCATATAGAATACAGAATGTCAACAACAAAATTATTACAATCACCACAATCACATTTTCTTACCTTTTCAGATGGCGTCCCATAATGATCTGCACTGAAGAGATTTCTGCATTCTTACCTGGTGTAGTTCCAACCTCTATTCTGCTGTCTGTGTCGTCCTTCTGTAAATAAAGTAGTTCCATCCTCTCCTCTGTTGTCTGTGGCATTCTTTTATAATAAAAATAAAAAAAGGTTCAACCTCTCCCCTGTTGTCTGTGGTTCCTTGAGGTGTGGAAAAAAAAAGTAGCATCTGTTGAAACTTTCTTGTCCTCTGTGATCCTATGGTGTTCCCTCGTTGTGCTCCTGTCATACAACCACCCTCAGACAGTTGTGGGGCCACCACCTCTGTGTGCATCTCATCACTCCATCCACTGCAGCCGCACTAACTGTAGGCGATATGTTGTCTTGCATGTCATTGGAAAATGGTCTATTTGGTGTCTTCCATTCTTCTTTTGCTCCTCTCTAGGACTTTGCTTCAACCAAAGAGTCGACATCATGCACAACGGACTCTCGAAGTCACACACTCTGGTCTCTCGAAGTCACCCTCCCCTCCAGAAATTTGCTTCAACCATACAGTCGACGTCATGGACAATGAACAGTGCAAAGGACTGCATGAAACACAAAACAGCCAATGTGGTGGCCAAATGAAAATAAAAAATACTGAGCTAACACCTCCACTCCACATAAATTATGCTGAAAGAGGTACTGGAAACAAAAATAGGCACACCGGAATAATCACTTGACACTTTTTATTTCTGAGGTCCCCCCAATTCCTTTTGATCATTTCAGACCTATACTTTGATAATATTTTGTTCCAACAGTTCTCAGTCTGCCCCGCTGACACTTCAACCTCTGTGCCACTACACCACCATGTCATCGTTGTGATCACTCAGTCAAAACATTGCATGTGGAGCCACCAAGTGGCTGCTTCACTGTGTTAGTACACTCACAAATATTGTGGTGGGTGGCCAGTGACAAATATGTCTGCTGTCAGGCAGAGATCTGCTATGCTTATCACACATAATGGCTGGTGACAGCACTTCTTAGCTGACCAAGGGGAAAACAAACTGACTCAGATATAAAAGGTAACGGCCGACTCCCAAAGTAATGCATGGTTCAGCCCTCCATTAGCTCTTTCAGTTGGCCCCCTTGGTCTGGTGAGTGAAATAAGCCTGACACCAACTGTACCCTGCTGTGTGAAACCATGCTCGTGATCCTTTCTGAATGCAACACTTCTACCATACATTTATCTCACCACCCGGGATCTCTTAAGTAACGTTTCCACCACTTGTTCCCTTACTTTCACTCACCACACCTTTTTAGCTCAATATTTTACATTTTCATTTGGCGCAGCCCATTGAATGACTTGCAATGTCACTACATTACCTCCGATACACCAAGGGTCAAAGCAGGAGTTTCACCAACAACGCATGACAATCCAATTCACAACCATGACACTGCATCCCTTTCACTTTTTCTTTGTTTCAATTTGCAATGTTTTATTTCAAAAATCAGTAACAATACCTATATCTACAGCTTTCAGATAACATTTGCTGTGTTTTCACAACCCTATTGTTGCAGCAACACCTCCCTTCCACAAAACCATTTCATCTACAGTTTCTCACTTCTGCCATTGCTTCATTCTTCAAGTCAGCTGCTCCTTTCCTCTAACATTTCCTCATCCTGCTCTACTATGCATCTTCTACCACCTCTGTACATCTCATCACTCCATCCATGACAGCCAATCAAGCTGTAGGCGATACGCCATCTTGCATGTCTCGAAGTCGCCCACCTCCAGGAATTTGCTTCAACCAAACAGTCAACATCATGAACAACGGGCTCTCAAAGTCATACACTCTGGGCTTTCAAAGTCGCACACTCTGGTCTCTCAAAGTCCTCTGCCTCCAGGAATTTGCTTCAACCAGTTGACATCATGAACAACAGACTCTCGAAGTTGCACACTTTGGTCTCTTGAACTCGCACACTATGGTATATCTGTTCCCTCACCCTGCAGCCCCTCCTCATGTACACTCAGAGAAGCTGCAGAGGAACTACAGGGGGTAAGTCTTTTGTTGTGTCACCAATTTGAGCCTCTATCTGTACTGGTGATACTCAGGAAAACAATTGACGCAGAGGTGTACTTTGCATGTGCTGCATGTATATGAAGGTTCAGCACATATTTTTTTCTGTGCACAATTTCTGCACCTCCCCTTCTTCCCTTTCACCGGGTAGTGTAGCCCATCACAAGTCAGATTCTACATGATTACAGGAAGTGTGGCACTATGTCTCCTATGTGCATATCCTTCCAACAGATTCTCCGAGAGGAGCATGCAGAAATTCAGTTGTCTGTGCTTGGTCACTTGTCCATTCTTCAATTGCTCAACATGATTCACACGCATTCGGAACAGAGTAAAAGCATTTGCCAATGCCATGTCCAACAAAAACCAGAAAAGGTATATCCACCACTGCTTTGATTTTCTGGTGCAGGAGTACTGCCCCTGATGCTGGTCAGCGATGTCCATGCCATTCATGTGCATGTTAAACTGCTGCAGTATGTCCAAACATGCAATTGATACAACAGTGCCATCTCTTTGTCTCCTGGGCACGGACATTGCTGGTGAGGTAGGGTCATGGTTATCTCATTTCAGAAAAAATGCATGAGCACTATAGACTAGAAAAAAAAAAGAGGAAAAAGTTTTAAAAAAGTAGATCAAGTCATGCAAGTATACTAATTGATATGTGATTGTGCTAAAATCTTTAAGAAAAAGTTGTTTAAACAGAAAAATAACAGAAATACTAAAGAATAATTTTCTGTTTTAAAACAGAATAAAATAAGAAAAAAGAAAAAGAATTAAAAACCCTATGAACAAGCTCCATGCAGGAGTGAAACATAGGGGAGATGAAATAAAAAGATTGAATTTGATATCATATCGCGTGAAGTGTATGATTCCAAAGGGCCGCCTAAACAAATTTTCTTTGAAGTATATGTTGAGAGCAAGAAAACGAGATGGTTGTCTTTTCACGCTGTGGCGACAAGTGAACCGTTCTGTCGTTGTCCATAATAACCACAATATTTCTTCTTCATTGATAATTTATGAAGTTCTGCAGGCCATCCAATCCTGTTGGTGCACATTGTCCCACATGAGAACAAGCCAGCGTTCAATAGTTCTCTTGCCAGGTGAACCGAAGTTAAGTAATTGTCAAAACATACATGGTGCCTTTTGACACACAGATCCTTAATTAGGTCTTTCACAACCTCTCTGCAAGCCCAGTTCCACAGTGCCAGCAACCTTTCATGTGTACACTTGGAAGTCTGACACATAACCTTTATGAGGATCTGCAAGGACCCATACTTTTATTCTTTACCGTTGAGGCTTGCATCGCAAGTATTGCTTGAATGACAGTCATCCTTCTAAAGCCCACCATTGCCTCATCAACTGACACTTCTTGGTGTAGGTTGTACTCCCTGTTGCATGCCTTGAAAACATGACTGATAACTGGTTGCACGTGATGTAGCTTGACATGCTCTTCCGATCCTCTTGGTGGATTTAGCGTGCTGTCACCGGTGGCAGATACTGCATAATCTTCTCATAATGCTCACGGGTCATTAACTTTGACATTGGTAAACGTCCATAGAGATGGTGCTTCCCCCAGCACATGCGGCAGTGTGGCGCCTTAATAACTGACATGTACATTCGCATTCCAAGTAAAGCTTTTATGTTGCACGCTGTTACCAGAGTCCATAGGTGGTCAACTCTGTTTGCCTCTGCCTGCTTACTGGCACTGTAGCGGTTTTCCTCCTCAGCAATTAGTTCATAGAGAACTGGAGGAAATGTTAGGGTCATGAAATCCATGGGAGTCTTCTCTACACTCATAAGTGTGGTGGGACCCACAGGCTCCCTGAAATCCTCAACATGCACCTGCTCTAAGCAACTTGTCCATCCATCATTGTGAACTGCATCCAGATGTGCTGAAGGTTGCTCATGTTGTTCTGCATCAACTTAATGTTGTTCATTATCATCAGTCATCAACATCATCAACTTCAGTTTGGGTACTCACATGCTGCAGTGTAGCCAAAGGAAGATCATCTTCACTGCCCATGTCGTTCCTCTGCCGCTGTAGCTTGGCCAGTGGCACATCATCTTCTTTGCTCTCCACGGAGTGCATCTTCTGCCGCAACGTAGTCGGGGCAGATCATCATCATCACTGAAATCACTGTCATCACTGTCCGGTGTAATCAAAGGCATCATACTCACCAAGTCCACCTCAATGTCAGAATCATCAAAACCATGAAATTCATCCTCCTCATTGTCACTGGCACTATTGAACAAGTCTAGCAGGTTATTTTTGTAGACATTCGCCATATTTCTGGTGTTGATGTTCGGTGTTGCAGTCTCTCTCGGGGTGGCTGTCTGTCTCTGTCTCTCAGTGGTCTCTCTCTCTGGGCAGTCTCTCGATCTCAGGGTAGTCTCTCGATCTCGGGGTAGTCTCTCAATCTTGGGGTAGTCTCTTGATCTCAGGGTGGTCTCTCGATCTTCTGTAATAAAATAACACAACCATATCTTTGCACTGCAGACACAAATCATCTAGTCCCTCACCTTCAAAACATAAACAAGCAGTATAACCTGTATGCACACATACACATTCCCATGACATATGCCTAAGTCTGCCACATATCACAAACATACTGAAAAACTCCACACCTTCAAGCTGGTATCACCATGAAAAACACTTTCCAACAACTCAAAATGGCATTATGTGTCCAGTGGTCACTCCCCCCTCCTCAATGCCTGGTAATAACACAAAATGGCATTCTGTTTACATCACACCACTTTGGTAAACAACCAGCCGCAGGTGGGAGACCATAAGACTCCAGGGAATCCATTTTGTGTAATGGTGTCTGGTGTTTGAAGGTGGGATGGAGGACCCTGACAGCATGGCAACCATTTTGTGTGCTGGTGTCAGGTCTCGGAGGGAGGGGGGCAGTCACCCAGACAGCAAGTACTGCTGTTTGTTGGATGGTGGCAGGCCTTGCATCATTGGGCACCATCCCACTAACAGCATTGCCTGTTGTCCGGGGGTCCCCACCACCCTCTGAGACTCATCACCACCTCACAACATGGAGTACCTTTTGTCAGGGACCTGCCCCTCACCATCAAACACATGACACCATCCCACCAAATGGATTCCCTGGTGGCCAGTGGTCTCCACACCCTACGGTATCCACCAACAAATCAGATAGCATTCCCCATGCTGTCCAGTGGTTCCCCCCCCCACAACAATGCCTGGCAACAGCACAAAATAGCATTCTGTTTAAATCACATCACTTTTGTAAACAACCAGCCACAGCTGGGAGACCATGAGATTCCAGGGAATCCATTTTAATGGTATTTGGTGTTTGAAGGTGGGATGGAGGACCGACAGCATGGCAACCATTTTCTGTACTGGTGTCAGGTCTCGGAGGTAGGAAGGGTCACCCACCCTCTAAGAATCATCACCATCTCACAACATGGAGTGCCTTTTGTCAGGGACTTGCCCCCCACCATCAAACACATGACACTATCCCACAATATGTGAATAAGTCACACAAAAGTGATTCATTAGTGGCTTTTGTGTCATCCTCCCCCCCAAGCAATCATGCCTTGAAACATCAGTCAGAATGCTACAAAACGGATCTCCCGGTGCCCATCCCCCAGACACCATGGCCATTACACATACCCTTGAATACCCAGCAACAAACGGGGTGGGGGAGTAAGGCAGAGAAATCCTGGACAGCAGAGAATCCTTTTTGTGCGATGGTATCAGGTGTTTGAGGCCAGATGGAAGGCTTTCCCTGTTGTCTGGGGGCTCCCCTCTACCCTCAGAGACCCAGCACCAACGGATTCCCTGGTGTCCAGAGGTTCTATCACCACCACCCAACAAACAGCACCATGCTCTCAGCATTCCATTGACCCCCACATGCTATACCACAAACAGCATTTCCCCATGCCTCCATGTCCCCCCACCTTCTGTGGCCCCCAGCATATCCATCACAAGCATGGAAACCCCCAACAACCTCTCCACCCCATACCCCTTCTTCCACCACTTCTCACAAACTGAGAAAAAAAAAACATCAACACAGAATTCAGTACACAATTATTCAATACACAAGTCACACAGTCCCCTGACCCAGTGATGGTCCCTGGCCACCTCCTCGACACATTTATTCTTACTGAGCAGATAGGGCATAGGGGCACAATTGAAAAAAAAAATTACACATTACCCATTATCTGGTGTGGAAACAGCAACAAAGTAAAGCACCATGATCATGGTCCACAATAACCATACCAGGCAAACACCCCGATACAGGACAAAATGAAAAAAAAAAATGAAGAAAAGGCAAGAACAGATTTTTGTACGGCACGATGAGAGAGGTTAAAAACCCATCTGAAAGGAGCCCACACACCAACACGCCTACCCACAATCTCTCTTCCACCCTTCGAGCACCCAAAATAAACAAACAGCTAGATCAGATGGCATAAATTGCAACCGGAAAAGAAAAAGAAATAAAAAATAACAGCCACAGAGTGCTTTTGTTTGAATTTCAGTGTTTTAGGGGTCTTTCTGTGAGCCGGCTCACTGAGGAGTCGAAAACCAGAAGTAGGGCTTCTCACTGAAGACGGCTCACAGAAAAAAAACCAAAACACTGAAAATCACCCAAAAGCACAAGAACATTTGTAAAATTTGAATACCTGCAAGAGTGAAGTGTTTGTGATGAAGATATCTGGCGGCTCACCAATCCAGACAAGTGGCAAAAGGCTGACAAATGTAGCTCTGCTCCAGTTCCACCTGCATGCAGCAGCAAAGTGAGGATGCTAAGTTTAAAATGCAGTTTTATGAGGATTTTGCTATGGGACCCCTACAATTGCCAGCCAATGAAAAGAGGCTTACAATGTGGGGTATCATCCAAAGAAGTTTAATGAGCCATAATTTCATTGGCTGGCAAGTGATGGCACAAAAAGTTAGTGACAACTCCAGGCATAGCACGGGCACACTGAGACACTGCAGCTCACGTCTGGAGTCATTCTCGAACACAACGGCACAGTGAAGCCTTCCAACTACAGATGTTTCTCGGAGGCAAAGAGTTAATGTTATCCGCAGAGGAAGGGAAGGCCTGAGGGATCTGAAACCACAATCTTTCCAGCTGTGTCCTGATAAAAGTGGGTAGAGATATATCACACTGTGCAACAATAACCACACCAAAAACCACAATGACTGTCATGAACTATACTGGTCTGAAAATAAAGGCTTACATGTTTGAAACACCTAATCATCCTGACTGCCCTTGAAAGCATTTATGAAATATATCTCCAAACTGTCAGTAGATGTTCCAGCTCTTTCCTGCCACTTCAAAAGTTTGATTGCTTATATGTGCTGTTTAGGTATTTGGAAGTGTGGAGGAATTTCTTTTATATATCTTTCTTTTATACATACATATAAAGTAAAGTGTGTTACAGTATACTATAATGTAGAGCTGCTAGTGTAGTTAAATATAGCCAGGTCTGAGTAAAAGCTAAGGGTCATTATAGGTTCATAAGAATCACAAAGCAAGCAGAAAGCAATAGCTCGTGCTGGCTGAAACCAGTTCCTTAGGTTATGAAAAATAGTAAGCTAGATAAAACTGAGCAGAACTGGTTGTACCAGCCTGATTAGCAGGCTTGGACAAAGTATAAAGATAAGAGCACGTAGTGGCATTGGAGACAAGCTGTACGTTGTTATGGTGTGAGTAAAACTCATTGTTTCTCTTAGGTCAGCTTGACCCAGGCATATGTATCAAGCAGTAACGGGAAAGAAATGAAATAAGCCATTGGAAAAGTACCTAATGCTTCAATGTGTTTTTTCTGTTACATTGCTGAAAACTATGATTGGCTTATACTGAAATGTTGGTGTTTTTCCAAGATAAGAAGTGCTATAAAATACTGTGTAAAACTTTGTTTGGGGAGCTCTCCCCTTTAGCTGAGGCTCCCACATATATGTGTGCAGACAATAAACTGAGTTTATTGGAATAACCATTGGGTGTGGTTATTGAGTACATAGAAATTAAGGTAAAGTATAGACAGTAAAGAGAATCTGCAACCACAGAAGTCAAAGTACCATGCTTAAGAACTGTCATGTGCCCCCCCCAAGATATCCACTGTGTGTTTCTATTAAGTAGTCACAGAAGAGGGGGGAGGGGCAATGACCACAGCAGTACAGCAGTTGCAAAGGCGTGAAGAGGTGGACAATAGTCCATTCACAGGCAGAAGAATCCTGCAGAAGGTGAGTAAATTGAAGGGGACAAAGCGATGGGACCAGATGGCATACACCCAAGGATGTTAAAAGAACTGGGAAGGGAAATAGCAGTACCTCTGGCAGCCGTGTTCACTAAGTCATTCAACATAGGGGTGGTACCAGAGAATTGGAGGAAGGCACATGTGGTCCCTCTATACAAATCCAGCAGTAGGGAGGAGGCGGAGAATTATAGAGTGGTCAGCCTCACTTCAGTAGTGGGGAAGATCATGGAGACATTGGTTAAAGAAAGGATAGTGTGGCCTCTAGAAGTCATTGGAGTCCAGGACCATAGGCAACATGGATTCACAGTGGGGAGGTCATGTTCGACAAATCTGGTTGATCTCTTTGACTGGGTGACAAAGGAAGTAAATCAGGGTGGGGGCAGTGGACAACACTTACCTTGATGTAAGCAAAGCGTTTGACACCGTCCCACATAGGAGGCTGATAAACGAGCTGAGTAGGCTGGGCAAGGGGGAAAGGGTGGTAAACTGGATTAGAAACTGGGTAACAGACAGGAGGCAGAGATTGGTAGTAAATGGGGTGCAGTCTGTGGAGAGGGGGTGATCAGTGGGGTGCCGCAGGAGTGGTCCAGGGGACAGTTCTGTTCAATGTCTTCATTAGTGACATTGCAGAAGGGCTGAAGGGCTGAAGCCTGTTTGCAGATGACACCAAGATGTGTAACACAGTGGATACCCCAGAGGGGGTGGTGAAAATGAGGAGGGACCTGGGGAAGCTTGAGAAATGGTCTGAGGACTAGTAACTGAAGTTTAATTCAAAAAAGTGCAAAATTATGCACCTGGGACACAGAAACCCTGAGGAAAGCTACAGGATGGGGGGGAGCGAGTTGCTGACAGTCACAAAGAAGGAAAGGGCCTTGGTGGTTCTTATTTCAGATTACCTAAAAATGTCAAAGTGGTAAGGTAGCTGAGAGGGCCAGTGATGTGCTGGGATGCACAGGCAGGGGTATCAGCAGCATAAGGAGGGAGGTAGTGATGCCATTATATAAAACCGTGGCTAGGCTTCACATGGAGTACTGTGTGCAGTTCTGGAGGTCGCACCTTCATAAGGATATTAACAGGCTGGAGATGGTCCAAAGAAAGGCGAATGAGATGGTACAGAGCTTGCAACACAAGACTTAAGAGGAGAAATTAAGGGACCTCAATATGTACTCACTGGAAGAGAGGAGGGAAAGAGGTGATATGATAGAAACATTCAAGTACCTCAAGGGTATAAATATAATTACTAAGAAGCAGGAGACAGCTGCTATAGGCATATGTGCCAGTCTCTGTGTGATATTCTTTTGTTCTTATAAATCTGTAATCTGCAGTATTTCAGTAACCACATGACCACACTGCCTTCTGTAGGCAATTTTATGCTGGTTGATGCCTGGTGTCAGATGACAGACAGAGGGCTCACCAGATTTTGTTGCCATTTGAAAAACTTCATAGAGTGTTCTTTTACTGTTAAGCATTTTGGAAAGCTGGTGAAGGTCTCACAATTTTTATTATGATTTTATCTCCTTATGTCTGTCCCCTTTGGTCCCCCATCCCCACACCCCAACAGTCAACAGTGGCCACAGCTGCAGCCTTCTTCTTGCCAAGATGTTGGGTGAGAAATACAGAAACATAGAATTTGATGGCAGATAAGGAATGCTTGGCCCACCTAGTCTGTCCATTTCCCTACTTGATGGATAAGCTGCAGATTCTAGTTAATCAACAGCTCATTTCCTCCTACCCCCCCAGTAGAATTGCCTTATGTCTGTCCATGAGCAGCTGCCTTCACACTCTGTGAAGTCTGACGTCTTTCAGTGCCGCTTATTGGTCATCTTCCAACACAGGCGAGGTGCTGCCAGCCCAAAACTAATTCAGGACAAGCAGGATTCAAAGTGGGGAAGAAGTGGAGTGAGCAAGAATCAAGTACTCATTCAGATGCGGCGTCGATTTTAAGATCAGCATACTGGTGTGGACACTGCAAATAGAACCACAGCTCTTTAAGCAGCCTTATGAAGAGTAAAAGCTTCTCGAAGCACTGGGGTTCTGTTTATTGTACTGCAAGTGGGCTGCATCTAATTCAGTAATTTACTGTACCTTACATCTGGATAATGGTATGTCCAACTTTAAATAAACACTGCACCTGAATTAACACATGGTGCCATAGAAACATAGAATTTGTCAGCAGAAAAGGACCGCTCAGCCCACCCAGCCTGCCCAGGTGTTCTCTACCTACTTGTAACTCCTGCCTGTATATGTTACTGCATGTCTTATTCTGCCTGTGTCCATCAGGACCTCCTTGTGAATGAGCTTGCTTAATGGATTTTTCCTGCAATGAACTTGAACCTACTCCACTTCCATGGCCCTATTGATCTCCGTTGACCCCCTCCTTCCCCTTTTTCTAATATACCCCTATGTTTATCCCATGCATGCTTCATGCCCCCTGCCATTTTAGCTTCCACCACTTTTCCTGGCAGTCTGTTCAAGGCGTCTACCACTCTTTCAGTAAAGAAATATTTCTTCACATCTATCCTGAATCCCCCCAGCTTCATTGTATTTCCCTTGGTTTGGGTGCTCATCCTCATTTGAAGGAAACTCCCCAACTGTACCCTCTGTACCCCTGTGAGGTACTTTGTAGGTCTTGATCATGTCACCTCTCGCCCTCCTCTCTTCCAGAGTGTATATGTTGAGATTCTTCAGCATTTCCTTGTAGGGATTCCTGTGAAAATTCTGAACCATTTTAGTTGCCCTCCTCTGGAAAACCTCCACCTTATGTCCTCTCTGAAGTGTAGACTCTAAAACTGGATGCAGTACTCCAGCTGGGGGTATAGCAGGGAGTGATACAATGGCAGCACAACATCCCTCCTACTCCTACTGGAGATGCCACTCCTTATGCACCCCAGAATCCAATTTGCCTTGCCCATTGCCTTGTCACACTGTACTGCCATCTTGAGGTCCTCTGATATAATAATCTCAAGGACCCTTTCATGTCTAGTGAGTATCAATACCTCTCCCCATCCTATACCCAGCATCGTGGTTCCTATGCCCTAGGTACATGATTTTTACACTTGTTGGCATTGCACCCCAAGTAAGTAAGAAAATGGAATTGATTTGAATGAATTGCAGGCTTTTAAGCAACTTTTCAGGGAGTGTGTATGTGTGTGAGTTGGGGGGGGGGGCTTTGCTACTATAGCTATTTGCTTTTGATTTGGTATACTGTGCGAACAGACTAACCCTGCTCCCCACTCCATGTGTTATATCGGAGATAAAGAGCCCAAAAAGCACTGGGCCAAGCACTGAGCCCTGCAGCACCCCGCTTCTGACTGCTCTGGGTTTCGACAGCTACCCCCTCACCACTATCTGCACCCTCCCCTGTAACCAGTTCTCTATCCATTTAGTCAGGCCACCTTCCACCCAAACCCGTCTTTCTTCTCACTCTTCTCCTCCTTGGCCTGTGTTCCTCCTCCCAGTAGTCCGCACCCTTTCTCCTCCTTATTCTTACTGGGTGGTGGAGCCTTCTGTATTATACCCAGACCACTCTGACTGCACCCTTCCAGGGTTACTACGCCTCCACCTTTACCTTTACCTTTATCTAGGGCAATGACCTCATCAGGTTCCCCTGCCTGGACCTTTCTACCAACCTCAGTCTTTTGGCCACTTACCCCACCCCCATTTGTTTAAATCTACCTTAGTAGAGATATACCCCTCTAATCCTGCCTTTTTTTTCTTTTTACATATTTTCCTCAATGGGCTACGGTCGGCTTGGTCATCCCGACCGACCTCCCTAGCCCTGCTGCCAACATCAGGCCGACCTGCTCATCTCCACGGAATATTCCCGTGGTGAGGAGCTTCTCCGGTCGAACCAATGGAGCAGGATCCGTTTGAGGAGGTGTCATTTGGGGCGGGCAGGTGGGGGTTGGAAGCTCATGCTGCCTGACCGTAGCCCATTTTCTACTTTTCTCCCCTTTGCAGAATGCGGGCGTGCAATGACACTTAGGCACAGCTTGCCAACATCCGCCACAGTCCGCCACCCTTTACTACACCGCTGTAGTAGCACCAACAGTCGTCACCAGGGGCCGCTACAGAGCGGTGGGTCCCTGGATCCTGCCCCAGAATAGGAGAGCAGTCCTCCAGATGCTCAATTCCATCCCTCCCTTGCCAACCCCTGGCGGCCCGGGCTTGCGTCCGAACCCAGGTTGCCAGTGTGGCGCGAGGTGTGGTGTCCAGCACCTCAACCCTCAGCGCCAGTGGCCCGGGAGCAATGCTGCCTTTAATACTCCCCTTCCCTCCCCTTCCTGCTCCAGTGTACCCTGTCCCCCGCGTACAAGTCACTATTCCCCCTAGACCCTACCCCAGTTAGTCATTAACCCATAATGTTTAGTGTGGCACCAATCCCTCAGCCACTCGAACTCCTCAAGCCTACCCTTCCTCGCCAAGCTTGCACATGCTACCGGCAGTACCTCCAAGAATGCCACCGACTTCCCCACCCCTTCACACTGCCTACCCAAGTACTAAAACCTCCCCCTCACTACTTCCACAGTGTCCCCCACCAAATCATTTGTACCCACATGCAACAGTAAATGAGGTTTCTTCCTCCACCTCACTGCACGCTTGAGCAATGCCTGCCCTGCCCCTCCTGTAGTCAACCTGGGGACAGCTTCAACCCAAATATGGCTATGCCTTTCCCCTTTTCTGCCCTGTCTCACCCATTTCAGCATAGAATCCACCAGGATGAGTACCCCCCCGCCTCTTGCTCCCTTTCCCTTCCAATGCCCCTTCCACCACCCAAGTATTCGTTCTTCCCTGTCCCTTACCCCGGCCAACTGCACCCTCCGTGACTTCTGTATCTGTACCCCCTACTTCCGCCTCACCCCTTTTCTCTGCCTTATTCCTCCCATCCTACTTGAACCCCTTCCCAGCCTGACTACTTCCTACTGGGCTTCCCATGTTGACCTCCCCTCCTCCCCTGCTGATTTCCAACCCCTCTCCTATCCCTCTGTTGTCGATTTAGAGCCCCCATTCCATTCTACCCCAATAGTGATGCCCCTCCCATCCTTCCCCCTTCCCGTAGCCATCTCTCTTTCAGTTACCACCCCCTCCTTCCTTACTAGCCCCCTTCTACTCTTTTGTCCTCGCTATCTCTTCCTCTACCTGTTGCCATCCCTCTCAAGCCATGCTTGTCCTCCCCCATCAGTATGTTCCTGCTCCCATAGCAGAGGTTTGAATCTATTCATAGTCAATATCTGTCCTGCATCTCTTCCCCCTATCGGTTCCCTCCTCCTACTTGTTCCCCTCCGTGGCACCCCTGGTCCCTCCCTACCTGCAGCCATCTGCTCTCTTCCCTGATACTCCCCGTGGTCTCTTCCTCCCCCCTCAGGCTGCTACCATACTCATCTGCCTTGCCACTTACACTCCTCCTTAACCTCCACAGTTCCTCCCTCATACTAGCCAGTCATCTACAGACCATACACCCCCCAATCCTCCAAGCCCAGTCCAGGATCATGGCAGACCCAGACCCTGTACACCCCTCCACCCTTCCAAAGATGCCTGCCCTATTGACATGTGGCACCTGCCCCATTTTGGCCCCCATCTTATGTTACGGGCTCTTACTCTCAGGTTCTGTACCCTACTACAACTGTTAGGCCCCTATTTACTCAAATTCCTGTCCCCACACACACACACACTAGTTCTACTACTGATCTCTTGCCGACCAGGGTAATTCAGTCTCAAATCTCATCCGTTAGATACTGTATTACTGTAGCAATCCTAAAGCCTCCTTGTCCGTTTTTCACCCCTCAGCTACCATACTTTTTGTTCTCAGCTTTCATATTGTTTTACTTAACCCAGTTAGAAATCCTATTGCATGCCAGGTATTACTCAGCTCAGTCAGAGAAATAAACAGAACAAATAAAAATGTATTATTACAGCAATCATAACAGTATAGCTCATTACCTAGCTCAGTTAAAGAAAGAAACAGAACAACTAAATCTGTATTATTACAGCAATTCTAAAGTATCCAATCATTGCTTTGTCTCCACTGCAGAGACCCTGCTGTAATATAGGACCACAGAGTACCCTGGACGGGAGGGTGGGCAACTGTAAAGTCCTGGCAGAGCTCCACTGAGCTCGCTCACTCCCCCTCTCTCACTTGCTCATTCTATTTCTCCTGATGCTGAAGGCTGCCCTTTTGTACTGGGCTCTGGTGCCGTTTTCTGCCCACAAAGAAATCTGCAGCAGTCCTGACACAGCTCCGTTGAGCTCGCTCACTACCCCTCTCTCACTCGCTCATTCTGTTTCTCCCGGAGCTGCAGACTGCCCTTTTATACTGGGTTCCTGCCTGCATTGGTACCTTTTTCTGACCACAAAGAAATCTGCAGCAGTCCTGACACAGCTCTATTGAGCTTGCTCACTTCCCCTCTCTCACTCGCTCATTCTGTTTCTCCCGGCGCTGCAGGTTGGCCTTTTGTACTGGGCTTCTGCCTGCATTGCTGTCTTTTTCTGCCTACAAAGAAATCTGCAGCAGTCCCGATAGAGCTCCGTTGAGCTCGCTCACTCCCCCTCTCTCATTCGCTTATTCTGTTTCTCCTGCCACTGCAGGCTGCCTTTTTGTACTGGGCCCCTGCCTGTGTTGGTGCTCTTTTTTGCCCACAAAGAAATCCGCAGCAGTTCCAACAGAGCTCAGTTGAGCTCGGTCACTCCCCCTCTCTCACTTGCTCGATCCTAATCTGTCCCAAACACTGATTTCCCAAAGCTACTGCACTATTCTGCACCAGAAGTGCAAAAACATATTTCAGCCAGGATGTGAAAAATGACAGCTGTACTGTTCATGAGGAGGTGTGAAAAAATTCCAGTGCTGAAAATCTGGTGTGAAAATATTACAAATTTGCGAAGTTACAAGGGTGCGTGGAATCTGCACAATGCACAGTTGTAACACAGACATTTTATGGAGTTTCATCACAAAATTTTCAACATAGGCATTTTAGGACCTCTGCTCATGAATAATGTCACTGTCATTTTCTCAGACTATCCTAAAAACTGATTTCCCACAGCGACTGTGCTATATAGTGTTGGAAGTGCGAAAACACATTTTGGCCAGGCTGTGTAAAATGAAAGCTGCACTGTTCATAAGGAGGTGTAGGGAAAATGGCAATGTTGAAAATCTGGAGTGAAAATATAAATTTGCGAAGTTATGAGTGTGCGTGTAAACTGCGAAATGCACGGTCGTAACCCAATCATTTTATGGACTGTCATCCCAAATTTTCAACATTAGCATTTTTGGACTTCTGCTCATGAACAGTGTCACTGTGATTTTCTTAATGTGTCCCAAACACTGATTTCCCACCACAACCACGCTATTCTGTGCCGGAAGTGCGAAAACACATTTCGGCAAGGATGTGAAAAATGACAGCTGTACTGTTCATCAGGAGGTGTGGAAAAATGCCAATGTTGAAAATCTGGAGTGAAAATATTGCAAATTCTGCAGAGATTCTTGACGTGCGTAGCAACTACATAACCTGCAGCTAAGTAAAATAGTCATTTTTGGGATTTTTTCCACCAAATTTGCAACTTAGGCTTTTTGAGAGCCCACCTCATGAACACTTGCACTGTCATTTCATATCAGTCCTGAAAGGTGATTCTGCACAGTGGTTGCGAAATCACCTTTCAGGACCGAATAACGCCATGACAGTGGCTGAATTCATGAGGAGGGGTCCCAAAAACCCCATGTTGAAAATGTGGTGCCAAAATTTCAAAAATTGCCTGACATATGCACCAAAGTTAAAAAAAACATATTTATACCATTATACAGCTTACCGGCATTTCTTCAGTTCGCAGTCGGCTTTGAAGAGTGCAGATGTGTTCCCGGTCCACCAAAGATTGTGGGGCCAGACACCGGAGGTAAGTATGGGGTGAGGGGGGATGGGGAGGCAGGGTGCTCAGAGGGTGGGCACAGGTTGGGGGAGGGGACACCGGACTCGACAAGGGACCATTTTCTTGTTTACAGGGGTAAAAAAAAAAAAACATTGCAGGATGGTTTTTATTTTTACAGGGACATTTGGCACACTGGGGTGGGCTCCCAGCGTGCCACCTAAGTGTTTTTTTGGGGGGGGCTGTAGCCGATGGTGGATTGGGCGTCCCCATCGTCAGACTACACATTGTGGGAGGGGGGCATAGATTATGCCAATGGGGAGTGGGCTCCCCCGTCAGCAAATTCAGTTGGGAAGGGGGAACTGAAGCTGGCAGGATTGGGCACCCCATTGGCAAACAAAGATGGGGGGGCACATGATGCCGAGGGGGATTGGGCACCCCCTTGGCATACAGCAAAAACATGAGGGTGGGGAGATTATGCCGACGGGGACTGGGTTGCCCATTGGCAAACTGGATCGTGGGCATGGGGACCGCCCTGCATTTACGGGTTGCTCCCTCATTGCAGCGGAATGGCTGACAATTCAATGATGAGGCAGCCCTCGATTGCAGTGGTTAAAAAGTTTCAAGGAGGTGGCACGCTGGCTGAACTAGTGTCAGCAGCAGTGTGCCACCCCATTGGGGAAAGTGGGCCAAGCCTCATAAGGCAGTGGGGGCATTGGCCACAACACTGCCACACCTCCACAACCTGCTTCTGTGGCAAGCTGCCGCAACATGTTTCTTGCACATGCACGCAATCAACATAGCAAATGTGTATAACTCCTAATGAACACATGATACACACAACATAGCACTGGCAAAGTTGTTCATCACAAAATTGCCTTTGCGACGGTGTTATGCAATCAACTGTAATCAATTCGGTTTTTGTTTTATACTGGCTGAGATACCCATAATGTCTGTTTTATTCAAAGTGCTTAGGTGGTTCTTGATGGACAAAAGGTCAGCCATACACATCATGCCGTAAACAAATACAAATAACTCATAAAGTATACATGATGTACCTACTTGCTCACCCCCCACAGCTAGCAGTGGAACCAGTGAACCAGAGGAGTGGCTATCTCTGCAAAGCAGTGTGCAAAAGATGGAGATTAGTGCCCAAGAGGTGGATAGGCAGAAAAGGGGGCAAAATTCAGCAGAAGGGCAGACAGCAAGG
Source organism: Neoceratodus forsteri (assembly GCA_016271365.2). Classification (NCBI taxonomy): domain Eukaryota; kingdom Metazoa; phylum Chordata; order Ceratodontiformes; family Ceratodontidae; genus Neoceratodus; species Neoceratodus forsteri. Next base: position 763,570,581 of record CM028138.1, read on the forward strand.
AGAACCAGGGATAAAGGACAACCAAGGAAGGGGCTGGAGTAGAACAGTGAAACAGTCTAGGGAGGTCAAACCATGGAAAGCCATGTGTGCAAATGCCAGGAGCCTTAGCAACAAGATGGAAGATCTGGAGGCTGTCATGGTGCAGTCAGACCTGGACATTGTGGCCATCACTGAAACCTGGTGTAATGATAACCATGACTGGGAGATGGCCATACCTGGCTACAACATCTTCAGAAGAGACAGAGCAGGCAGGAAGGGAGGAGGAGTAGCACTGTATGTGAATAATGACATAAGGGCCACAGAGATCCAGGAGGAACAAAATGGGGGAGAGATACTGTGGGTTAAGCTGGAAAGGAAAATGGGAACAGCCATCCGCACAGGTGTGGTCTATAGACCACCAGCCCAGGAGGAAGAAACAGATAGGGGAGCTGATGCTAGCCATTCAAAGGATGGCAGACAAGGGTGAGGTAGTACTGGTTAGAGACTTCAATATTCCAGATGTGGACTGGAGCATCCCAGCAGCAGCATCAACTAGGAGCAGGTTTATTCTGGACTCTCTTCAGGGTGCCTTCCTCAAGCAACTGGTCATGGAACCAACTTGGCAGAAGGCAATACTAGACCTTGTGCTCACAAACAGGCACAGTGTAATGGAGGTAACAGTGGGGGAGCACCTGGGGAACAGTGACCACCAGTCATTGTGGTTTGAAATCACAGAAAGAGCAGAACCAAATCACACAAAAACACATATCCTGGATTTTAGGGGGGCAGACTTTGGGAAAATGGGGAGATACTTGAAAGAGGCATTAAGGGGAATGGGACAGGAATCAGGGGTTGAGGAACAGTGGGCAGTATTTAAAATGGGGATTACAAGAACAACAGAATGATGCATTAAGCAGGTTAGCAAAAGGAAAAGAAAGAGGAGACCATTATGGTTTTCCAAAGAGGAAGCAAAGAAAGTGAAAGCCAAAAGATTGCATTCAGGCAATACAAAAAGACACAGGCAGAAGGGATAGGAGAAGTACCAGGAGAAGCAAAGGAGGCAGGAGGTCAGTAAGGAAGCCAAAGCTCAGACAGAAGAACACATTGCAAAATCAGTGGGTAGAGGGACAAAACCTTTACAGGTACATAAGGAAAAAGAAAGACAAAGGGAGGGATAGTGAGACTGAAGTGGGAGGATGGGGACCACGTGGAGGATGACAACAGTAAAGCTGACATATTGAACAGGTATTTCTGCTCAGTCTTTACTGAGGAAGAGGAGGTAATGGGTCTGAAGGGAGTACAAGGGTGAGAATGGTGCAGAAATGGACACAGTCCTTTACACAGAAAGGTCCTGAAGGAACTGGAAGTAATACGAGTTGATAAAGCAATGGGGCCAGATGGGTGCCCAGGGTCCTTAAAGAACTAAGAGAGGTGGTGGCTGAACCTCTGGCTATCCTGTTTAGCCGATCACTGGAAACAGGGGAGGTACCCAAAGACTGAAGGATAGCAGATGTAGTCCCCTTATACAAAAGCGGGAACAAAGAGGTAGCAGGGAACTACAGACCAGTCAGCCTCACCTCGGCAGTGGGGAAGATCATGGAAGCACTACTGAAGGAGAGATTGGTGAAACATCTGGTTGTCAATGGACTACAGGACCCAAGGCAGCATGGTTTCACCAGGGGGAGGTCATGTCAGACCAACCTTGTTGAATTTTTTGACTGGGTGACTAGGGAGGTGGATCAGGGGAGGGCAGTGGACATGGCCTATCTGGACTTCAGCAAGGCCTTTGACACTGTGTCACATAGAAGACTATTACACAAACTGGAGAATATGGGTGTGGGCAGGACAGTAGTGTGGTTGGTAGGTAACTGGCTGGGTGGCAGGACACAGAGGGTGGTGGTAAATGGCTGCCACTCCACAGAGGGAAGAGTGACCAGTTGAGTACCACAGGGATCAGTGCTGGGACTGGTCCTATTCAACATCTTCATCAGTGACATTGCACAGGACCTAGAAGGCAGAATTTCACTGTTCGCTGATGACACAAAGCTCTGTAACAGAGTAGACACATCAGAAGGTGTAGACAGAATGAGAAGGGACCTGCAGAAACTTGAAGAATGGTCAGGGATTTGTCAGTTGAAATTCAATGCAAAGAAGTGCAAGATAATGCATATGGGGCACAAAAATCCTGGCACAATATATCAGTTGGGGGGTGAGGATATAGCATGCACCAAGCAGGAAAGGGATCTTGGGGTTATCATCTCTGATGACCTCAAGGTAGGGAAACAGTGTGACAAGGCAGCAGGTAAAGCAAATAGGATGCTGGGATGTATAGGCAGAGGCATCTCCAGCAGGAAAAGGGAGGTCATAATTCCGCTATACAAGACACTAGTGAGGCCCCACCTGGAGTACAGTGTACAGTTCGGGAGACCATACCTATGTAAGGACATAGACAGGGTAGAGAAGGTTCAGAGGAGGGCAACAAAGATGGTGCATGGATTGCATCACAAGTCCTATGAAGACAGGTTGAAGGAACTGAACATGTACTCCCTGGAGGAGAGGAGGGAGAGATGGGATATGATAGAGACATACAAGTATCTCACAGGGAGGAACAGGGTGCAGGAATACACTATTTTTAAGTGAAAAAGATGTTCCAGGACTAGAGGGCATGGAATGAAGTTGGAGGGAGGATGATTCAGAGGAAACATGAGGCAGAATTTCTTCACAGAACAGGTGGTGGACAAGTGCAACACCCTGCCAGAGGAAGTGGTGGGGGCTGAAACAATCACGGGATTTAAGAATGCATGGGATAGACATAAAGGAATTCTGGAGGTCAGGGGTAAGGGGCAACAGACTTCTAGGAAAACATAAACTGAACTTACAAACTCAAATGGGCAGACTGAGTGGGCCATAGGCCCTTATCTGCCGACACTGTCTATGTATCTATGTATCTATGATACACACAAAATGTCAGTGGACAAGCTGTTCATCACTAAATTATCTTTCCGACAGTGCTATGCAATCAATTGTAATCAAAACATTTTTTTTACACTTGCTGAAAGGGCAAAAAAAAGTGAATTTTATTCAAGGTGCTTAGGTGACTCTTGGCTCTTGATATAGATAAATGTCAGCCATATACACTATACCATAAACAAATGCGCATACCTCCTAAAGTGAGCAATGTGAAAACTCCCAGTATCACACTGTGATTTCATCATCAAACAAAAACTGCATAAAACAGTCCTAGTGTATAAAAGGACTATGTTACTGCCAGGTATGTGATACAGAATAGATCTGAACTCATATCAAGTGAGCTCAGGGAACCATCACTCATGGCAACGCTACACTCCACCATTTGTTTTATTCCCCAAGCTCACTTGCCACTCATTCAGATACATTCTGCATTATATATACACACACACATATATTATAGTGGCATGGTAGTGCCACTATAGTTAGGGTTATTCACTGGTGTCCAGATGTTCTTCCACTACCACCCAACACACAGCACCATGCTCTCAGCATTCCCTTGACCCCCACATGCTACACCACAAACAGCATTCCCCCATGCCCCCATGTCCCCCACCCTCTGTGGTCCCCCAACACATCCTTCACAAGCATGAAAACCCCAACAACCCCCCACCCTGTATCCCTCCTCCCAACACATTCCACAACATCCTTCACAAACTGAGAAAAAAAACAACACAGAATTCAGTAAATAATTATTCAATACAAAAGTCACACAGTCCCCTGACCCAGTGATGGTCCCTTGCCACCTCCCCGGCACATTTATTCTTACTGGGCAGATAGGGCATAGGGGCACAATTGGAAAAAAAGTTACACAGTACCTGTTGCCTGGTGTGGAAACAGCAACAAAGTAAAGCGCCATGATCATGGTCCACAAAAACCACACCAGGGGAACACCTCAATACAGGACAAAATGAAAAAAAAAGGAAAAGGCAAGGACAGATTTTTGTACAGCGCAATGAGAGAGGTTAAAAACCCATCCAACAGGAGCCCACATGCCAACACTCCTACCCACGATCTCTCTTCCACCCTTTGAGCACCCAAAATAAACAAACAGCTAGATCGGATGGCACAAATTGCAACCCAAAAAGAAAAAAAATTAAAAATACCAGCCATAGAGTACTTTTGTTTGAATTTCAGTGTTTTCAGGGTCTTTCTGTGAGTTGGCTCACTGAGAAGTCAAAAACCGGAAGTAGGGCTTCTCACTGAAGACAGCTCACAGAAAGACCCCCAAAACACTGAAAATCACACAAAAGCACAAGAACATTTGTAAAATCTGAATACCTGCAGGAGTGAAGTATTTGCTATGAATATATCTGGCGGCTCACCAATCCGGACAAGCAGCAAAAGGCTGACAAATGTAGCTCTGCTCCAGTTCCAGCTGCATGCAGCAGCAAAGTGAGGACGGCGAGTTTAAAACGCAGTTTTATGAGGATTTTGCTATGGGACCCCTACACTTGCCAGCCAATGAGAAAAGGCTTACAATGTGGGGTATCACCCAAAAGAGGTTTAATAAGCCGTAGTTTCATTGGCTGGCAAGTAATGGCACAAAAAGTTAGTGACGACTCCAGACATAGCATGGGCACACTGAGACACTGCAGCTCAAGTCTGGATCCGTTCCTGGACACAATAGCATAGTGAAGTCTGCTGACTGCAGATGTTTCTCGGAGGCGAAGAGTTAATGTTACCCACAGAGGAAAGAAAGGCCTGAGGGATCTGAAACCACAGTTTTTCCAGCTGTGTACTGATAAAAGTGGGTAGAGATATATCACACTGTGCTACAATGAGCACACCAAAAACCACAATGACTGTCATGAACTATACTGGTCCAAAAATAGAGAGGGTTACATGTTTGAAAAACCTAATCATCCTGACTGCCCTGTGAAAGCATTTCTAAAATACATCTGCAACCTGTCAGTAGATGTTCCATTCCAGCTCTTTACTGCCATTCCAAAAGTGTCCTGAAGCACTTCCTTGATACCATCACTATCTGGTACATGAGAACACCAGTGGGGATTAACTTTCCATCCAAAGTGATGCAGAGGATGAGTGCAGAAGCTCAGCTCTCTAAAAGGTATACCAACCACAGAAACACAGACAATGACAGCAAAAAAAATCACAGGTCCATCTAGTCTGCCCAGAGTTCCTTATCTGCCCCATAACCTATTGTCCATTCAGGGTTTCATCTCTCTCAGTTCACCCCTGTGCTTCCCTCCCTACTGCTACCAACCTAAGCAATTACTGACCCCTTCACTGTGTCCCAACCTTGTTTGAACCCATTTATGATCTTGGTGCTCACAGCCTCCTCTGGCAGACTATTCCATGGCTCTGCCACCCTTTCCATAGAACAGAACTTCCTCTAGCCCTCATTCTTTGAGATCTATAGCAGTACAGTTGCTATCACAAGCTCCCTTAGAGGCTGGAGAAATCATGGCCATAACTGGCCACAAGTGCATAGCCAGCATCCACAGTTATTGGTCTGCAGGCCTTCCTTTCCTCTGTGGGTAAAATTAAGTTGGATCTCCACCCACACTGGCTTGACAAGCCCTGCTGCTGTCCTACCTTGAAAGTGCTTCCGATCAACGAATGTAGTTTTCTCATGGTCTCACTGCCTCATGCCTTACTATGCCCCTAGTTATGTGTTTATCCAGACTAAGCCAGACCCTCTTGTCTGTTATTGCTTACATAATGTCTGTCTGTCCTATCAGTATATCTCAGTACAAGTCTGCCTACCTGCATCTGTCTTCTTGTCTGTCTTTCTGTCTGTCTGCATGCCCTTCTGTCTATCAGCCTTCACATTCATATTATCTTTACTACTTTAAGTTATCTATCGACACCTCCCTTTCATTTTGAGATTTTAGAGGAAGGGTTGTCAGTGTAATAGTTAAAAAACAGCTGCTTTCAAGCTAAATATACATGATCACTTTTGAGAGGTTAGTTTACAAGTTAAGAATTCTTGTATTGCCCTGAAACTACAGCTATTTGAATATTTGGAAGGCCATCTACTTACAAATGCATGGGTATTCTAAGTTACAAGTCTTGCTGTGCATCATCTGTTGAGATACAAGAGCTAGTGTTGTTCACAGTTTAAAGTATACCACTACAACCTGAGCACAATGACCAGTTCTGCTTCCATTAAATTGATTAGAAATGTTCATGAAATTTTACCAAAAAGTAATTTATGAGATTTTTCATGTAGTTTCAGAATTATTCAACTGAATTTTGCAGTTGCCCAGATTCCAAAAAATCATATACATGCACAAGTTATGTACATATTAATTTTGATGTCTCTAACTCTAAACTAACAATAATAGCCCACAGAGTGGGTGGTATTGGGATATACTTGACCATCCGGGGGCGTACTGATGTCCAATGCTGCAGGCAGAGGGCCTTATAGCCCCTGGAAGGTCTGGTACAATGGGATGACAAAAGGGAGGGGGGTCGGGGCAGCTGCAAACTAGGGGTGTTGGCTGCACACTCGAGCAGACTTAGATAGACTGGGTGGTCTGTTTCTGCTGGCACATTCGTATGTTCGTATACCGCCCACCCTGGATGATATTGTTACTCTTAGAAAATGAATATTTGTGGAACATTGTTAAAATAAAGTTTTAAAAAATCTCTTCAGAAATGAACAAAAGGAAAAAATATTTATTTTTTGATAAAGTTAGTTCCCCCAACGGTAGGCTTGTCAGTAGAAGGTACTCCTGTATTTATTGCAATTTATTTACCTTCCCCAGTGGCCTGCCTTCCCACCCCCTTCCACTGTCTGTTCTCATGCTCAGAGATACCTACCCTTTGTTCTTTCTTTTCTTGTTAAATGGAGGACTGTTATTGTAGCACATTTCATCAGGGAGTTGTGGTTCAAGAACGAGTTGGTTCCTGCACAGATTACTGGAATGGAGCAAAGACCCCCACCTCACTTTTTTCGCACATAGGTATTTGAATGTTCTACTACTGGGAGAAAGATAATGCGAGTTGGCAACAAGTGGAATCAGGGAATGTTGCCGACTCGCTTATAGTGTTACAAATGCTCATGCCCTGAGTGCCGGCAGTCTGTAGTGTATCTGGTACCAATTTAAAAATGACAGGATAAAAAAAAAGAAACCAAGGGAGCTTTAAAACAAAAGGAAGGGTTTTGGCACAGATTGTAATGTTTTCATAGGCAGTGAAGTTTCAGTGTGTGCATGTGTCTGTCTAGGGGTGTCTCGTTTGCTCACTAAGTGACATAGAAACATAGAATTTGATTTGATGACAGACAAGGACCGCTTGTCCCATCTAGTCTGCCCATTTCCCTACCTAATGGAAAAGCTGCAGATCCTAGTTAACCAACAGCCCACTTCCTCCTACCCCACACTAGAATTCCTTATGTCTATCCCATGCATTCTAGTATTTCCCCACTTTTTTGACTCCACAACCTCCTCAGGAAGGCTGTTTCATGCATCCACAACACTCTCCATGAAAAAATACTTCCTCACATTACCTCTGAGCCACCCCATCTTCAAATTGTGCCCCCTTGTTCTTGCACATCTCTCTTTCTGAAAGATGCCACCCTCTTGGACTTTGTTGATTCCCTTGAGGTTCTTGAAAGTTTTTATCATGCCACCCTCTCCCTCCTTTCCTAGACGGTATAAATATTAAGCTGTTTTAGTCTCTCTTCATATGTCTTCTGGTTGCCCTCCTCTGGACAGCCTCCACTCTGTCTATGTCTTTGCAGAGATGGGGTCTCCAAAACTGCATGCAGTACTCCAGAAGGGGTCTCACCAACTTGTCTGTACAGAGGGATAACAACTTCTTGTTTTCTATTGGTGATGCCTCTCCCTATGCATCCCAGTATCCCCCCAGCCATCCCTACTACCTTCTCACATTGTTGCCCACCTTCAGGTCATCTGATGTAACTACCACTAGGTCATGTTCCATTTTTGTTGTTGTCAGTATCTCACTCGCCATTGTGTACTCTTCCCCCTGGGTTTTTGTATCCCAGGTGCATTACTTTGCACTTCTTTTCACTGACTCTAAGCTGACATACATTTGACCATTCCTCCAACCTTGCCAAGCCCCTTCTCATCCTTTCCACCACACCTTATGTATCAACCCTGTTGCAGATCTTTGTGTCGTCTACAAAGAGACATACTTTTCCTTCCAGTCCCTTTGCAATGTCACTTATAAAGACATTAACTAGGACCAGGCCCAGTACTGAACCCTGCCATACCCCACTAGTAACCCCCCTTTCTTCACTGTGGACTCCGTTTACTATTACCCTCTGCATCCTGTTGTCCAGCCAATGTTTTACCCAGGCTACCACCCTGGGATCCACTCCCAGGCTGCCTAATTTGTTTATTAAGTTTTGTGTGGGACTGTGTCAAATGCCTTGCTAAAGTCTAGGTAGACCATGTCTACAGCCCCTCACTGGTCTACTACTTTGGTTACCTACACAAAGAAATAGATTAGATTTATCTGACATGAACTTCGCGCTGTGAATCCATGCTGCCTTGGGTCCTGTGCCCCACTGGCCTTTAATTACTTAATAATTCTTTCCTTCAAAAGTGATTCCATCATTTTCCCTACCACTGAGGTCCAAGTGACAGGTCTGCAGTTTCCTGCCTCTGTCTTGCTCCCACTTTTGTGAAGGGGAATCACATCCACCATCCTTCAGTCCTCAGGTACCATACCATCCTCCCATGATTTGTTAAAAAGTGTAGTCAGTGGTGTTAATAGTTCTCCCCCTAGTTCTTTTAGAACTCTGGAGTGAATCCCATCAGGCCCCATTGCTTTGCCCACCTTCAGTTTTAGGAGTTCTTTCAGAACCCTTTCATCTGTGGAGTGCTTCTATTGACTGGATTAAGTACCTCCCCCTCCTCTTCTTTTGTGACTAATGAGCAGAAGTATTCATTTAGTACCCCTGCTTTTTCACTGTCCCTCTCTGCCCACCCACTCTCCTCTTTATTTAACCTCAGTATCCCTCCCTTTGTCTTTCTTCACTCCCTAATGTACCTATAAAAGGTTCTATCCTCCTTAACCAAGTTGGTTATCTTTTCTTTGGTTTGGGCCTTTGCTATTCTGACTGCCTTCCCTGCTTCCTTCTGCTTGAACTGGTACAATTCTCTGTCCTGCTCCTTCTGTGTTTCCTTATACTTCCTTAATGCTATCTTTTTCTCCCTAACCTTCCCCGCCACCTCTTTTGAGAACCATAGTGTTTTTTTCTTTTGTTTTGATTTGTTTATTTGCTTTACACAAAAGCTTGTTGCCTCTGTCATAGCAAGTTTTGATGCTTCCCATGTGTTGCTCCACCCTTCCTTCTTGCCCGTTTGCTGCAGCACAGTGATTCCTATTGTGGTGAGGCCGATTGTCATAGGATGTGGTATTTCCCTGTCTCTATTGGTGCATAAATGTACCCCTTGCCAAGGGTATCAGCCAATCAGACGCCTGGAAACAAGAAAAAGAACAAGTTGTATGAAGCCAAATATTTTTAAAATTGTATATTTCTCAAATAGGTAAACTGTGAAAATATTAGCCCCTGTAACTTTACTACTGTTTAACTAGATGTCCACAAAGTTGGTGGGTTCTTAGCATCTGGAACAATAGCTATTTACTGTATATATCAAGTCTCATGTCTCGAGCTCTAAGGGTAGCCAAGTTATAGGCAGACAAATACTGTGGGAAGTCTCATGAAATTTTACAAATGATTAAGCTGTGAGATTCAAAGGCCCTGTCATTTTAAAACTACCATACTTAATTAATGTCACAAGATTTGGTAGTTTCTCAGGCCCTGCAACTAAGGGGGCACATATTACCTTAATGGTAAACTTGCAGAGACAAAGGAGGTTATTGGAGTCCTGCAGATGTCTTTTCTAGGTCCAACAGTCTCAAACATTTGCCTCAGTAACTTGGGTAATGTTTTACAAGGTAAATGGTTTTTCTTTGCAGATGGCTCCAAGCTCTGTGGGAGGGTAAATTGTGCAGCGGGTGAAGGTGTAAAAAACTATGAAAGGGTGTGCACAGAGGCAGAAAAAATTGTCAAGAATGTGGCAATTAAAAGTCAGAGAAGTCAGGAGCAAGGTTTTTACTTGCTCATAGGTTTCTGATGAGTGTCTTGGATTATGGTATTATTATTTATTATTCTTTCTCTGGTCATTTATTTAATAAACTTACAGTAACTTATAATTCTATCTTACGTTTCATGCTTGATGCTCCCTTTCGAACACACCATTGCTTTTAGCTTGAATGTTCGCATAGTCTAGCCCTTAAAAACAGGATTTTGCATAAAATGGGTACCATGATGTTTAAGGTAAAGCATGGCCTTATATCTCCCATAGTTTCATTATTATTCCCTAGGTCTCTTAATTCTAGTGGTACTAGATCGAAGAGTAAATTTACTTATGAAATGCCATTGTTCCAAACTGTCTTTGACCAGAGATCTACTTTATATAGGGCTCCTTTGTTTTTTAATTCATTACCTGTTGATATTATAGAAAGTATGACAGTGTGGTCCTTTAAAACTAGACTAAAATACTGGATGATGGATAATGATATTTGCACATGCTCAAGTTAAATAACTGATTGTTAATTGGTTTTGTATTTTTGTAACATCCTTAAATGTTTGTCTGTATATACTATCATGTATGTTAAGTTTGTTTTATAACTTGTCGCTGTTGGAAACAGGCTGTTTTGCTCATCCTGCTTACAAGTATAAACAAGCATTTGTCAATGCCGAATGTTGCTTGCTTGTATGTGCTGTTTAGGTATTTGGAAGTGATAGTTCCATGCCTTCCTCCCAAGACATGCACTGTGTCTTTCCGTTCAGTATTCACAGAAGAGTGGGAGGAGCAAAGGCCACAGCAGTACAGCAGTTGCCAAGGGGATGAAGAGGTGGACAATAGTCCATTCAAGGGCAAAAGAGTCCTGCAGGAGCTTACTAAATTGAAGGTGGACAAAGCGATGGAACCAGATGGCATACACCCATGGATATTAAGAGAGCTGCGAAGGGAGATAGCAGTACCTCTAGCAGCCATGTTCACTGAGTCATTCAACATGAGTGAATTGGAGGAGGGCACATGTGGTCCCTCTACACAAGTCTGGCAGCAGGGAGGAGGCAGGGAACAATAGGCCATTCAGCATCACCTGAGTAGTGGGGAAGATCATGGAGACATTGCTTAAAGAAAGGATAGTGGGACATCTAGAAGCCATTGGAGCCCAGGACCATAGACAACATGGATTCACAGTGGGGACATCATGTCAGACAAATCTGATTGATTTCTTTGACTGGATGACAAAGGAAGTGAATCAGGGTGCAGCAGTGGACAACGCTCACATTGATTTCAGCAAAGCCTTTGACACCATCCCACATAGGAGGCTGATAAACTAGCTGGGTAGGCTGGGCATGGGGTAAAAGGTGGTAAACTGGGTTAGAAACTGGCTAACAGACAGGAGGCAGAGAGTGGTGGTAAATGGGGTGCAGTCTGGGGAGAGGGGGGTGACCAGTGGGGTGCTGCAGGGATCGGTCCTGGGGCAAGTCCTGTTCAATGTCTTCATTAGTAACACTGCAGAATGGCTGAAGGGAATTTGTTCACCAAATCTTGAACATAGCCATTTTAAGACGTCTGCTCATGAACAGTGTCACTGTGATTTTCTTAATTTGTCCCAAACTTTGATTGTGCACACTGACTGCACCGTTGTGTGCTACATGCACAGAAACACATTTTGGGTGACATGTGAAAAATGACAGCTGTACTGCTCATAAGGAGGTGTGGTAAAATGGCAATGTTGAAAATCTGGGGTGCAAATATTAAAAATTCACAAAATTACGAGCGTGTGTAGGAACTGTGCAACGCACGCTCATAAAACAGTCATTTTTAGGAATTTTTTTTACCAAATTTTCAACATAGCCATTTTAAGACCTCTGCTCATGAACAGTGTCACTGTGATTTTCTTAATGTGTTCCATACATTGAGTTCGCACATCGACTGTGCCACTGTGCACTACGTGCACAGAAACACATTTTGGGTGAGATGTGGCTCCTGGTTATTTAAACCCTTGTAGTTTTGTATTTTCTGTGGGGTATTAATTCCCTCAGACATTGCAGGATCCCTAGTTTTTTCAGGGTTACTAGCTTAATACTGGAATATATACAATTAGTGTGTTACATTTACATATATAAAGATTTGTTTAAGTTATAAAAATACAAGTGATTCTTTTTATGTAAGTACTTGAACATTCTCCATTGAGATGCCTGGCTTTAGGACCCTGTGGTTACTTGCTAGGCGCTGCTCTCTAAGCAGATTGGGCACACAGGTGTTGAGAGTGATTTACTATGTGACTTGCTCTCTTCTGTCAGTGTACTCGATTCTTGATGGTGCAAGTTCAAATTGACTTCGTAAAAGTGAGTAGAATTCTTACTACCTTGAGTTCACACAGTTGGGAGCAATAGCACACACTGTTTCTCCCTTTACAGAAATTCTTTCTAACCAAAGTAAGCGATTTTGAAAAGATTTTAGTGACTTGCTGGTTTACTGATCAATGAATTGTTTGAATATCTGATGTAATAAAAATGGAGAATTAGGCTTGTAACAGCCTGCTCATTTATTTAAATAAGAGAGTCATAAACATATGGAGCCAAGCTGCATAAACGGGTCTGTTTAAACTTGTGAGCAGATGAGAATGTTACTTTTGAACTTACACTTCACTAATAATACATTTTGGGACGTGGGTTTATGCATGTATTTTTTATGCAACCTTTTGGTGATGTTAAAGAAGTGGGGTACACCTAAAAATGCTGAAATATTGCATAAAACATGTAAAAGATAGAGTTCTTAAGTATTATCTAATTGTTTCACAGCATACACAGATTGCTGTAGCCTCTGTCTGTTTGAGGTATGTGTTATTGAGGGCCACATAATGACATTTGTATTTACTCTATCTGTAATTCAGTTTTTGATTGACTTTAAACTTATATAGTGAAATGTTTTAATTACAAAATGCAGAAGGATTAATTTGGAGATGTTTATGATTTAGATTGGGATAACCCTGGATCAATAAGGTATTTTGTGTATATTGTGTTTTCATTCTTGGTGTAATATAATAGGTATTGATTTATTTAGGAGCAGATGTATAAGATGTTTACATTGTATAGATGAACCCGCTTTATAAATTCAAAAACAAACCAAAAAACAATATATATTTTTTCTTTTGAGGTAAAAGGAAGATGTATTTAAACAATTTTTTGGAGATATGGTGTGTAGGAGACACTAGACAAGATGGGTAATAGGTAAGATAATGTGCCATTTTAATTCAGATATACTAGACTTTCAGTTACTATATAATGACATTTTTTTATGCATGTTTATCTTTTGGTATGGACGCAGTGTACTTCACTGATGAAGAGCTGTTGCTTGAAACACTTGAATTGATATGACGCACTGCACAATGTCTTTATTTTGAAAAGAAAAACATACAAAGTATAACAAGAATAAGAAGAAATATAATAAAAATATTCTTTTATATTGGGTGAGCGAGCTTCATTGTCTACCAATCAGTATTTGTTCTATTTCGCCATATTGGTAGTTTAGAGCCTCCCCTTAATTACTTTTTTTGTTTCATTGAGGTTGGCTGAGCTGGACTCTTTTCTTTTCTGGTGTGGTAAAATGGCAATGTTGAAAATCTGGAGTGAAAATATTGAAAATTCATGAACTTACGAGAGTGCTTAGGAACAGCACAATGCATGCTCATAAAACAATCATTTTTGGGAATTTTTTCACCAAATCTTTAACATAGCCATTTTAACAGCTCTGCTCATGAACAGTGTAACTGTGAATTTCTTAATCTGTCCCGAACATTGATTTTGCACACCGATGGCGCCATTGTGCACTACATGCGTGGAAACACATTTTGAGCAAGATGTGAGAAATGACAGCTGTACTGTTCATAAGGAGGTGTGGTAAAATGGCAATTTTGAAAATCTGGAGTGAACATATTAAAAATTCACGAACTTACGAGCGTGCATAGGAACAGCCCAATGCATGCTCATAAAACAGTCATTTTTGTGAATTTTTTCATCAAATTTTTAACATAGGGTTTTTGGGGGCCTACCTCATGAACTGTGACAATGTCATTTCATAAATCAGTCCCAAAAGGTGGTTCCATGCAGTGACAGCAAAATCACCTTTCAGGGCCAGTTAACGCCATGACAGTGACAGAATTAATGAGATGGGGTCCCAAAAACCCCATGTTGAACATGTGGTGAAAAAATTCCTCAAAATGCCCGAGATACACAGCAAAGTTGAAAAACCCCTATTTATTCCATTATACAGCTTACCGGCATTTCCTCAGTTCATGGTAGGCTTTGAAGAGTGCAGACGTGTTCCCAGTCCACTGAAGATCATCGCACCGGACTTCGGAGGTAAGTATGGGGTAAGGTGGAGGTGTAGGGAGGTAGATGCACAGAGGGTGGGTGCAGGTGGGGGAGTCAGGAGTCAGGACAGTCTGTGAAGGAAGGTTTTTTTGTTTTAGGTGTTTTTTTTCTTTTACTTGGACGATGTAGGACTTGTGCCATGCTGGAGAGGGCTTCCAGTGTGGCAGCTGGAAGGCTGTTTGGGGGTGGGGCAGTGGAGCCAATGGGGGATTGGGCACCCCTGTCAGCCATAGGACCTGTTGCCATGCTGGGGTGGGCTCCCAGCATGGCACCCGACTGTCTGGGGAACAATAGAGCTGATGGGGATTGGGCACCCCGTCAGCCACTCAGACTGCTGCCAGCTGGGGTGGACACCCAGCGTGGCACCTGGAACTTGTTGGGGAGCGCAGCACAGCTGGACGGGGATTGGGCACCCCATTGGCTATACGGTGTGTGCGAGGGGGAAGCATGCAGTATGCGCATATGTGTGTGTGTGTGGCGCGCATGAGCACGCAATCTTACCACTGCTCACTGAAGCTTAGCTCTCCCTTTCAACTGTACAGCCACTGCATTTTCAACTGCTGTCATAGACAGCTGCAGGGTTGATTGGAGAACTGCGGCCACGCCTGCAAACACACTGACTGAATTGGAAGAGGGCTGCCACACCTCTGAAAACTCCGATGATGGCACTATGTTTCTTGCACATTCGTGCAAGTGACATAAAAATTAAAATGAAATGAAATGAAATGTGGGAATTTCCAAGTGAGAACTCTAAACCTTTTTCTCATATTAGTGACAACTGGCAAATCCATCAACATTCCAAACAAAGGAGGTGACACTTTGCTTTGTAATTCCCTATGTTTTCTGTGTAATAACTTTGTAATTACTTAATTACAGTGGCACAAGCCACTGCCAGATATTACATAGTTATATGAAAGTGTAACCCCCCTGCCGATGGGTGTTCCTAAAATACCTGCTTGGGCTTACCTGCCATCTGCCTGTCTGTCTTCCTGCTGTCTCCCGGGCTTCTCCCAATCCTGCCACCATTTTTTTCTGTGCCCCCAGGTCTTGTTTCACTCCTCTGGTGCCTCAGCCTGCCACCCGAATTGAAATATAGCCCCTCAGGGTTTAAAACACAGCTCGCAATCTCCCGCTATAAAAGTGCTGCCTCCAGGGCAGCAGGAATCACATTTGTGCAAAAAGTGCCTTCGATTTTGAACCGCTTTGTTTTGCGGTCACCTCAGTGACTATGCTGTTGGTCCCAGGATCCCTTCCACCTCTTTGGGGCTCAGTGACCATGGACAGCCTGTTGGGGGGGCCGCTTTGTTGAAAATTTAAAGAGTTTGACCGGGGCTCATTTAAATAAGCCTGAGTTGGGCCCTGGTTATCTGAATAATTAAATATGTGTATCTGGCTGCCCCAGGGTAGCTATTCTCAGCTTCGGCCGAAAAGAGAGAAAATAAATGTTTTTTAAAATTGTAAACTGTTGATGCATATTGGGAATTTACTGTGTATGTGGGAGGAAATTATTTAAATTAAAATATGTGCTTTTTCCCTGGCTGAACCAGTACTTTCGGACTCTGTGTGTCAGCCTGTCAGCTGCTGCAGGGGAGCTTTACTATGTGCAGACTTGCAGTAGCGACAGGAAAACCAGCAGAGATACATTCTTTCTCTGTGCAGCTGTAGCAAGTGCAACCTCTGGGCTACAGAACTCTGGGATACTGGGGCAAATAGCTTTTATTCTCTGGCTGCACCAGGACATTATTTCAGGACTGTATTTCATCTGCTACAGGGACAATGGGTTAAGCAGCCATTGCAAGCAACCACAGCCAATGGGAATGCCAGGAATATAAAGCCAGGACTTGTGGGACATCCTGAACACCTCGTGGGTAAACACCAGGTGCTCATGGGGACTTAAAGGGACATCATTTTAGGTGCCAATTCTCCAGACCAACTGTGCCTCGAGTATTGTGATTGACAGGTCTTACAGCCATTCTGAGGTCTGTCACCCCATCTCTGCAGCCAATCAAGAATCATAAAAGAGCCTTATAAGAGATAGTGTCTGCCAGCATTTTGCCAGATCGAGACAAAGGAGAGCAGGCTCCAGCCTGCTGGGGGGGCTCAGGCCCCTGCCATTCTTCCAGGCTTGGGCCATGTAGTTAAGCCCCTCCATTCTGGAGGGGGTGTTTGTTATTTTCCAGATAAAGTTTAAAGTTAAATTAATTTTACTTGTGTTGCAACTGCTAGTCTGGAGGTTGCAAGGATTGTCTTCCGGGTGCTAGCCCTCCCTCCCACATTGGGGAAAGATTTGGACAGAAGACCAGCTACCACCTAGCCTCAGTTATGCCAGATGACTGAAGACACTAGGACACTTTCTATGATGGATATCACCCGTGGAGGACCTGCGTGAGTACCTTTGTACCCCGCAGTGCAAGGGAGAAGCTTTACAAGTAATGTTGGGAGCTTCATGCTCCTGTTACTGGATATTTATCTGCTGAATTTGTGATGAAATCTTAGAAGCTATCAGTCTGGGCTGCCAAACCCCAACAGAGACTGCATTGTTTGGACATTGTGCAGATGCATTTCACTTGCTGCCCAAATGGCTCATTGTAGGTGCAACAAGATGTTGGATACTTAATCATATAAATGTGCTGATATTTGTCAGTGTCCTATGGGTTAGTTCTGCCCTCGTGAAGTTGCCAGCCAAAGTCGTGTTGTCGCTTCATGGGGTAGGAGGCCCTAGAGCTTGTTGTGTCTGATTTATGCTGGAATTAACCTATTTCTGTCTTTTCCTGATTTTGTCTGAGAATGCTTGCTAAAAATGTTTTAATATCTATTCGTGCTGGATGAGACTTTGTTAAGGATGCCTTGTTTGGTATTTAAATGCACTGGATGTGACTTTGTTCTAGTGAATAAGGATGCTTGATAAAAGTGTTGCCTTCTAATTATACTGGATGTGACTTCAAGTTGTATTATACTGAATGTTCTGGACATGAAGTCCAAGATCTAGCTAAGTAGCTTGTCCTGGAATATTCAGTTTCTGTGATGCGCTGGGCAATCCCTGCCTTTCTGTGACCTACAGGGCCAATCCTACTAATTCTGCCAAATGCAGGGCTATCCCTGCCTACTTGTTCTTAGGATCAACAGCCATTGGTGAGACAACACTTTTCTAAGTTTGCCCCCTTCCTTCAAATCAAAAACCAGCCAACTGGACCAGCTACAACTTCTACCAGGCCTGCAGCATCCAGGACTTTGGTATCTGGGTACCCAGTATGGTATGAGATTGTGGGGTTTCAGCTGTATCTTGGACTGGTACCAGTTTGGGTAAAAATATGATTGTGAATGTAACACCTGATTTTAGTCAGCTGTTAGATAGCCAGGGATCTGGGTGTCACTGTCGAATTGGGAAATGTGATTGTCTTTTCTATGAGTAATCTAGCCATCCAGCTTGGGGGTTAACCAGCAAAAGCAAAATCGAAACCTGTGCACATATGCAAATAGCCAATCAGATAACCTCTATTCCACTTTCCCATTCCTAATTCCTATGCCCCCAAATAAATTGATTGTTTCTGTTTTTTAAAATCCTGTGTGAGCATATTATTAGAGAGGGTCTCTAAATGTGAAATGTTGAAATGTGGGGAAATATCTATGGGGTCATGTCTGGGTAAGGTAAATGGTTATTGTGGGTGGTATAATATTTCAGGGGGTTATACCTGGTAACAGCTAGACCACGTAAAGCACACTCTGAGTGGAGGCACTGCGCATTGTTTAGAAATTGTTATCAGTTAGGAAACCCAAACCCCTTAGCCTATTGTCCAGGGTAGTAGGCAGGGGTGTAACACTGGGGATAGCACTGCCCAGGGGTTACATAAGCAATAAGACATGACAGGGGGGGTGTTAGACCAGGGGTTTTCAACCGGGGGTCTGCAACCCCCAAGGAATCCGCAATCAACTCCTGGGGGGTCCGTGAATCACCCGTTAAGTATTGAAGCCTCACTGAAAAAGTCAGTAATGAAAAGTAAATACACAAAGTGGAAAGTAAATATGCTGTGCAGTTTCTATTTTAGCTGTTTACCTAGTCACATTCAGCACATCTGACTCAAGAGCCAACACATACAATTAGCATAATCCTTTCACCATGAGACACAATAGCCTGGCATTAGGGTAAATATCTGGGATGCTTGTAATTTGCTCCTCAAAGTCTGTGGCTGAATAACCATGTGGCAATGCAATTACAACTGACTTTTTAAATGTATGCTGTGCCCTCACACAAATGACTCCTTTATTTGCACTATACATATTTTGCTGCATTTGAGTTAAATAAATTTACTACTTCTGTAGCACAGGTTGACGGCTCCATCTCACAATATCACAATATCTCCCACCTGCAAATTAACTGCTTGTCTTACTGCTGCCTTGACATGGCTACCGAAGTAAACTGCCACAATGGTTTGCGCTAAAGCACATTATTCAAATGGACCCATGCAAATGAGTCCATTGGTCATGCAATGCAATGCACCAAAAAGCCAGTTTCATGGGTAGTCAGGTGATTTAGTGCAGCCCTGCCCCACTCAACTGCCTGGACTCAGGCGCAGAGCAATCCCTGTGCTAGTGGTCCCCCACCCATCCGATTCCTCACCTGGTACAAGTATGCAACGTATATGGTGTCCTGTGGTGGCACACGAGTTCCCCGATGTCCAGAGGTCCCTCCCCCCCACCTGATTCCATGCCAGATACTGAAAGTCCCTGTCCTTGGTGTCCAGTGGTCTCTCCCCTTAAGTATCCCCATCCCCAAGAAGCCACTGTGACAGCCCAAAGGCTGTTTGTGTGTTCCCCTAAAGGTTGCAATGCAAAGGCAGGCATATTGAGGCGAAGTGCCCCACTAACCGGTCTCCTGGCATCCTCATCTTCCAGGAACCCTCCTCTCCACCCTGTGATCCCCATTTCAGCGGTCTCAACCAGTCCCTGACTGTGGGGTGTGCAGACTGGGGACTAAAGCGGTGCCACACAGTGGAGCATTCAGTTACCAGTCACAAGAAATCCTTCTCCCCCCCCCACAAATATACCACAGGTCACAGTCCAGGTCCCTAGCATCTATCCCCCCAACCATGGTGTCCCCCAAACACTGGTGCTGCAGTCAGAGGACGGTGAGCAATACAATCCTCCACACACCACTTCGGCTGCCTGCCGTCCGGCATCAGCAGGGAGAGTGCTGCTTATTTATAGAGCAAGGGTGATGTGACTTTATCTATTAAATAAGCATCACACTCCTGCTTCTGTCAGACAGCAGGTGGCCAAGGTGGTGTGTGGAGGCTGTGACGCTCAAAATCCACTGCATGCAGCACCAGTGTTTGTGGGACAGGTGGGGGAAAAGGAGTTGGATGTTTGGTGCTGCTGAGGGAGAGAGGGGAAGGGGGAATCGGTCCACTAGATGCCAGGAATCTGGACCATAACCTTCTGTACATGGGGGGGGGTTCTTCTGACTGGCAACTGAATACTTGACTGTGTGACACTGCAACAGTCACTGTTCCACACCCCACAGCAGGGGACTTGCTGGGGTTGCTGAAATAGGGACGGGAATCATTGGGTGGGGTGAGGGTTCCTGGAAGATGGGAGCACCACTACTGGTACCAGTTGCAGGCCAGCTGGGGCAGGGGCACATCATGTCAGTATGCCTGCTTGGGGGGGGACACATGAACAGCCCTAGGACCATCATAGTGGCTTCGTGGGGATGGTAATACTCAGGAGGAGAGACCACTGAACATCAGAGACAGGAATTTTTGGTATCGGGCATGTTATCAGGTGGAGCGAGGGAACACTGGACACCAGGGAAACTGATTTCAAACATTGGGCATGGGAGCGGGTGTGGGTATGGGGAAGGACCTCTGGACACCAGGGAATTTGTGTGTGTACATGAAGCATGGGTGCGGGTGGGATCAGGGACCACTGGACTCCAGGGAAACTGGTTTCAAACATTGAGCATGTTATCAGGTGGAGGGAGGGACCACTCGACACCAGAAAACTTGTGTCTGTACATTGGACATAGGTGTGAGTGGGCAGAGGAGGACTGAGCTTCCTATAGACAGCTCTCCTCCTCCAGATTGATGGTGGGGAAGAACCTGGTGCTCCTGTGACCTCTAACAGAGGCTAGAAGTGACTGATCAGAGATTGGCTACATACAGGGGTATGCCAGATGTTTGGTCACATGCCTCACTTCACCGCATGTCCCCTGGGATAACTTGGCCAAAAAAATAAATAAAATAATCCATCAGGCTGACCAATGGAGGACTTCCATTCCACCATGCCATACACAGCTTTCTGGGGCACTCACCCTTCCGAATCATGTTCGGGCATTCTTCGGGGAGCTGAGAGGGCCTCCTCTGCTGTCCCACCCTGGGGGTATGCCAGGGGCAGTCCCAAGGGTAAGAAGCAAGTCCCGGGGGATGGATAGGAGGCTGGAGTTTGAACTGATGACTGGCCAGCTGGCAGGAAAAAAGTATACCAAAAAAAAAAAAGTACAGCTAGACACTACACGTTATATTTTAAAAACAGTTGGACATTAGAATTACCAAACAGTTCAACAAGAAACTTAAGCAAACAATGGTAGTATTCATTACACTGTATGTTATGCTTGCATTATAAAAATGATTTTGCCTGGTGACTTTCTCGATATACCACCAATATGACCTCTTTCAGCACATTATACACAATGGCATGGCCTCTGTGGAGGCAGGAAATATATACAGGAACCCCCACCCCCCCAAAAAAAAAAATAAATAGGAACTCCACTGCCATTCACATTTTGTGGCCCATTCCTTCATCTCATGCATTTGTCTATCCTTGGTAACACTTTCAAAAACCCGTTTGTGTAACATTTCAAAAGTTGGCTGCTGCCAAGAGACCCAATGTATTTTTATTTCCTGTAAGGAGTAGAACACATACTACCCTTGTACAAGGGTCTCAGTCATCTACATGCATGTACTCTGGAAACACATAAACTTAGAATTTGATGGCAGAAAAAGGACCAGTAGGTCCATCTAGTCTGCCCTATTTCCCTCCATATTGCTACTTCCCGAATCCTATTCGATCACAAGTGCTTACATAGAAACATAGAATTTGATGGCAGATAAGGACCACTTGACCCATCTAGTCTGCCCAGTTTACCTACCTACTGTAATACTACTTGATCTCCAGTTTACCCCTCTCTTCCCTAACCACTACGGTGCCCCTACACTTTATCCAACACATTCTTGAATCTTTTGTTGCAAATTTGGCCGTCAAGATCTGTGCCGGAAGGCTGCTCCAAGTATTCACCACTCTTTCTGTGAAGTACTTAGTCACATTTCCCATGAGTCCCGCCCCCCCAAAAAAAACAAGCTTCATAGCATGCCCCCCTTGTTCTTAAGGTTTTTTTTTCTGGAAAATGCTTTCCTCTTGTGCCTTATTTATACCTGTGAGGTATCATAAAGTCTTTATCATATCCCCCCTCTACCTCTCCTCTAGGGTGTATGTATTGAGGTCCTTTAGTCTCACTTCATATGGTCTCTAGTGCAGACCCTGCACCATATTTGTTGCTGTCCTCTGGACTGCCTCTAGTCTGTCTCTGTCCTTCCAGTGATGTGGTCTCAAGAGGTGGACACAGTACTCCAGATGAGATCTCACCAATGATTTCTGCAGCGGTATCACCACCTCCTCTTTCTGCTGGTGATACCCCCCCCATGCATCCTAGCATCACACTGTCTCTCCCAACATGCCTTGCCACACTGGCCACCTTTAGGTCATCAGACATGATTACCCTGGGTCTCTTACCCATTTAGTGGTCATCAGTACCCCATCTTATACTCCACCCCTGGGTATCTGTGCCCTAAGTGCATGATTTTGCACTTCTTCACACTGAAATTTAGTTGCTAAGCTCTTGACCGCTCCTCAGGTTTTCTTAAATCCCTAATCATCCTCCCCCAAGTGTCTACCTTTTTTGTACAGGCCTCTATCCCACGACATAGTACTCTAGTCTCCTAAGTAGCAAAAATGCACCTTCCTGCACTAGGCATACAATCAGTCATTGAAAGTGGTGTGGTGCTCCCTAGCTCCAATCAGCTGGGTGCAGGTAACACCTCAGTTAAGGCCATCAAATGAACTACCTACTTCAGGCTCCCCCAGCCCCCTATACCTTTATTGTACCACACCTGCGGCTTCCCTTGCTAGCTCATTTCTCCCCAGATGGACAGATATCCAGCTCTCTCTCCTGCCTCACTAGGATTAGTTCATCTCCATTCCTCCATGCTCAAGCATCAGGTAGGCACCTCACCTCACCTCACTCTTCCTCTCCTGCACTTTGCCCAAATCTACCCTATCTACCATATCTAAAAAGTAACACGCACACCATCTCACAAGAATCCATACACTGACTACAGTACAGTACAGTACATCTGCACCCACCCACTACCACAGACTATAGCATCGTACATCCCCCCTTCCTCATTGCCAGCTATCAAATGACTGGGTATCAGCAAAGTAACAGACTTCACCACCGTATATACACAGTCATACACAGCCATACAGTATGCTGACAATATCATCTGCACCACTATTCAACCTGCCATCCATCCAAAAACTCTCAGCTACCAACCAAATGCTGAGGACTTACACACACACACACACACACACACACACACACACACACACACACACACACACACACACACATATGCAGCCAAATTGTTACAGTAAATCCGAAAGTTTAGCTAAGATGTCGAGTGTCTTACCTGGGTACTATGGAGCCAAAAGTAGGACTTGAAGGGATGATGTTCATCAGATCTGTAAAATAGAAAAGAAGTCACAAAGGATCTGTAGTTCTTACTCTTAGGAAGTAAATAGGAACAGGTTAGACACAGAGTGATGCTTTTCTGATGGGAAAGAGTCAGCATCCTGATGGGCAAGTAGTCAGCACCCTGTCAGACCTGTTAAAATAAAGAAAAAAAATTAATAAAGAAAATACAGTAGTAAGGGCTAAAAATAGAGCAGAGAGATATGAAAGGAGTATATGACAGAATAGAAGTAAAGAGAAAGAGAACTTCAGATAAAAAGTTAGTTAGGAAAAAACAGGAAGACAAATACAAAGGAAATGAAGTCAACATAAGAGATGGCCCACAGGCCCAGCGGTAGTGCTACTGCTCCTGATGCCGATGACCTGGATTCGGGAAATGGCCTGGACAGTCAGAGGACCAACCCAGGAGAGAAGGACAGGATGCTTTCCTCCTCCAGGGAGGGTCTCTCATCCCACTGCTCTAGCACAACCTGGGTGTCCACACGTGGTGGTGCAGGGAATCCATGAGTGACAGGCAGGGCCACTGGAACATGCCCATAGGTTGGCTGCACCAGGCCTTGCCAGCAGCCAATCCAAATGTGTGCTACCAGTGGGGGGGGGGCATGGAAATAGCATGCAAATGCCAGGCAGATGAAGCCCCTGTAGCAGGTCACTCCAGTAGACTGGATCCACACTTGCACCACCCCCCCGAACACCTGTTCCTGAGGACATTAATGATGACCTTTTTTGACTTTTTTTTACTTAATGCAGAGATTACATCCTCATGCAGAAAATACAGAGAATATAAATAATATTCAATATACATTCTAAGAATGAGTGGTGCTAGTCCACCATGACATCAAAATGCCCATGTGGTGGTGGTGTACTTGACTGCTGCCAGTACTTCCTGACAACCCAGTACAGAGTCACTACCTATTGGCATAGGCAAAGAAAGAATGAAAATTTGAGCAGAGGTATGGGATGGGGGTGGAGGTGGTATTCAGGCAAGTCTAAGAGTATTGTGAGGTAGGGCTTTAAGACAGACCAGATTGACTGCTTCTGTCTTTACTTTCTGGCCCAGATACTGTAGAACTGATTATACAGTAATTGCACTCAGTTTATTTACGCTATATTCGCTCTTTGAGGAAATCAGCTAATTTAAATGGACCGCTATTATAATCGGACTAATACTAACTAACTGCCCAGTACCGCTGATAAGCTAATTCAATCAGAAGAGAATATGCCTGTGCAGTAGCATCAGTGAAATCTGGCAACCGCTAATTCAATCAGTTCTACAGTATTCAAAAGGGCTGTTGTGCCATGCGCAACCCACTGATACACCCCAGCAGGATATTCAAAAGGGAAAATTGCGCAGCACAAATCTTGATGTGCCAGAGTGCATCAGTAATGTATGCAGGTGCAGTTGGGGGAGGGGCGTGCCCATGCATACCCTGCACAGCCCAATATTCAGCCCGGGATGTGCAGAGCCATGCATGCGCAACCCCTACCTGCGCCAGCACAGAGTTGATCCCCCCAAAAAAAGGAACAGATGGCCACCCACAGGTGAGCTGCCTCATTGCAGGGCACAACACGGCAGCTGCCACCTGTGGGTGGCCACCCGAGCTCCAGCTGCACCAGGCGGTGCCCCCTCATGCCTGATCGTGGGCATTTGTAAAATACAAAAAAAAAATGCAGAAGTCTGTCCAATATCCCTGGTGGTTCAGTGGACCACTATCTGCCAGATGGCAGGTATTAGTAATAAATAAAGATCCCCAAACTCCCTGGTGGTCCGGTGGACTGCTGTGTGCCCAATCTCGAGCATTTGTAATAAAAAATTAAAATATGTCCAATATCCCTGGTGGTCTAGCAGTAACCCCCATCCTCACCCGCTCACTGAGCCCCACTGCCCCACTCCCCCATCAGCCGGTGGGTGGCAGCATCCCACCCACCTTCCACCCCACCGCCCGCCGACTGACATCATTGGTAGGGCTGTACACCCATTGGTCCACAGCATAAACCAATGGGTGAGCAGTCCATACCATATTACACATTCCAGATATGTGAATGGGATCCCATTCACATATCTGGAATGTAGACGGTAAAGGGCTGCACGCCCATTGGCTCATGCTGTGGACCAATGGTGTACAGCCCTACTGACAGTGTCAGTCGGGCGGGCGGTAGGCAGGTGGGTGCTGCCGCCCACTGGCTGATGAGGGAGCGGACAGTGGGGGCCAGTGGGGTGGGTGGGGAGGGGGTTACTGCTAGACTACCAGGGATATTGGACATATTTATTTAATACAAATGCCCGCGATCGGGCAGATAGCAGTCCACTGGACCACCAGGGATATTGGACTGTACTATATTTTACTTCAGCCCGCGATCGGGCTGTGGAGCACACTGCCAGCTGCAGGGGGCATTGGTCCTCGATGGCTGCTGCCTGGCAGGGCGCCAGGCACAAGTCATCAGGGATCGGCGCACCTGCATGCAAATGGGGCCATAATGACATGCAAATGGTCCCATTTGTGCCTTACATACATTATGGTCCCATTTGCATGTCAAGTTTTGAATATTGCGGTTGCTGTGCATAGCGCAACATTAGCGCATCCCCATGCTTCACTCTGGCCACTTGTGCTGGCACAGTGCCACTGCGCCATGCACACTGCGGGTGGCCAGGGTGTGATATTCAACAATGCTGTGCCATGGAGCAGCTCCGTTGAATATAGCCCTGTCCACACCCCTGCACAGCCAAGTTGCACTGCGCCCAAGCTTGCGCCACAGTCTGGCGCAGCTTGAATATCTGGGCCTCTGTTTCAGTTCTACTGTGACCTACCTAGATTTCAGTAAGACCTTCAACACAGTTCCACACTGAGCAGCCTAGGAGTGGGTTTAAAGGTGGTAAATTGGTTGCGAAATTGTTTGGGTGATAAGCAACAAAGGGTGGTGGTAAACAGAGTTCACTCCGAGAAAGGGATGGTGACTAGTGGGGTGTCACAAGAATTGGTACTGTGGCCACTCCTCTTTAATGTCTTAAAGACATTAGAGAGAGGCTAGAAGGGAAGGTCTGCCTTTTATCACATGCCTCTAACATCCGCAACAGGGTAGACACTCCGGGGAGGGGAACAAATAAATAGAGATCAAAGAATGCTTGAAGAGTGGTCAGAAACATGACAACTAAGTTTCAATGTGAAGTGCAAAATCGTGCACTTGGTGTGCAGAAACTCAGGGGCAGTGTTCAGAATGGGGGAAGTGGTACCTGTGGGACAACCTTACAGGAAAGAGACCTGGGGTAACCATATCTGATTACCTAAAAGTGGCCTCACTGAAGTCTGAATATTAATTTTTGTGTTCTTTGCTAATATTTAAATAGTAATTTTATTATAATTTTTGGCTAATATTCAGTAGTAGTAAAGTAGTCTGCCCACGAGCCAAAAAAATTTAATGAGCTATGTATTTGAAGACTTAGTAATAATTATAAAAAGGTTCTCTGAAATGCTGCAATCTGACTGGCTGTTAGGATTCCAACAGCCTTACAGTAGGCCACGTTATACTGTCATGTACAGCCTGATCACAATGGAAGATGGATTCTTCCTCTCAGTATTCTATCCTCTAGCACTACTGAATGACTAGAATGATGCATTCTGATTTTGAACCAGCATTCTTAAACTGTTGGTGGAAGAACTATTTTATTAAAAATCTCCCTCTAAATGAGCAAAACATTAAAAAAGTATTCTTTATTCCTCTTTTTTTGGAACATTTTTTTTATAATACCAATAAGGCATTCTCAGGAGTTAGATTAACAGTCAGTTAATCACCCCCTAGGGGCAATATGTCACTCAGCTGTGCCTCAATCCACATTACACCCCTGTGGGGATTAACAGATCATTAATCTAACCCCTGGTCATGCCTTATTGCTTAAGTAAGTATTCAGTTAGCAGTTAGTCTTATATGCAAATTAAGGCAGTGCTGTGAAGATTAGATGATTATTTAAATGATTACTTCTGAACTGTATAACTGAATATCAATGAAGACTAGTTGAATACTTCTCAATAGTGGTAAAGTAGTAGTACTGTAGCACCCCATTAGTAGTCATATAGGGCCATACATGCAATTTGCACAGCATAGGCCATGTGCTGTGCTCCAGCTAGGATCCTAGCCGTAGGTGCTGCTCACAGGAACAGGTTTTGAGCAGCTGCAAGCATATGGCCTGTATACAGTGCCAGTGCCTGGGGGCAAGCTAGCGAGCCTGCCCCCAGGCACTGGCACTGTATAAGGCCATATGCATTCTGGTGCTTACTCAAAACCTGTCCCCGTTGGCCACATCTACAGCTGGGCTAGCTGGAAAGCACAGCTAGAGTACAGCACGTGGCCTACATGCCTGCAGGTATCCTGCTGTATGTGACCCTCAAAGCAGAGGATATCCCATCATGGCTTGAGGCTATCCCAGTCCTTTTATCCCCTTCCCTCCCCAGTGTAAAAGAAACAAATTCACAGTATGCGTTTGTGAATGCTGCAGGTGTGACTGCTCTGTGGCACACAGTCTCTGCATGCTGCTCTTATAAGCCTCATGTGGCCAGGGTTTCATGTTGAGTGACAGCTTTGGGCTGTACCAGTACCCGACTGTTGCTCAGTATGTACCTGCCTGCACAGTGACAATGTGAAGCAATACAGAAATACTGTTGCCTACACCCTTCTGATGTATCTGCCTCTGTTACTGGTCTAATATGTATTGGCACTTTTACACCTTTACTGTTTTTTTTTTTGTATTTTTATTAACTCGGCTCCTTAATGTAATGGTACACAAGTACCCACAGTCCCCTACTCTGCATGGTTCAGGGGATCCAGTCTGCAGGCAGAATAGGAATCCAACTGGATGCCCACTGGTGTCTCCCACTCCACTTCCTTCTGGCTCCCTTTCCCCACTGCACTCCTATGCACATGTGGGGGAGGGGCAACAGACAGGCACCATTTAAGGTACATAAAAGATGTTTGCCCAGCTTCTTTAACTCCCACAGTGAAAATCTTTATCAATAAAAGTGAACTTATCTTTGAGGACATTCAACCGATTTGAAGAAGGTTACACCAAATGGAGGGTCCAGATCTTTTGTTCGGTAGAACCACCTAAAACGGAAAAATAATTATTGAAGCTGCATAGACATGTTATTTTGTGACTAAAATGAGTGATAAATAAACTTGAACATTAAAACACAGTTGTGTGCTACATCTTTTTATGTTCATCAGAAAAAACTGCAGTAAATCTATACTTTTTTCTAAATCCAGTCTAAGCAAGCAATAATACCCGACAGGGTGGGTGGTATTGGGCAATACCAGAGCACCAAGGGGCATAATGAGGCCCGACACCACAGGCAGAGGGCCCTATGGCCCCTGGAAGGTCCGGTATTGCCCATACCACCCACCCTGGAGGGTATTATCGCACTTAGAAAATTGGCATAGTAAAAAGAAATGGCAGAGAAAAAAATTGTTAATACAATAATTAATTGAGATTAAGTTTTGTAATTAAATAGTTCCTCTGCCTGTACTGGAACACAAAACTTTGTCCTAATGGAGATGCTGTAGTTAAGGAAATTAAAACATAACTAGTCGAATGCTTTTGGTGTCACTACAGCACAGTTGCTGTTTCTACAGTCGACCCCCCCCACCACCACCACCATGGAACAGTTTCATTTGCAGACCTGCCTTTTGTTGTTTCTTTTTTTTTTATATTGGGGAGGAGAGGTTCAGAAGAGTTTTGAACAGTGATCTGGCAGAATGGGAGAATGACAGGTACCTCTGAAGTATTTCAGATGTGGTTGGAGTCTGCAGTTTATTTTAAAAGCCCTCTGTTGTGATGCATTACAAATTCATTTTAAAATAAAAACACAGTCAAAGGTACCACATTTTTTTCAATTACAGGGAGACAATGTGGCAGAATGTGGGAATAGGCTAGGTAAGCAACCGTGGCGCTGCCAGGAAACACTGGTGATATCTTGGAGGATACGAGGCATACAAACTGAGTACTGTTACAAACGTTTACACTTTGTGCAGCCATGTGATCATCTTCCGCTGAATACTGTTGTTATTCCAGTGTAAAACCCAATGTGCAATCTAATGCACCCCCTGCTGAGGCCTATGAAAATATTGCTGCCTCTTAAACATTTTGATCTACCTTTGGAAAATCTGAATGCATCAAATCTAACTATGAATCTTCATCTAACTCTTAAAGAAACCCTGGATTTATCCCTGGAACTGTTCGTAGTTTAAGACTTGTGGACATTGACATTTTGTGTCCTGTTCAACTTACCAACTGAAAAATGTCATCCTTCAAGGTGGTATATTCTGCTGATGGGGAACATTGTGTGGTGACCAAATATACATTCTTCTGATATGGACTAAAAGTTATGCAAAGTGAACTTTTCTAACTTCTGTTTTTACTCCCTAAACAAGTAATAGGTTATATGGTAATCACAGCTGTTTCCATCCCAGAACCAGATATCATTAAGTCTAGTCCTAACTATCTTGATGCTCTATCTCAATTTTGACTTATTTTTAATGTCCATACAGGCAACTTCAGTTTGTCTCTCAATTTCTTCCCAATAGGACAGATGCACACCTGATACATATCAGTATTTACCAATTGTTTTGATATTGGAAAACCCCATTGTGAAGTTTTATTCCAAATGTTTATGGTAATACAAAGTTTACTAACATTTTCCCTTATAATCACCTTTTGTTGTTTAAGGAAAACCCTGAAACACTACTGTGACCAGTTAATATTCCTCTATCAGGCTCGTGCCTTGGGCCTTTAGATGAATGGTGCCTAACCGCCATCTTTTTGTTATGTTGCCACTTTTGCAATTAGGGCAACAAAGAGGGGATTGTTATGCCCCCTCTCATCCCACATTCACCTCACATACACCACACTGTATTCCTGGTCTATTATACTGTAATTCTGCTATTTTGCACTAACAGTGTAGATTTGGAGTACACATCATATAAGCATGGGTGCTAGGAATGTACTCTGCTACTAAGATATGCTAATGTACTCATTGTTCATTTATACCTCATTATATTACATTTATCTAGATTATGTTTGTCTTTCATATATATTCCATATATAATCAACCTAATCACTGCTAAAATGTCTCTGAGGGATCATCAGTGATTATTATGTACTTATATTCTCATAGAATTATGTTTTTACACTCAGGCACATATGCCATCTCTCATCTAAGCACATGTAGATTGGAAGAGTCAGCATTCTCTTTCTCTAAGCTATTATGCTAATGGGAGCATATTCTGTCTCATATGATACTCCTTAGTAATTCTGTTTCCTAAGTCATTCTCCAATGGAGAATGACTTAGGACCAATACATATTGTTTCTCATATCTGTAACTAAGTTGTAATCTCTGTTGCTATGCTGTTATCTGCAGTATTTTTAGCTGTCCACAACCACTGTAGCTGTTCTGGAGGCTCTGGACACTACTAGTTTGTCTCTAGAAGATTAGTACTCTAGGAGCACGGGGAGAGAACACAAGATCTTAGAGAACCTAAGAACTACAATCCTGGAGATTATGTACATTCTTAAGGCTAATGGTGAGAAACCCATCTCCCTTGTGATTTTCTCTGTCACATGCTTGGCGTGAGTAGTATAATAAACTTTATTAGTACTCCTTACTTGTTTACAAATGTTTCTAGGAAGACTCCAAGACACAAGAATCTGTATTATTATTATTTACCCTACACACACCAAGAGTGTTTAGATTATATAAATGGTGACCACAAGTGGAGTCTGGATGTTTGCCAAGTTTCATTTTAATTTCCTCTGAAAATTAAAACAATGGGTGAGAAATCCCCAGTAGCAAGCAACTAAAAAAGTGTCTTCTGTTTGAATTTTCGGTCTGTTGTGTGTTCCACAGTGCAGACAAAACAATCTCTTGGCAGATATTCAATCTCTGTGTAAGAGCTGTTTTATTCTATTTTATTTTTTTTCCTATTCTTTCTCTGTGGGAAAACGGCTGTAAAAGAGAATAGACTGTTTTTTTTGTGTGGATTAAAATCCTAATGGGTATATACTCATCTAGGAGACCACATACGCCAAAGGCTGTATATGTCCTGTCATGAACTTTGGTTGCAAACAAAGTTTTTGATCCACAGACAGCTAAGGGTTTCTTATCTTAAATTACATGTCTAAATATATCAGTACTGAGTTGAGGCTGGATGCCTTAACATACCAAACTGCTTGGTCTGGTTTTGCTAAAGTAGCAGAATACAATGGTGCCCCATTAAGGGATATCAATGCCCATTATGGGGAATTGAAAAAATGGTACCAATGATCCTGAAGGATTATTAATTGCAACATTGTTTAATTGTTTTGATGCTGTTCTAAATAAGATATCCATTTAGAAATCTGAGTATGTTGCTTACAAAATGGAGAATGCTGCTTTGAAGCAGATAATTAGTCTGAAGAGGGCTTCTCATACAGACAAAATAACTGGACTATGGTCTGAGCTGCAGTCTGTCCGTCTAATAAATGAGTCTCTCTTTAATGAGAGAAGCAGCCACGACCTGCATGCCTTAAGAGATAATGCTGAAAAGGCAAAACATAGAAAAAAAGGTTTTCAAACGAATGGTGTTCTGGTTAGTAACACTGATTCTTTATATTTTGAAAACAAGGAACTGAGAGATAAGTCTGAATTAATTACTGAAAAAGTTAATGAGCTGGTATTTCAACACCAGACCTTGACGGAATAGCATGAATCAGTATGTTTTCATTACAGCAGACTTGAAATGAAGGTTTTAAATATAAACTATGATACAGCTTCTGTTGATAAAAAGCAAGTTTTACAAGATGTGATTCAAAACAATGCACTTTACAGTGTGCTAACTCATATATCTGAGCAGTTAGAATGTAGGAGTAAAAAGTCTGACATGGCGAACTTGAGACATCAGCCAGAGGTAGTGGCAGGGCATACTAACTTAATGCCCAAAGACCTTGCCTCTTCTCATGTTGAAGAGTTTGATTTTGAACACTCACAGTATGCTGTGGGCTGGCAAAAGCTAGCCACTTGTTTTTCTGTGATTCACAAAATGGAGAATTGTTAGAGTCTCAAAATGGTGGACACACATGTCATCAGGTTGCATCCTCATACCATCCCCAAGATGGCCACTCATGGTCATGTGATGATGATCATGACACAGTAACCCATGATGCCCATGAGGTAATCCAAAATGGCTGACCACCACACCACATAGAGTTCGATCCTGCAGTCACAGGGACCTGTGATTGCTGCCATAACCAAACAAAACATATCAGAGTTTTTTGGCATGATTAATAATGATATCAGTAACACTAGTGTTTCTGAGGGACAGAAGATTCTCATTAAAATTGATGTTGATGTACTTTTGAATAAGGCTGGTATGCAGTCTGTCATAAAGTCAGTGTCTGATGCTGCAGAAACAGCTAATGCTGTTAATGTTTACTTTATTAGCATGGCCTTGGTTAAAGAATACATTGCAGTTAATTACATGAAATGTTTTTATTTTATATGTAATTTAACATCAGCTTTCCCTGACAAGACTGAACGTACTGCTTTTCCTATGCAGTGCATTAATATCTTAAGCTGTAACATTTAAAAACAATGTTGCTACCATCCAGCAACATTCCGGTAGGGAAAACCACTTTACATTTGATGGGGGAAGGGACAACCCTGATTCTGAAAGCCCTGTGGCTGTGATATTTTCAGCATCACAGGCCATGTTGAGGGGGGGAGTTACAGGATTGTTTTCTGAACCTGGGCTGACAACTGCCTCAGCACTATTTTCTCCACCCCTGATGGTTAATGAACCACAATCCGTAGCTGGAGAACTATGTGCAACTGGCACACCACTTTTCTCCACTGTGCAGGCACCCCTTATAGTGCCAGAACTACCTGTACATAATGCAGAACACCCTCCATCAGTGACATCGGGATCATCCCATACTGTGGCTGCACTAGCAGGCACAAGTTGGAAAAAGTCTGGGTTATTCCCAGTACAGACAACAATAGGCATCTCTTACAAGAAGGTGCAAGGTATCCTAATACTGATATAATTGTGTTTTCTTTTGGGATCACTGACCATGGCCCCAGCATTGGTTAATCCTAACACAGTTTTAGGGCATTGTTTTGAAACTGCCACATCAGATATAGCATCTCAGCAGTTTTAGCCCAAACATACAATGGACACATCGGACTCATTGCGTATGCATCCCAGATGCTTGCCCCAGTGGAGCTAAAATACAACCTTTGTGCAAGGAATCTTTTGGCTACATACTGGGCTGTGAGATACTTTATGTACATCATTAGATATGCACCCATTGTGCTGCATTCCAATCATATGCCAACTAATGTACTGTTGTCAGACAGAGTAAAAGATGACTCTATATCCAATGCCAAACTTACACACTGGTCTCTCATTTTACAGGATTATGACATCACTGTCCTTCATATCAAAACTCCATCCTTGTTGGCCCATGGCCTAAAATTTACAGGAGAGACCCATGATTGTTCACTCCAATCCCCTGACCTACCTTTCCCAATGTCCTTTCTGACAGAACCTCAGAAAGTGTTAAAAGACACCACTGTGTGTCATGTTTTGACTGATTACTCAGCCACACATACCAACAAGGGTCAGATAGCAGGGTTTGGAATTATTTTACATTCTGGTGATGACAGAGTGTGCATGGCTAGTAATTGCATCATCGTATATGTATGATTCACAGGCAATGTTAAAACATGCCTGGCAAATAAAATGAAAAGCAGTGCGGTGAGAAGTCTCCTAATTACCGCAAATATCTGTGGATGGTTTAGAGAGATGGGACGTCCTTGAGAAAGACACAGCTTGTGTTAAGAAAGGAATAAAAAGATTTTTCCTTGCGTTAAATGATACCAGCGCTCCATGAGAGGGTTAAGTGTTGCAGTCTGACAAAACGGCCTTGATCTAAAAGACTGTAGGTACAATGTTCTTATTACAGTTTCTAGTTAGGTCTGTTTCTCTCTAAAATGAATTTATTTGGCAGAAGACAAACTTCTGTTCCAATTATCTGATATTACCTCTGAGAAGTACAGTGACTTGCTTGGGTATGTCACAACACTAACCAGTTTAAATATTGTACATTCATAAGGTTTGAGCATATTTTAAAAAGTGAACCTTATGCTTCAAAAGAAGGACCTTCATTTGATGGCAGTGTATAGGTTCCTTAATAAAGGAACTGAGGAATAACTTCCAGAAATAGCTCTTAAAGGAAGTTAAAATGACATTTACCTATTCAGTCATGACCTACTCATTTGGAACATCACTGCTGTAACACTCATGAAAAGCTATGGGTAATTCCTGAACACCTGAGTAAATTTTATCTACTGTACAAAGTACATGATACTCCAACTGGTGGACACCAGTGAGTCAGTAAAACACTAGACAGACTGAAATCCTCTGTCTTGTGGCCACATATGAAAAATGATGTAGAACACTACATTAGTAACTGTTTGATCTGTAAACAGAACTATCCTATACCAGCTAGGATAAACACATTGTTACCCCAGATGTAAAGGCCCCTGGAACAATATCCAGATTGACTACATTGGCCTAATGCCAACCATTAAGAACAACTAGTTTGCATTAGTGATCACCGACCTCTTTTCCAAACAGTTTAAAGCTATCCCAAAACAGAACAACACAGTCAAAGTGACTGCAAATGTCTTGGTAAACCAGCTTTTTACCGGGTGGGGTTTACCTTAAAGGTAAATTCTGATTACAGGGATCTGGCTTTATAGCCTAAGTAATGCAGGAAATTCTGCATTTGTTATGGGCAAGACAAAAGTTTTATATTCCTTACAACCCACAGTCATCAGGACAGGTGGAATGGGCTAACAGGCAGATCACAGTTATGTTATAATAAACTTGTTCAGAAAACCCTAAAGGACTGGAATTCATTATTGCCTTTACTTCTTATGGCAATAAGAGGGACACCCTCTGAAGGTACAGTGTACCCCATTTTTGAAATCCTGACCGGACTGTTCATGAAACTCACAGAATATTTACTTCCGGACCTGTGTACTGCCACTGCTGATGGAGCATCAGTAGATAAATATGTTAAATATCTCAAACAAGACATCCAAAAGGTACACTTGTTTGCTTCACAATGTATGGGCAAGGCCCAACAACAGGCTCTATCCCATTGTAAACAAACTCAGTCCTGCAGTCTACCACTATAACAGTCATTGATAAATGGCTATATGCCAATCAAATGAAGCTGTTTAAAGGAGATTAAACTACTTTTTCATACCCAAATGGGTGAAATAGTACTACATTAACTATGATTTTCTTTTCTCTTTTCTTTTTGGTTCCAGAGAGAGAGCGATAGATGCTTGCTTTTATGCTTATTATTTTTTTAGAAGTATGGGTCTTCTTACAAGCCCAAACTGCACATTTTATTGCAGATAAGAACCAGTGACCTAATCCTAAACAGATTGTTAAGGCAGAATACCTCACAAGTCCACATGATTTAACTGCATCCTGTGGAATTCACACTAAAGTCCTAAAAGACATGTTCATCATCCAGAAGGGTAGGGAGGCCCTACTGAATGTTATGATCATTGCTTTGGATCAATTCTAGAAGTTAGACTTCATCTGGACTCCTGTTTATATTTTATTAATAATCAGGAATTTTGCATCCAAATTTATATGTCAATAAAAGCCATTAGACCTTAAGGTTTTTACCCTATGATTCTTCATAATTTGTGACACTTAATACTGTGTGCCCAAAATAGAACCCTGGCCCACCCAGTGGTCTTAACAGCCACTTCTCAACCAGGTAACCTAGTTAATAATGTGCAGCTTATGCACAACCCAGTAATTTTAAATCTCACCTTTAGAACTTGGAATGATTTGTTTTATGTTTCACAACAAACATTTCCCGCATTTTTTTAATTTTTTTTTTCATATTGATGTGATGAAATACCCTGGCAGCATACCAGGTACTCATTAATGACTCCCTATACAGGGACTGCTAGGACCACACATACACAGGATTTTTATATCCTGACTGCTAGTTGTACATCCTATGACTGTAAACCTACCCAAATGCACTAGGCATTTTGTTTTTTTATAAAAAAAAAAAACAACAACAACACAGGTTTAGACTCTGGCCTATTTGGCTCTGACATATCTATTTGAAATAGGACTGATATAGCCATTATGCAAGCACATATGTTAAAGGTTCATGATAGTATGAAATATAATATCATACACACCCCCACCACCATTGCATGGTATACATGATTTTGCTCATTGAGAGTGATTTACACTTACAATATTAAGGATATTGTTAAGGGGTTTGACCTGACAATTGTTCATGTTAATGAATTCATTTCTGCTCACATTAAGGAAGAAGATGAGCATCACATAGCTAGGGATGTCCTTTATACTACCTACAGCTATTATGTTCTTACAACCCTTTGGTTATCTCTTCCAGGATCTGGAATTAGGATATATCCTTGATCTCATACATGTCAGGTGTATAGATCAGTGGCATTGCCACATCATGCATTTTTATTGCATGTGTTAACAAATGTTTATTTGAATCTAGCACTATTCCCTTGTCAATGGCAAGGAACCTTGGATATGTCACCACACTCACCAGTATTGCTACATGTTTCTAAACTTATTCCTGCACAATCCAGGAAGCCATGTTTGTGACTC
Organism: Neoceratodus forsteri; assembly: GCA_016271365.2. Lineage (NCBI taxonomy): Eukaryota > Metazoa > Chordata > Ceratodontiformes > Ceratodontidae > Neoceratodus > Neoceratodus forsteri. The sequence goes on from CM028138.1 coordinate 763,607,508, forward strand.
TCACAGTGTCATTGTCGCATTTTCATCCGGCAACATCAATCTCTGATTGTCTGGCAACCATCCATTCTATTGGTCATCTTGATGGGAACATTTATTGTGAAAGTTTGAAACTACCTCCTTTCCTTGTTTACCATGAGGTCTTGGAATCGTGACTGACTCTGAACTTTGAATGTCGTGCCTGAAAGGAACATCACCTTTTATGCAGATGTGACATCTTCAACTTGTCTTACCAACTTGTGAATACTGGCCTAATAATTGAAATTAGGCTTCCATGTGTGACCTTTCAAATAAACAGTATTCAGTCCAGCCAATTAAGATTCTACAATCAAGCACATTGTTATGCATACTGTGAAGCTAGTCTGGGGTGGGGCAATCCCCCAACTCAGCAAGAAGATTCTTCTTCATTTGCTCTACAATCAAGAAATCCATTTTGTTCACTGCTTGTTTTCCAAGCCTGGCTGGCACCTCATACAAACTGAGTACTGTTATAAACTTTTATACTTTATGCAGCCATGTGATCATCTTCCGCTGAACACTGTTGCTATTCCATTGTAAAACCCAATGTGCAATCTAATGCACCCCCTGCTGAGGCCTATGAAAATACTGCTGACTCCTGAACATTTTGATCTACCTTTGGAAATCTGAATGCATCATATCTAATTATGAATCTTCATCTAACACTTGAAGAAACCCTGGATTTATCCCTGGAACTGTTCATAGTTTATGACTTCTGGACATTGACATTTTGTGTCCTGTTCAACTTACCAACTGAAAAATGCCATCCTTCAAGGTGGTATATTCTGCTGATGTGGAACATTGTGTGGTGACCAGCTATACATCCTTCTGATATGGACTAAAAGTTATGCAAAGTGAACTTTTCTAACTTCTGTTTTTACTCCCTAAACAGGTAATAGGTTATATGGTAATCACATCTGTTCCCATCCCGGAACCAGCTATCATTAAGTCTAGTCCTAACTATCTTGATGCTCTATCTCAATTTTTACTTATTTTTAATGTCCATACAGGCAACTTAAGTTTGTCTCTCAATTTCTTCCCAATAGGACAGATACACACCTGATACATATCAGTATTTACTGATTGTTTTGATATTAGAAAACATCATTGTGAAGTTTTATTCCAAATGTTTATAGTAATACAAAGTTTACTAACATTTTCCCTTATAATTACATTTTGCTTAAGTAAAACCCTGAAACACTACTGTGACTAGTTAATATTCCTCTATCAGGCTCGTGCTTTGGGCCTGTAGACAAATGGTGCCTAACCACAATATTTTTGTTGTGTTGCCACTTTTGCAATTAGGGCAACAAAGAGGGGAATTTTATGCCTGGGTTATGCCCCCTATCATCCCACATATACCTCACACTGTATTCCTGGTCTATTAAACTGTGATACTGCTATTTTGCACTAACATTGTAGATTTGGAGCACATATCATATAAGCATGGGTGCTAGGAATGTGCTTTGCTAATAAGATATTTATTTATTTAGCTTTTGTTGACCAGGTGAGTACACAAGACAATTAATATGCCTATTTTCAGGAACAACCCGGGAGAGTACAACATTGTGAATTACACGGTGGTACAGGGATTATACAAAAAACAATATAGCAGATAGTTTGACTAGAGTGGAACAGTACAGGATGACATTTACAAGGTATCAACAGAGGTAAAGCACTCTAGGCAAACATCCAATTTCAGACAGTGTGAGGTAAAACAGAGTCACTAGTTAATTTTCATCTAATTTCAGACAGTGTGAGGTGAGAGAAAAACTGGCGATTTACGATATGGACAAATTGTGGTTTACAAAATGGACAAATTATAACTCTGTCAAGTGCCAGGTGTTAACAGGTAGTGTCTCAGACAAGTGCCAAGAGAGGATTCATCAAGGGCTAACCATGTGCATTTTGTAAAGCTTCATGGGCCTAGCTGTATGAGGACATTGCTCTATGGGGGTTTGTGACAGACACACTCAGAGGCCAGCTTTAGAACACCCCACAGGTGTCTATGAAAACTATGGAAGGAGGAGGCCACTCTAACCTGCTCAGGAAAAGAGTTCCAGAATCTAGGTGCACTTGCCGCAAAGTCCCTGTCCCCCATGAGGGTGCAAGTAGGGGGAACTCTTAGCAGTCCAGGGACCTGTGATCTAAGTGAGTAGGAGGAGTGGTCCGCCAGCAGAAGTAACTGTGACAGCCCCAGTGGGGTGCCTGTTCTAGTCACTTTGCCATGAGACATCCAAGCCCAAAATCAAGATAGCTAGATGGTGAGAGCCAGCCAAGATTTTCATAGAGGTTGCAATGATGGGTAAGCCGGGGGGCAGCCAGGGTAAAATGACAAATGTTGTTGTAAGTCGTGGACCACCGGGTGAGGTGGGTTTTAGCAGAGCTGGCAAATAGGTGCAGGCCATAGGAAAGGAAGAGGAGCAGGACACCTCTTGCGAGGGCCAGATGAGCTTCAGATGTGAGGTTGTATTTGGCTCTGTAAGCCATGCCCAATTTGCAGTTCACCAATTTTCAGACATTTAGTATGTGACTCCCCATGTCAAGTTGGGGGTTGAGTGTAACTCCAAGGTATCTGATGGAATCAACAGTTGGGAGGGGGGTTCCGTCCTGGCATTTGATGTGCAGGGGAGCTGGCACGGCTTTGATTTTGGGTGCTGAGCCAAATAGCATAGCCTGTGTTTTTTTTTTTTTTCAGGTTGAGAACCAATTTATTTTTAGTTACCCAAGCCTGGATATTGTTGAAGTCATCAGACAGCTGCTGATTTAGAGATTCAATGTCCCTGGAGTGGGCCACGATGACCAGGTCATCGGCATAGAGAGTGGCGCTGCAGTTTGTAACTGCTGCCGGTAAGTGATTGACAAAGAGGGAGAAGAGGATGGGCCCCGCAACTGACCCCTGAGGGACACCTGAGGTAACCAGTAGTGGTTCAGAGACCACTTTGTTAAATCTAGTCATCTGCATTCGACCATGTAGCTAGCCGGTGAACCAGTTCATTGCAGCAGAGGACAGGCCCAGAGACCACAGCTGAGTGCAGAGCAACTCATGATCAACAAGGTCGAAGGCCTTGGACAGGTCAATGAATATGGCTCCAGAGAGTTTGCCCTGATCCATGGCTCCTCTGATACTGGACGAGACAGAGACCAGGGCTGTGGTCATGCTATGCCCCTTCTGAAAGCTATGCTGGGCTGAGGATAGCATATTGTGGGCCATTATGTGGTCAGTGAGTTGTTCAGCCACAACTTTTCCAAGCAGCTTGCTGAGGGAGGACAGAATGGCTATCTGACGATAATTGTCCGGGACCTTAGGATTGCCCTGCTTCAGTACAGGTACTATCCTGGCCACCTTCCAAATGTCAGGAATAACCCCTTTCACTAGTGACAGGTTAAAGATATGGGCTACAGGGGAGGCTATGTGGTGGGCACCTAGCATAAGTAGTTTAGGCTTCAGATTGTAGGTCCCTGGACTTGAGTACTGGGAGAAGCAAGAGAGAAGGTTAAGCATGTCTGAGACTGAAACCACTCTGAGACAGAAAAGTGGTTGGGAGGAGGAGGTTGCCCCCAGCCCTGGTGTAGAAGGGGGGCCAGTGTAGATCCCTGGAAATGGGAAAAGTGCAGCATAAGCCGGCAGGTCAGTGAAGTGAGCGTTTAAGGCATTGGCAATCGTGTGAGGATTGTTGCAAGAGACCCCTCCAATGACCATATCAGATACCCCGGCACTGGTGGGGCCACTGACAAGCATTTTGATATTTCTCCAGAACCTTCTGGGATCATTGGCTGAGCTGAGTAGGGAAGACTTACAGAAGTCACTTTTTGCAGCCCTGATTGCCTTTTTGCTCTTATTCCTTAGGTTTCTGTATCGTTGGAGAGCTGTCTGATCTAGGGAGCTTTTGTAGCGGGACCAACACTTGTCTCTGGCCCTCATGAGGGCAAGGAGACTCCCGTGCAACCATGGGGTGACAGACCCCCTGACCCTCCTTGTGACAATGGGGGCATGTTTGTCTTGCAAGGCCACGAAGGTACAGAGAAAGCGGGTGGCAGCTGTAGAGGGATCAGATGCTCCCAGAACCTCTGACCAGTCGGTGGTCCTTAGGTCCTTCCTGAAAACTGCAGGCTCAAACCTGGCATAGTTCCTTATATGGATGATTTTATGGGGGACTTTTGGGGTAGGTATTCTCCACACTCCATAGACTGGTGATGCTAATGTACTATGCATGGTTCGTTTGTACCTCATATTACAGTTATCTAGATTGTTTGTCTTTCATATATATTTTCCATATATAATTGACCTAATTAATGCTAAGATGTCTCTAAGGGATCATCAGTGATTATTATGTACTTATATTCTCATAATTACGTTTTTACACTTGGGTACATATGCCATGTGTAATATAGCTTTGTAATCAATTTTCTGTGTTATGCTGACAAGAGACAGACTTCTTGTTTAGTCTCTCACCTAAGCACATGTAGATGGGAAGAGTCATCCTTCTCTTTGTCTAAGCTATAATGCTAATGGAAGCATATTCTGTCTCATATGATACTCATTAGTAATTCTGCCTCCTAAGTCATTCTCCAATGGAGAATGACTTAGGACCAATACGTATTGTTTCTCATATCTGTAACTATGTTGTAATCTCTGTTGCTATGCTGTTATCTGTAGTATCTGAGCTGTCCACAACCACTGTAGCTGCTCTAGAGGCTCTGGACACTACTAGTTCATCTCTAGGAGATTAGTACTCTAGGAGTGCGGGGAAAGAAAGCAAGATCTTAGAGAACCTAACAGTCAGTTAATCACCCCCTAAGGGCAATATGTCACTCGGCTGTGCCTCGTGCCACATTACACCCCTGTGGGGGATTAACAGATCATTAATCTAACCCCTGGTCATGCCTTATTGCTTAAGTAAGTATTCAGTTAGTAGTTAGTCTTATATGCAAATTAAGGCAGTGCTGTGAAGATTAGATGATTATTTAAATGATTAATTCTGAACTGTATAACTGAATAACAATGAAGACTAGTTGAATACTTCTCAATAGTGGTAAAGTAGTAGTACTGTAGCACCCCATTAGTAGTCATATAGGGCCATACATGCAATTTGTACAGCGTAGGCCATGTGCTGTGCTCCAGCTAGGATCCTAGCCGTAGGTGCTGCTCACAGGAACAGGTTTTGAGCAGCTGCAAGCATATGGCCTGTATACAGTGCCAGTGCCTGGGAGCAAGCTAACTAGCCTGCCCCCAGGCACTGGCACTGTATACAGGCTGTAGCAGGTAACCTATTAAATAATAAAGTTCTTTCCCCTTCCTAAATAATTTTCGACTATGTGTTAAAAAAAATAAATATTCCTTTCACTCTGTCCTATACCTTATCACTTATTCTATTTCTATTCTTTATTTTTCTTTTGTCAGGGTGGCCAACCTGACACAACCTTTCCCTATCTCTACTATCCCTTGTTCTGTAGATTTTCACATATCATTTAAAAAGAAAACCATTCTGTCTAGCTGGAGTGAATATCCAGCCTTTAAAAACAAAACAATTCTAACTCGCTGTTGTCCCTTGTTCTTCGGAGTTATGTTTTCCATTAAATATAAAAAGAACATCCAGTTTTTGTGTCTGGAACCCCGTGTTGTTTTCCTAGAAGAAAATGTCCCTTGAAGTAGCGATCGGTAGAGGTGGTGATGTGTGCGTGCGATTGCACCATTGCACGCTCACACCATCATGAAGGAAACATGCGCACGTTTTCCCAGGAAACTACACCTGAAATAGGGTCCTCGAGCAGCTTTATTGAAACTGCTCATTGCGATGTAGGAGGAGAACCTCTGAGCAGCCTAGAAAGGCTAAAACAGCTTGTAGTTGAATCAAACTTGATAGTGAGTGTTGCTGCACTTTGTCCATTGTTATGGTAAGCCTTGAAGTGCTGGAACAGTCCCTGAATACAAAGAAAAAGATCTGGGTTGGATAAGATTTAGGGCATTGAGATAAAAGCCCTGTAGCTCAAATAAACTCTAAAGAATAAAAGAGCTGTAATCCCATAAAGATTAGGATGGTTATTAAAGGGCCAGGTTGCAAAAGGAACAGTTGGTTGAAATGTCAGCCATCAGGGTAAAACAAAAGTATGGAAACCTGCCAAAACACAGAAAAGGGAGTTGTGCAGTTTATAAAGTTAAGTGGAAAGAGCAATAATTATTCTGTTGGCTGACCTAAGAAAGGGTTGCTTTTACATATGTGTAAACAAAGTTAATTTAAAGGAATTAAGAGAACCTAGACCTTACGTTCTCTACAAGGAAACAGATATGGAGTGCACCCCTCATCTGGGTTTGTCCTTGTTAAAAAAAAATCTAGATTTTCTTTCTGTCTTTCAACATTTTCCATTTAATATGACATTACTGAATTTGTTCTGTTAAAATATTGATTACCTGAGTGAAGTTAAACTGGGGAGATCTTCTATAGGGATGGCAGCCCACAAAATGGCTGCCTTTATAGGGATTAAGAGTATGATGTCATAGAAGAGGAAGAGCTTAAAACTTCTGACCCTGCCCCCTCCTACCAATTAAGGTTTATTCTAAGCTAGAAAACCTGTTTTGTGATATACATATATATGAATATATTTGTATAAAAGGTAAAGGTCCTGTTTGTCACTCGTAAACCAGAGTAACAGTTTATAGGAAGAGAATATGTTAGTTTCTTTCTTAATTGGAGTCACATGTCTCTGATGTCATGCTGGGGGAAGGAATAAAAAGCTCAAGGACTCCACAGTAGTTAGGCCAGTAGTATGCTGGTAGAAGGTGAGAGACGAGGTGTGTAGGTTTTCACACCAGTAGAATTTTGATTTTCACTAGAAAGAAAGTGAAGCTGCAAACTAGAGATTTGTTTAATTTAGGTGTGCTGTTAACACGGAATTTCCTTTTGATTTCTGTAAATAATTTTGACTTATTTGGAAAATAAAGATTATAAACACAAGTTGCTTTTTTTTGTGCACTGTATCCTCTTGTCTGTTTGTCTGTTTATCCCACCCTATTACACAGGCCATATGCATTCTGGTGCTTACTCAAAACCTGTCCCTCTGAGCCACACCTACAGCTGGGCTAGCTGGAAAGCACAGCTAGAGTACAGCATGTGGCCTACATGCCTGCAGGCATCCTGCTGTATGTGACCCTCAAAGCAGAGGATATCCCATCATGGCTTGAGGCTATCCCAGTCCTTTTATCCCCTCCCCTTCCCAGTGTAAAAGAAATAAATTCACAGTATGCGTTTGTGAATGCTGCAGGTGTGACTGCTCTGTGGCACACAGTCTCTGCATGCTGCTCTTATAAGCCTCATGTGGCAGGGTTTTATGTTGAGTGACAGCTTTGGGCTGTACCAGTACCCGACTGTTGCTCAGTATGTACCTGTCTGCACAGTGACAATGTGAAGCAATACAGAAATGCTGTTGCCTACACCCTTCTGATGTATCTGCCTCTGTTACTGGTCTAATATGTATTGGCACTTTTACACCTTTACTGGTTTTTTTTGTTTTTTTATTAACTCAGCTCCTTAATGTAATGGTACACAAGTACCCACAGTTCCCTACTCTGCATGGTTCAGGGGATCCAGTCTGCAGGCAGAATAGGAATCCAACTGGATGCCCGCTGGTGTCTCCCACTCCACTTCCTTCTGGCTCCCTTTCTCCACTGCACTCCTATGCACATGTGGGGAGGGGCAACAGACAGGCACCATTTAAGGTACATAAAAGATGTTTGCCCAGCTTCTTTAACTCCCACAGTGAAAATCTTTATCAATAAAAGTGAACTTATCTTTGAGGACATTCAACCGATTTGAAGAAGATTACACCGAATGGAGGGTCCAGATCTTTCGGTGTGTAGAACCACCTAAAACGGAAAAATAATTATTGAAGCTGCATAGGCATGTTATTTTGTGACCAAAATGAGTGATAAATAAACCTGAACACCAAAACACAGTTGTGTGCTACATCTTTTCACGTTCATCAGAGAAAAACTGCAATAAATTTACACTTTTTTCTAAATCCAATCTAAGCAAGCAATAATACCAACAGGATGGGTGGTATTGGGCAATACCGGACTGCCCAGGGGCATAATGAGGCCCAACACTACAGGCAGAGGGCCTTATAGCCCATGGAAGGCCCGGTATTGCCCATACCACCCACCCTGGAGGGTATTATTGCGCTTAGAAAATGGGCATAGTAAAAAGAAATGGCAGAGAAAAAAATTGTTAATACAATAATTAATTGAGATTAAGTTTTGTAATTAAATAGTTCCTCCACCAGTACTGGAACAGAAAACTTTGTCCTAATGGAGATGCTGTAGTTAAGGAAAGGAAAACATAACTAGTGAAATGCTTTTGGTACCATTACAGCACATTTTGTTTCTACAGTCGACCCCCGTCACCACCATGGAACAGTTTCATTTGCAGGCCTGCCTTTTGTCATTTCTTTTTTTTTTTTTTGTATATTGGGGAGGAAGAGAGGTGCAGAAGAGTATTGAACAGTGATCTGGCAGAATGGGAGAATGACGGGTACCTCCGAAGTATTTCAGATGTGGCAGGAGTCTGCAGTTCATTTTTAAAGCCCTCTGTTGTGATGCATTACAAATTCATTTTAAAATAAAAACACAGTCAAAGTGTACCATTTTTTTTCAATTACAGGGAGACAATGTGGCAGAATGTGGGAATAGTGCTAGGTAAGCAACCGTGGCACTGCCAGGAAACACTGGTGATATCTTGGACAATACGAGGCAGGATTTTGGGGACGGGGTTAAAGTTTTTGCACTTCTGGAGGTGAGCGGACAGTGACCTCTTCTGAGGGAAAGGGGGGCTGTTTGGTTTGCCATCATGCTTGGTTGCTGATTTAGCAAGAGCAAAAAGCTGTTGGCAGTGAAAGTTGCAGATTGCTGGAGAAGCGAGATGAGCACAGTGTTCTGTCTCAGGTATATAGAAAGTCACAGGGCATGGGGATAGAGATGGCATTGTAACTAAAAAAAATTAAAAAGTTACCATAAATATGTGAAACTAAGGATTGTATGTGGTTTTCTTTCACAGTTCGGACTGAACTACAGAATGTTGGGTTAATATCGCTCACTAAGCTAGAGATAAAAATGGCTGCAATTTAAAATCCAGTTTGGTGGTTTTGGCCAATCATTAAGCAGGATGCACACAAGGATTCATGTGTGAGTGAAGGGGTACTTGGGCTGGCACTTTTTATTTCCTGGGCATCTATTGAAAGTTAATGTACCCCCCTGGCAGGGGGGTACTAGCCAATCAGATGCCAGGAAATAAAAAGCCCATTTTCTAAATCATGTTTATAGGCCTCTCAGTATTTGAGTACATTTAATATTTAAGGTTACTTGTCTGTGCATACACCTTAAAGCTGGCAATTATGATGCTCACCACCCACTACAATTACTGGTCAGTAACAAGTTATTGCTGGGTATATTAGAAATTACACAAATGCAAATGATGGGATTCAAACCCAGGTCACTAGGTTTGCAGCTCAGTGCCCTTGACCACCATGATATACTGTCTATACATATCGAGAATGGATCTGCCCCCATGCTGATTAATACAAACATACAAAGAACCATCAGAAAGCCATTTGGTCTATATAGTCTGCTTGTATTGCAGGTGTATAGCTTGAACTACTGCCTCTGCCCCCCCACTCCTCCCATCCTCCCTTCCTACCCATGATCCTTACCTTCCTCCTATGCCTATCCCAGCCTCTCTTGAAGCTGCCCACTACCTTCAAAGAGACCACCTCTTCTGGCAGTGCATTCCAAGCATCCACCACCATCTCTGTGAAGAAGTGCTTCCTGACATCCCTCCTAAACCTCCCTGCCTCCAGCTTAGGATAGTGCCCCATTGTGTTATGGATGCCAGTCAGCTTAAAGAGACCCTCCTTATCCACCTTATTTATCCCTTTCAAGTACTTGAAGGACCCAATCATGTCCTCTTTCTCTCCCTTTCCTCCAGGGAGTACATCAGTGCCCTCAACTTCTCCTCGTATGCCTTACCCTGCTGACCCACCATCTCTTTGTGTCCCTCTCTGAACCTTCTCCAGCAGGTTGATGTCCTTTCTGAGGTGTGGGCAACAGTACTGGACTCCATACTCTAGACGTGACCTCAAGACCTGTACAAGGGTAGTATAACCTCCCCTCTCCTTACTACTGATCCCCCTACCTATGCATTTCAGCATCTTGTTTGCCTTTGCTGCTGCTTTCTTGCACTGCATGGGCTGCTTCAGGTGACTAGTGATCGTCACTCCTAGGTCCTTCTCGTCTGATGCGGATACCTGGATATCACCCAGGTAGTACTCTGCCCTGGCATTCATAGATCAAAGGTGCATAACAGCCATAGAACTCACATACAAGGGTCCAACACTCATCTCCACCCTCTTCTCCCACCTGAACACCCCTAGGACCATGGAATTTTGGTTTGAAGCCCACCTGCACACACTTCTCCAACTCATACCATCCTTAAGACCCTCAAACAGGGCTGAGATACTCATATGTACCTTCATCTCTTACGGACTACCACCTAAACCCTTTTCTCCCAACCAGACCATTCATAGGACTCCAGAACCAGGATTCCATATCTTCCATGCTCGTCCCCCCCACAGACTACCCATAGGACCTCACCAGAGCCTTTTTACTTATCTGAATCACCAAAGAGACCCCCACTTGAAGCAGACTTTCATAACTATGACCCCTTCCCCCTCTAACTTTGACCTCCCAGGGACCCCACATGCTAAACTCCACCACCTACACTGTAATGGGCACGGGCACTCTGTTGCAGTCAACCCCCCAATATAAATTAAGTAGGGAGTCTTAACTGAGTGCCAGGGAGCCAGATGTAGGAGTCTTGAAGGAATGTTGTCTGCTGCACCTGTAAAAAAATTAAAGAAAGGGGGGATCACAAAGGATACACAGCTCTCAGTAGGTAAATATGGTGGAAAGGACAGGTTAGGCATACAAGTATACTTATCTGATGTGGAACAATAACTGTAAGATAAAAGAAAATAGGTTACCCGAAGTAAAAAACATAGAAATGGAGCAGAAGCAGAGCAAAAAAGTTAATTAAAAAAAATAAAACATTTAAGCATTTCAGCAACTTTTTCCTCAGTTGTGTTCTGCACAGGTGTTCATGGAGAGAAAGATTTTCCAGCTCTATGAAGCTGTTTCAACATGGCTGTCAATTAAATGTTTGCTTAATAAAAACAAGGTTCTTTCAAAAATGTGTGTGGTATATAGTCCAGTAGAAAATGTGCCAGTCATGTCATGATCTTCAATAACTGTTTGTATTTATTTTAGGTTGCTGTCCAGCATTGTACTATGTTCTGTGAACTCTTTACACTGCTTCTGAATGCTACTAACTATTAATAACATTAAACGTGGTTAGCGGTATTTAACAGTAAAATCAGCTCAGAATGACTGATAAACTAAATGCTAAACCGAATGACTGCTAAAATACTACTAAGGAACTCTATTGTTGCAGTCAGAAGGTCATCTGCATGCTAATATACTGTAAATATAGCAGTCAGCTTGGGTAAGGGCTAGTACACTGCATGAAAATGCAGATTGTCTGACAGGCATGGAGCCATGGATGATAAAGATATTGTATAAAATATATCTGGTACAAAAATGTTTTGTAGCAAATGCTAGGCAGTGGCTAGTATACTGAAGTCCCATGGTATGTTTAAAAGAAGGATGTAAGTCTGTATGATGTTATGTATTGTAAAACATACTTCTATTTGTTATTGTATTAAGGGACCCTGGGGTGGAGCTTCACAGAGAGGGTAGGCCGGAGCTCCAACCCCCCCCCCCCTTTTTTCCTACAGTTTAGGTAAGAGAATAGTGATGTCTCTTTCTTTGTAGAAACTGCTTCTAGCATAAGGAGGGAGGTATAAGAATCCCATAGAGGTCAGATAAAGGATCTCCAAGACCTCTTAGAGGCATGAAATGAGAGCACGTTCAGTGCATATGAGATCCAGGAGTAACCCAAAGGGTCTTCTATGAAAATAACCTTTGGGGGCTGCAGAAAACCAGTGTGTTCCCCATGTTTGAGGTATTTAAGGTACACGTGATTAGGATGTGTCATGTAATGGACAGGGGCAGCACCCCTCTTTCTTTCTGTTTCCCTTTCCCTGCTACTCCTGATCCTGTGAATACAACTATAGAGTAAACACTGTAAGTGTCAAACTCTGCTACTAAGTGTAGGTGGTAGAATAAGGGGAAAGCTGAGAACGCTCCAACCAACCCCCCCTTCCTACTATTAAGTAGGGGAAAAAGGGGGTTGTCAAACTAGTCTTTAAAGGAAACTGGTTTGTTCTTAAGGAGGGAAGTGTGTGGTAGATGTTGGTTACACTTCCCCTGAATTTGGACCATGGGAATCTTCAATCTTCTTTTTTCGCCGCCCTTTGTGTCAAAACTTCTGTTGCAACACTACCTCTGAATTCTGATATTTATTTTTCTACTATTCTAGGTAGGCCACCTAGGATATGTACTGTACTATCTCCTATAAACTCCAACTATATCTGATACTATACTTCTTCCTCTTATTTTACGTCTTGTTAGCCCTCAAGAATCTACATAGAAAGATAGCACATTGGGAAGGTGTACCTAGTAGTGGTGACTAGGTATAAATGTTGTATGCCTTCGGGCATAGAAAGAAATGAACAAAGTCCCTTAAAGCTAAATAGAACTAAGGGAAAGAAGGTGTAAATACCTGGGTAAAAGAATAAAAAGACACATATGTTTGTTTATAAGATGTTGTACAGGGGTACATTAGAAACTCCCCGCTTTGAAAACAGTACTGTTTAAAATGTTTAAAAGAAAGCATGAAATGTCCCCCATTTTAATAAAACAGTATTATTTAATAGGTTTGCACTCTAGTTTGCTTGTAATAGCTAATTCAGGGCAGGTACAGATGATAAAAACTCTGTCCCCAGGGGTAAACACTGTATGGTCTCGAGGCATGGCGATTTAGGAAGCTATCAGCCACTCCGAGACAAAGAGTAAAGAAATCCTTTTAAAGCACTCAGTTCAAGTTGTTAAAGTGAACCAGGCAGAAACCTAGAGAAAGGCACCTTTTTCTGTGCCTAAATAAAGAATGCTTTCCCCCAAGTTCGACCGAGCGCTCAGCAAGAGGAGGCGGGGACAGCATTTGACAATTTCAGATGCCCGCCGGGGAAAACAAAAGTGGAAAAAAGTGAAAGTTGTTTAGAAATTGCCTAGTTTGTGCTGCAGACAAACCAGGCACCAAATGAACAAGGCATTCTGCCTTGCAGTAACAGAGAACTGCTTGTGAAAGCAGATGAGCCCAGAGTAGCTTAAAAACCCTGGGTTCTGTGAGTACACAGCAGGAGAAAGGAGTCGGCAGCTGTACAGTAAGTCTGCAATTACAGCCACAGCCCCTAATGACTATTCTCATATTATAAGGATTCCCTACTAAGCAACCCCAACCTAGAGGACAGTTTTATGTGATAAAGGCGAGTCTGAAAGACCACCTATCACATAAAGTGAGCAAATATGAGCCCATAGTCAAAAGGGCAACGGATATTGTACCGACTGTCACAAATAGTGACGGTCGCTACTATACTTTAATAAAGCACACAAAAATCATTTTTTTGCACCCCCCAAACTTAAATAATCAACTCCAAAGGGGGTGCAGACTACGGGGCAAGTTATTGGATTCTATGGCAAAAAACATGATTCTACCCATAGATGAACCTGGGTCTGCTTGCACCGCAAGCAGTGGTGTACATCACTATGCTATGCGAGCAGCTCGGTGGGAATTGGCCGCACAGGATCCTATATCCTGTACTAATGAGTAAAGCTTCTTGCTATACAGGATATAGCGATGTATTGCACCACTCGCTCTCTTGTAGAGCACTATTATTGAGTTGCTCAAAAGTGCAGCGCTCAATAATCAGCGCTCTACATGGTTGCTATCTAGAGGACAACTAGAGCTTCCTAAAGCCTTTTGCACCTTCAGAAAGAGATCAGCCTTGGATGGAGTGAAGGAAAGTCTACAGTGCAGGTAGACTGGTGATACAGAAGGTATACAAGTGTAGAAATTCTGCATATATTGGACTATATATCTGTGTTTTGAAAGAAACCACTGAAGGAGAAGTGATCATTTATATTGCAGTATTTATTTTGTTATTTTTATTATTTTTGTAAATCTTGTAAATAAATGTCACAAAGTGTTTTAAATACTGTCAACTTGCCTTGTCTGTGGTTATTTCCAACACCCTGTGACACCCTGCATAATTTTAGTTGCCCTCTTCTGGACTGCCTCCATCCTGTCTATGTCATTGAAGAGGTGGGGTCTTCAGAACTGCATGCAGTACTCCAGATGGGGTCTCACCAACTGTCTGTACAGAGGGATAACAACTTCCTGTTTTCTACTGGTGATGCCTCTCCCTATACATCCCAGTATCCCCCAGCCCTCCCTACTGCCCTCTCACATTCCTTGCTTACCTTTAGGTACTCTGATATGACTACCCCCAGGTCCCTTTCCATTTTTGTTATTGTTACTACCTCACCACCCATCGTGTACTCTTCCCTTGGGTTTTTCTTTTCCAGGTGCATTACTTTGCACTTCTTTACATTGAATCTAAGCTGCCTTGCTTCTGACCATTTCTCCAACCTTGCCAAGTCCCTTCTCATCCTTTCCACCACCCCCCACTTTGTGTATCAGCCCTGTTGCAGATCTTTGTGTCATCTGCAAAGAGACATACTTTTCTTCCCAGTCCCTCTGCAATGTCACTTATAAAGACATTAAAAAGGATTGGAGCTAGTACTGAACCCTGAGGTACCCCACTAGTAACCTCCATTTCTTCAGAGTGGACTCCATTTACTGTTAATTTCTGTGTCTTGTTGTCCAGCCAATGTTTTACAAAGGCTACCACCCTGGGGCCCACTCCCAGGCTGGCTAATTTATTTGTTAATCTTTTGCATGAGACTGTGTCAAATGCCTTGCTAAAGTCTAGGTAGGCCATGTCCACAGCCCCTCCCTGGTCTACTACTTTAGTCACCCAGTCAAAAAAAGAGATTAGATTCATCTGACATGACCTTCCCACTGTGAATCCATGCTGCCTTGGGTCCTGTGCACCACTGGCCAATAGGTATTCAACAATTCTTTCCTTCAGAAGTGATTCCATCATTTTCCCTACCACAGAGGTCAAACTGACAGGTCTGTAGTTTCCTGCCTCTGTCTTGCTCCCACGTTTGTGAAAGGGAATCACATCCACCCTCCTCCAGTCCTCAGGTACCACACCCCACCCTCCCATGATTTGTTAAAAAGGGTAGTCAGTGGTATCACTAGTTCTCGCCTTAGTTCTTTTAGAATTCTGGGGTGAATCCCATTGGATCCCATTGCTTTGTCCACCTGCAGTTTTAGGAGTTCTTTCAGAACCCTTTCTTCTGTAAAAGGATTGGTATCGACCCCCCTGTCCAGGGTGCTTCTATTGATTGGAATAAGTACCTCCCCCTTCTCCTCTTTTGTGAATACTGAGCAGAAGTATTCATTCAGTATCCCTGCTTTTTTACTGTCCCTCTCTGCCCACTCACTGTCCCCTTTATTCAGCCTCACTATCCCTCCCTTTGTCTTTCTTTGCTCCCTAGTGTACCTATTAAAGGTTTTATCCCCCTTCTTAACCGAGTTGGCTATCTTTTCCTCAGTTTGGGCCTTTGCTATTCTGACTGCCTTCCCGCTTCCTTCTGCTTTAAGTGGTACAATTTTCTATCTTGCTCCTTCTGTGTTTCCTTATACTTCCAGAATGCTATCTTTTTCTACCTAACCTTCCCTGCCACCTCTTTTGAGAACCGTAGTGGTTGTTTCTTTTGTTTTGATTTGTTTATTTGCTTCACACAAAGGCTTGTTGCCTCTGTGATGGCCGTATTGATGTTTCTCCATTGTTGCTCCACCCCTCCTTCTTGCATGCTTGCTAGTGCTTTTTTGAGGCACTCACCCATTTTGATAAAGTCAGCCCTCCTGAAGTACAGTACCATCAGTTTTGTATGGCTTGACTCTGCAGCTGAGTTTATTGTGAACCACACTGTTTGGTGGTTACTTGTTCTCAGATGGCTACCCACTTCTAGATCTGAGATCCTCTTTCCATCCCCATTTGAGAGTGCTAGGTCTAGGATTGCTCCCTCCCGAGTGGGTTCCAATACTAGCTGTCTGAGGCATGCCCCCTATAGGGCATAGAGA
The DNA here is from genome assembly GCA_016271365.2 of Neoceratodus forsteri. Taxonomy (NCBI): domain Eukaryota; kingdom Metazoa; phylum Chordata; order Ceratodontiformes; family Ceratodontidae; genus Neoceratodus; species Neoceratodus forsteri. The sequence continues at coordinate 763,623,743 of CM028138.1, forward strand.
ATGGCCTGCTCTTGGATGTGGCTGCAGCAAAGGTGTTCCAGTTAACATCTGGCATATTCAGGTCTCCCATCAACAATATCTCCCCTTTCTCTGCCATCCTAAGGATGCCTTCTGCCATTTCCTTGTCCATTTCCACCCCATGAGGTGGGGTCTGTATACAACCCCTATGCGGATTATGGTGCCATTTCCAGTCTCCAGTGTAACCCACAGTACCTCCTCTCCTCCCTGTTTACCCTTTTATTCTGTTGCTTACTGTGCTTTCTGGGCCAGCCTGGTGGTGCTGTGGGTTGAAGCACTGGATGCCACACCTCGTGCCACATTGGCGACCCAGGTTCGAAGACAGACTCGAGACACCAGGATTCAGCAGGGGAAGGAAGAGATCAAGTGTCTGGAGGACTGCTCTCTCTTCTTGGGAAGGGATCCAAGGGATTCATCACTCAAGGGCAGCCTTTGGCAGCAGTCGGGTGCACACTAACATAGTGGCATGCAAAGTAGGGGAGGAGCTGCAGAGGGTGGTGGCGATCCATGCTCAGATGCCATTGCATGAATGAGCTCCTAGGGGCAGGAACAGCCAAGGTGGAAAAATCCTGGTCACTTAGGAAGTGAGGGCAGGGCAAGTAGGCTGATCCCACATGCCCAATACCGGCTCAGATCCCGGCTTGGCTCTCTGTGGTTCTGCTTCCCTGTTCGGGCCGTGGGGGGAGGAACCAGCATCCGATTCCTTGGCCAGGTGAAGAGGGGTAATTGTGTGGCCCGAGCTTTCTGCTCTCATAGCGGCTTGCTTTTTATACTTTTGGCTTTAAACTAAAATGACAGAATATTTTTGCATCGATTGAGGTAGATGCCACATGCCTGGGTGCCTTAGCTGGAGAAATGCCCAAGTGACCAGTGACTGGAGGGAAATAGAGTTCACAAAAAAAAAATAATAATTATTATTATTACAAAAAAAAAATACTGTGCTTTCTACAATAGTTACTTAACACACCTGCCCCTCATGCCATTGAAAGGACTCTCAGTATGAGTCCTGAGCAACACCAGCTAGCCCAATGATTGTTACTGTGTTGTGCAATTTGAGTTTCTTGGAGCAGGCAAGGAGGTGCCACGTAAAACTGATGCCATAACACTGATCTGTCCTGAATCCAAGACCGTGAATAACACTCCTGTGTTAACTGGAATCAATACAGACATGTTTGGGAGGCTGACTCAAATGTGGCAATGGAGTGGAGTAGCCAAGTGCTTACAGAGTCTGCTGTTGCAAGCCATAGTGAAGAGAGTGAAACTTGATGCCCCAAAGACAGTAGTGACAGATGAGCCCACTGATGTGATTTGTAGAGTCAACAGCAAGAAAGTGGTCTTTCTGCCCTATCTGTTGTGTCGATGGTCAGTATAGCTGAATTCAAGCATCAGCCAGCTGGATCTGCACTCATTATTGATGTATCCATTGAACACAACCTACCAGAAGGACTGATGATCCCTAGAGGAGTGATGCCACTGCCTGCTACCCCGTGGTGAGAAGAGTGACTGTAAGGGTGAAGAATGAGATGGAGAAGTGCATCATTTTGAGGAAGGGCTGAGTCCTGGCACACATTTTCCGTGCTGACAGTGTGACCGGAATGGACCCTGAAATAGTCACTGCCACTGAGATTGACCCTAGACTATTTGACTTTGGAGACTCACCTATAGCTGATCACTACCAGTGGAGCCTGAGTAATAAGCTAACCAAATGCAGGAAAGTGATCTCTTTGCATGAGTGGGACATGGGATGCATCTGAAGAGAAGAGCACCTCATTCGGCTTAGAGATGACCACCCTTTACCCTTAACACCCGTAGGGAGAATAAATATAATCAAAATGAATATTCTTCTCTAGGTTGGTCTAAATGGCTATATGAACAGCTTTTGCTGGGGTGAGGTGGTTTAAGTACAAGGGTAATAGGATGACAGTCTTGGTCTGCTAGGATTTATGGGGGAATGGGGACTCTCTCTCTCTCTTTCCAAGGGACACTGCAGGAAGCCACCTCCTGGGTGGACTGCTACTTAGGTTGAGGCTCTGGTTTGATACCTTTTAAGGGGTAACAGGATTCATGTAATAGGGGTTACATTTATGTTGAATAAGTTTATTTGCTGATCCAGTTACTCTAAGATACAGATGCTATAGGACTATATCATCATTATGGAGGATGGTCTCATTAGCTGTGTATGTATATAGGTGTTTTGTATATAGTTTACACAGTCAGTTTGGGATTGTGCCCTGGTTTGTCCAGGTATATGTATGTCTGTCTAAAGTTTGAAAAATGAATAAAGAAGTTTATAAAAAAAAAAAAATGAATATTCTTCTGAGACTACCTTTTCTGTTTCAACCCATTCCTATATGGGAAGGGGTTGAAACTTAAAAAAATTGTCCATATAGAGGCTAAAACAAAAGCTTATTTATCTGGCAGAACAAAAGAACCATGACTCACACTCCAAAATTCGTCAGCACCATCAACAAACATAGGAGTGGGTTTACCAAACTTACACTGGTATTATCTCTCTGCTCAAATAGAGCAGATTAGTAGATGGTCTAATTCTGAATAAATAGTAGGCTGGACTAAGACAGAAGAAGCTGCCTCACCATTCAAAGATGGCGTCACCCTATATGAGTGTGTATTACCGAGCGACTCAATATGAGCAACTCAATAATACAGTTTCTGTATAGGGCGAGTGATCTAATATAGTGAGGAATCCTGTATAGCAAGTATAGTGGTGAACTACACTCGCTATGACAAGATTTGAGCAGATGTGGTCCAGAATCCTGCTAAGCCGGCTGTTTGGCACAGTGGCTTGAGCTACTGCCTATAGAGCCAGTGGACCCAGGTTCAGGTCCTACAGTAAGCATTTCAATTTTTTTTGTGTGAGTCTGCACCCTTCACCCTGGAGTTGATTATTTTATTATAGGTGCCCCAAAAAAAAAAAAAGCAATGCATTTTGTTGAGGACTGTCGCTGTTTGCGGCGGTCTAAGTTCTCATCGCCCTTTTGACACGGGCGATTTTGCATTGCCTTTATAACATAAATCCTTCAAAGATACATCAGGAACATTGTATTTAGATTTACCAAATAATAAACAGTTAAATTCTTGATTTTCTACTACAGTACAACGGTATCAGATAATGTTTGGCAAGACGCTCATACCACTATGAATAGTAAAAAAATATATATCTCCCTTTTTGAGTTCGTGTTTGCGCATCAAACTCCTTGAGATAGTGACTTTTGAGAGCTGTGACACTGTCCAATGTAAAGTGCTCTGCAAGGGGCTCAACAGTATCACATCAATCATCAGCCAGGCTGGTTGTGATGCTGTTTTGCCTGAAGTGGTCTACACTTGAAAAGAAAAAGCCTCACCAATCATGTGGCGGTGTTTTCTTTTCATCTGCAGGTCACCAGGTAGCAAACAGCTGTCTACATCGTGATCAGCCTGGCTGACATCTACTGCCCCCCCGCCACCCCAACAGTCCCTTCCTGGAAGGAGGGAGGCCGGGCATTCCTTACCTTCCTCCTCCACTTCCCACTAACTCCTTTTGCTTGTTTTCTCCAACCCGTGTGGAGTAGGCCACAGCCTAAGCTCCATATTGGGCTGGGAATATACAGTGCTCGAAGGCACTTTCACTCTAAGCGCAATCACGCTAGCAGAATCCCCCCACCTGCCAACATTGGGGTGCTCTATCCCCATGTCAGCATGTAACCTCCTCCCCCTTTAATGTGGCAACCTGGGAGCCCACCCCTGTGTAACAAAATCTACCTCCAGTGTTTCCCGTACCGGGATGCCCACACCCAGTGTCAGATGTGCCCCCCCACACCCCTATATTCCCAGCCAACCTCAGGGTGCCCATTCCCTTGGTAGGCTCTGATCCCCCCCCCCCGTACTCTGGCACACTGGGAGCCCACCCCATTGTTCCAAAACCTGTGTTATGAATAGTTTAACTGTAAAAAAAAAAAAAAAAAGAAAAGAAAACAGTCCCATGACATATTTTTTTAAAACCTGAAAAAAAAGAAAATGGTCCCTCGTTCCTGCCAGGCCCCCTCCCCCAGTCCATACCCTCCCTCTGCGCACCCCTCCTCCTCGCACTCTCTCACACATACTTACCTCTGGAGGTCAGGGGCAGTGATCTTCTGTGGACTAGGAACACATCTGCACTCTTCAAAAGCCGAACACAACCTGAAGAAAATAACGATAAGCCCTAATAATGGAAATCAATGGGGGTTTCAACTTAGGTTGATATCTCAGCCATTTTTTGAAGTTTTGGTCCCAAAATTTCAACATGGGGCTCTTGGGACCTCACCTCATGAACACAGTTACTGTCATTTCATTTCTCAGTCCTGAAAGGTGATTTTGTGACCGCTGTTTGTAATCATATTTTGGGACCAATTAATGAAATGACATTGCCTCTGTTCATGAGGTGGGGTGCCAAAAAGCCCTTGTTGCAAATTTGGTGAAAAAGCTCCCAAAAATGACTGTGTTATAAGTGTCTATTGTGCAGATTCTACGCATGCGTGTAACGTCATAAATTTTTAAGATTTTCACTCCAAATTTCCAACATTACCACTTTTTCACCCCCCTTATGAACAGTACAGCTGTCATTTTTTTGCATCCTTCCTGAAATGTGTTTTTGCTCCTGTGGCACAGAATAGCATGATCGCTGTGCGAAATCAACTTTTGGGACAGATTAACAAAATTTCAGTGCCACTGTTCATGAGGGGAGGTCCCAAAAAGGCCATGTTGAAAAGTTGATGAAAACATTCCAAACAAGCATTTGTCAATGCTGAATGTTTGTTTGCTGATATTAGCATTGGACGTACAAGAGTTAGACAGATGCAGAATAGGAATGAAGTATTGAACTCACGCCAGCCCCACCTCCACCCTACAGAGCTGGACAGGCATTGGGGAGTGCCTTTGGGTCATTGCCCGTAACACTCACAGCATTTCACCTAACCCTGTTCTGCAGACACCGGCAAGTGTCGAGGTGTGCCTTGGGGTGTTTGGCTTCACAGTCACCCCATTTCATAAGGACATATGCTGAAATGGGTGCAGTATAGGTGTATGGGGTGAACTCTGGGGTCAAAGACTCCAAGGCACACCTCGATGCCCATCACTGGCTTCAGGGTGGGGAGGGGGGGGTGGAATGGCGTGAGCATTACAGCCAGCAATCCAAAGGCACACCCTGATGCCTGTCAGTCTGTACAGGGTAGGATGTTACGGTTAGGAACCCTAATGCCCCAGGCATTTCTTGGAATTTGCACTACAAATTTTTCAACGTAGCCTTTTTGTGACCCCCACCTCATGAAAGCATTTGGCACCTCTGCTCGAGAACAGTGGCACTGTGATTTTGTTAATCTGTCCCGAACTTTGATTTCCCACAGCAACCATGCCATTCTGTTCCAGATGTTCGAAAAAACAGATCGGGCAGGGTGTGAAAAATGACAGCTGTACCATTCATAAGGAGGTGTGAAGAGATGGCAAGGTTGAAAATCTGGAGTGAAAATATTAAAAATGCTCGAACGTCTGTGTGTATGTGGAAACTGCACAACGCATGCACTTAACACAGTAATTTAGTGGAATTATTTCACCAAATTTTCAACATAGGCATTTTGTGATCTCTGCTCATTAACACTGTCACAATGATTTTCTTAATCTGTCCCGAACGTTGATTTCCTACAGTGACCCCACCATTGTGCACCACATGTGCGAAAACAAATTTCAGGCAGGATGTGAAAAATGACAGCTGCACTGTTCTTATTGAGATGTTAAAAATTGGCAATATTGGAAATTTTAAGCGAAAACATTGCAGATTCTCAGAGTTACGAGTGTGCATGGAAACTATGCAACGCAAGCTTGTAACGTAGTCATTTTATGCACTTTTGTCACCAAATTTTCAACATAGGTATTTTAGGACCTCCACTCATGAACAATGTCACTGTGACTTTCTTAATCTGTCTCAAACACTGATTTCTCACAGCGACCTCACTATTCTGCGCTGGAAATGCGGAAACACATTTTGGCCAAGATGTAAAAAATGACAGCTATACTGTTCATAAGGAGGTGTGAAAAAATGCCAGTGTTGAAAATCTGGAGTCAAAATATTACAAATTGGTGAAGTTATGAGTATGCGTGGAAACTGCTCAATGCACGCTCATAACACAGTCATTTTTGGGAATTTTTTCACCAAATTTGCAACATAGGCTTTTTGTCATTTTGTTAATCTGTCCCAAAAGGTGATTCTGCACAGTGACTGTGAAATCACCTTTTGGGACTGAATAACCAGATGGCAGTCACTGAATTCATGAGATGGGGTCCCAAGAACCCCATGTTGAAAATTTGGTGCCAAAATTCACAAAAATGGCTGAGATATCCACAGAAGTTAAAAAAAAACAAAAACATTTATGCCATTATACAGCTTACCAGCATTTCTTCAATTCGTGGTCAGCTTTGAAGAGTGCAGACGTGTTCCCGGTCCACTGAAGATCATCACGCCAGGTTCTGGAGGTAAGTATGGGGTGAGGGGTGTGTGTGGGGAGGTGGGGTGTACAACAGGTACGTGTGGGTTTGGGAGGGGATACCGGAGACAGCAAGGGATGGTGTTTTTCCTTTATAGGATAAAAAAAAACATGGTAAGGTTTTCTTCTTTTACAGGTACTTTGACACACTGGGGTGGGCTCCCAGTGAGCCACTTGAGTGTTTCTTGGGGGGGGGTCTGTAGCTGATGGGGACTGGGCATCCCCTATTAGCACATTTAGAGTGTTAGGGAGGCGCATGAGCCAAGGGGGATTGACCACCCCCTCAGCACACAACTAACGAGGGTGGCATTATGCCAACAGGGATTGGGCTCCCCCATTGGCAAATTAACTGGGGAAGGGGCATGCCGACAGAGGGACTGGGCACCCACATCAGCTTTCATGGGGACTGTGAGATGTGATGGCTGTCGGAGAAGCCACCGCCATGTTTATTGAAATGGGACACCAGACAATGCAGCTGTAATTTGCTGCTGCAATCAGGGACCATCCCAGCAGCAAAAACAGCTGCTTGTTAATGACGGGGCACTACCTAATTGCAGCAGCAGTGAGTTTCTGTGAAGCTGGTGGCACACTACACTATTGCTGTCATGGGCAGTATGATGCTCTATTAGCGCCACCCAGACCAGCCTGAAAATGGACTGCTGGCATTGGCAACAACACTGCTGCACCTCCACAACTCGCTACTGCAGCAAGCTGCCGCAATATGTTTCTTGTGCATGTACACAAGCAAACATAAAAATGACTGTGTTACAAGCGTGTGATGCAGTTTCTGCACACACTCATAGCTTCGCCACTTTTTCATATTTTCATCCCAGATATTCAGCATTGCCATTTCTTCACACCTCCTCATGAACAGTACAGCTGTCATTTTTCACATCTTTCCCAAAATGTGTTTTCACACCTGTGGTGCTGAATGGCACACCTGCTGTGTGAAATTACCCTTTGGGATTGCGTAATGAAATGATACTGCCACTGTTCATGAGGTGGGGTCCCAAAATGCCCATGTTGAAAATCTGGAGCAAAAATACCAACAAACACCATGGGCATTAGGGTTTCCAACCACAACGCCCACCCTGTACAGACTGACAAGTGTCTAATGAAGTAAACCAGTGCTAGAAGAACATAAGAAATTTGTGTTGAGTGATCCCTTAAAATGCAAGGCAGCAGAATATACACAGAAAAATATGGGTCATGTACAACAGCAATACAAACAGCAAACTTTCAGCATTGACAAATGCTTGTTGTATATAAAATATATTGAAAAAATACCCACTGTAAAAAATAATCTCTTCATTTGAATCACTGGATTTTACAAATTTAAAAAGTCAAGATGATCTGGAAGGGGGTCATTATTTAGCATATCTCCATGATAGAGACTTTGATAGAAAAGTAGGGAATTTTGTCCGATGGAGGATATTCTGATTAATAGAACTTCAAATAAAAAACAAGCATTTGCCAATGCTGAATGTTGATTGCTTTGGTCCATTGAGCTCGCTCACTGCCCCTCTGTCACTCGCTCGTTCTGTGTCTCCCGGTGCTGCAGGCTACCTTTTTGTACTGGGCTACTGCCTGTGTTGGCGGCTTTTTCTGCCTACAAAGAAATCTGCAGCAGCCCCAACACAGCTCCATTGAGCTCGCTCACTCCCCCTCTCTCACTCGCTCATTCTGTTTCTCCTGGTGCTGCAGGCTGCCCATTTGTACTGGCTCCTGCCTGTGTTGATATCTTTTTCTGCCCACAAAGAAATTCGCAGCTGCCCGACAGAGCTCCATTGAGGTAGCTCACTCCCCCTGTCTCACTCACTCATTCTGTTTCTCCTAGTGCTGCAGGCTGCCATTTTGTACTAGGCTCCTGCCTCTGTTGGCACCTTTTTCTGCCCAGAAAGAAATCTGCATCAGTCCTGACAGGGCTCTATTGAGCTCTCTCACTCGCTCATTCAATTTCTGCCAGCGCTGTAGGCTGCCCTTTTGTACTGGGCTCCTGACTGCGTTGCCGCCTTTTTCTGCCCACAAAGAAATCCGCAGCAGTCACGATAGAGCTCTGTTGAGCTCGCTCACTCCCCCTCTCTCACTCTCTCATTCTGTGTCTCCTGGTGCTGCAGGCTACCCTTTTGTACTGGGCTCCTGCCTGTGTTGGTGCCTGTTCCTGCCCACAAAGAAATCTGCAGCAGTCCCAACAGAGGTCTGTTGAGCTCATTCTCTCCCCCTCCCTCACTCTCTCGTTCTGTGTCTCCTGGTGCTGCAGGCTACCCTTTTGTACTGGGCTCCTGCCTGTGTTGGTGCCTATTTCTGCCCATAGAGAAATCCGCAGAAGTAGTGAAAGAGCTCAGTTGAGCTTATTCACTCCCACTCTCTCACTCACTCGATTCTAATCTGTCTCAGATACTGATTTCAGACAGAGACTGCAGAATTCTGCGCTGGAAGCATGAAAATACATTTCTTCCAGGATGTGAAAAATGACGGCTGTACTGTTAATAAGGAGGTGTGAAAAAATGCCTGTGTTGAAAATCTGGCTTGAAAATATTACTAATTAGTGAAGTTACAAGGGTGCGTGGAAACTGCACAACGAACACTCATAACACAATCATTTTATGGAGTTTCATCTCAAAATTTTCAACATAGGCATTTTAGGACCTCTGCTTATGAACAGTGTCACTGTGATTTTCTTAATGTGTCCCGAACACTGATTTCCAACAGCGACCGCGATATTCTGTGCTGGAAGAACCAAAACACATTTCTGCTAGGATGTGAAAAATGACAGCTGCACTGTTCATAAGGAGTTGTGGAAAAATGGCAATGTTGAAAATCTGGAATGAAAATATTGCAAAGCTGTGAAGTTACGAGTGTGCATGGAACCTGTGCAACGCAAGCTCGTAACATACTCATTTTATGGATTTTCATCACAAAATTTTCAACATAGGCATTTTAGGACCTCTGCTCATGAACAGTATTACTGGGATTTTCTTAATGTGTCCTGAACACTGATTTCCCACAGCGACCGCACTATTCTGCACCGGAACTGTGAAAGCACATTTCGGCCAGGATGTGAAAAATGACAGCTGTACTGTTCATAAGGAGGTGTGTAAATATGGCAATGCTGAAAATCTGGAGTGAAAATATTGCAAATTGGTGAAGTTACGAGTGTGCATAGAAACTACGCAATGCATGCTTCTAAAACAGTCATTTTTTGGATTTTTCCCAGCAAATTTGCAACATACACTTTTTGAGACCCACCTCATGAACACTGGCACTGTCATTTTGTTAATCGGTCCGGAAAGGTGCTTCCGCGCAGTGACTGCAAAATCACCTTTCAGGACTGATTAACGCCATGACAGTGGCTGAATTCATGAGGAGGGGTCCCAAAACCCCCATGTTGAAAATTTGGTGCCAAAATTCAAAAAAAGGCCTGAGATATACATCAAAGTTGAAAAAACCCTATTTATGCCATTATACAGCTTACCAGCATTTCTTCGGTTTGCAGTCAGCTTTGAAGAGTGCAGACGTGTTCTCAGTCCACCGAAGATCATCATGCCAGACTCTGCAGGTAAATATGGGGTGTGGGGGTGTGTGGGGAGGCAGGATGCACATAGGGTGGGCACAGGTTGTGGGAGGGAGCAGGGAGACCGTGAGGACCGTTTCTTTTATAGGTTAACCCAAAAAACACATCGCGGAACTTTTTTTTAGGGCATTTGGCACGCTGGGGTGGGCCCCAGCATGCCAACTAAGTGTCTTTTGGGGGGCAGCTGCAGCCGACAGGGGATTGGGCACCCCATTGACACAAAAGGGGAGGGAGCACAAGAGCAGAGGGGGATTGGGCACCCCCTCGACACAAATCTACTGCTTTTTTGTGGGGGGGAGACATTATGCCGACAGGGAGTGGGCTCCCCCATTGGCAAATCAAACTGAGAGGGGGGACATATTGCCGACCGGGAGTGGGTTCCCCCGTCGGCAACGTGAACTAGGACGGGGACTGAAGCCGACAGGGATTGGGGTCCCTGTTGTAAAAACACACTATTCTGGAGGGGGCACATGCTGCCAAGGGGGATTGGGCACCCCCTTGGCAGCGGGGGATGATTAATATTGTTGTGAACACAGCAGCAAGCCACCACAATGTTCACAAACAATATTACAGTAGCAACGTTCCACCCAGCAAGGACGGGTCACTCCCTCATTGCTGCGCAATGGCTGACGCTGCAATGACGAGGCGGCCCCTGATTGCAGCGGCTGAAACGTTTCAAGGTGGTGGCACGCTGGCTGAACTAGTGTTAGCAGCAGCATGCCACCCCATTAGGGAAAGTGGGCCAAGCCTTTAAGGGCTATGAGGGCAGTGGCCACAACAGTGCCGCGCCTCCACAACCTGCTTCTGGCAACCTGCCACAACATGTTTCTTGCGCATGCGTGCAATCAACATAATGAATAGGGAAATTATATAAAATCATGGAAGAAAAAAAATTACCCCATTAGAGAATCTATATCAGTCTTGGCAAAAACATTGAGGGTACTGAGGGTGGACAGGGTGCCTGGGCCAGATGGCATACACCCCAGGGTGGTGTAGTAGCTGGCAGAAGTCCTGGCTGAACCTCTGCCAGACCATTTCAATGCCTCCCTGGACTCAAAGAGTGTACATCAGGACTGGAGGATGGCACATGTGGTACCCATCCACAAAAGCGGCCCCAAGGATGAGACAGAACTACAGACTGGTAAGCCTCACATCCATCATGGGAAAGCTGATGGAGACAATCCTGAAGGAGAGGCTGGTTTCCCTCATGGAGGCAAATGGGCTGCAGGATAGTAGACAGCATGGGTTTGTCTCAGGCAGATCCTGTCAGACCAGCCTGGTGGAGTACTATGACTGGGTAACCAGGCAAATGGACTGGGACAATGCAGTGGATGTTCTGTCCCTGGATTTTAGTAAGGCATTCGATTCGGTTCAGCATGAGAGGCTTTGAAGTAAACTGGAGAGCATGGGGGCAGTGGTGAAGATGTTGGGCTGGGTAGTGAATTGACTGCAGGGGAGACAGCAGAGGGTTGTGGTGGGAAGGTAACTCTTATCTCCAAGGGGTGACAAGTGTGGTACCACAGGGCTCTGTGCTGGGGCCAGTGTTGTTTGGGATCTGGTGGGCAAGCTGGCAGGATGTTATTAGGAGATAAGCACAAGAAATGGCAGTTACCACCAAACTGAAAATAATGCTACAGTGTGTGTGACTCAGGAAAACCTCATAAAACCATGGTACAAGTTAACCAGGCCCCCAGTTAACTGTACTGACATTGTTCTGTGCCTTTCCAGTTGTGTAGTCATCTGGCCAGTGTATTGGGGGGTCAGTCTGATCCAAACAGATAATTTGCAGCATAGCCTGACAGTTTATCAATACACTGGGCATTAAATGTAAGAGGTTAGTACTTACAAACAGTTGAGGTTTGAAAAGAGAGAAGACACTACACTTGTTTCTTCAGTCTTTCTCTGAAAATGTCCATAAAGAAATGTTGTTCCAATGCCACACAGAGACATACATGATCACACACACACACACACTGCAGCAGGATGCCCTTAATGTGCAGGATACATTTTGCCTCCTTAAATTAACAAGGCTGCATGCTGGTGTGTGTGTGTGTGTGTGTGTGTGTGTGTGTCTGTTTCTATGTGTGTGTGAGCAAGCCTTGTGTCTGTGAGCTAGCCTGTGTGGTTTTGCTGGACTTTTTGAACACTAACATGAAGGGATGTTGTGTGTGTCACTGTGTGTAGCAAACTTTGTCAAAGTAGTAGTGTGTGGACTCCTCTCTCAGTTGTCCACTGGTACGACACATTTCCTACATTTTCAAAGTTTGCCAACTGTAGGACTTTTTTAGAAAGACAGAACAGATAGGAATATGACTCAGGAGAACATCAATGCATGTGTGCCAAAGTGCCACACAGGGTGACGACTGGAGAGAAGTCACATGTAAACATGAAACAAGCCAACCAGGCTCCCTGTTCCTTGACATTTTTAAGTGACTTTCAAGTGGTTTGGCTTCAGTTCACATTGTGCATTTTGAAGACTTAAAAACACATGGCAGTAATAAATTTGTCATATGAGAGAGATTCAAATGACTGATTAGAAAGCACACACCGACTTGTTGCACGCACTTGCAGAAATGAGAGAGGAAAGGTATAAGATATACACATGCCATCGATACAGCATAATGTCCCAGAGATAAGGATGATGACTTGATGAAGCTGCTACTGAAAAGTCTGATAAAAACATGGTGCAAGGTAGCCAGTCCCCAGTTCCTGAAGTGACATTTTCATCTGACTTTAGTGATGTTATGCAATGAATTTGATGTTTCAATAGCACTCACAGAGCCAGAGCTACACACACACACACACACACTCAGTGACACACCACAACAAATACTGAAGTATGACTAATGCTCCTTTGTGCAGGGTCAGTGTTGTAACCTTAAATTGATAATTAACAACAGGGTAACATGTTGCAGTGTGTGTGTGTGTGTGTGTGTGTGTGTGTGCAAGAGAGACTTGTCTGTGTGGTCATTTCTGAAGCCTTTGCAGCATTAGATATGGCTGAGATATCGCGATACTGATCTTCCAAGTTTATTCCAACAGTACGGGGACAGCAGTGAAAGGGTCATGGTCCAAGTGGTCCAGAAATAACAGGAAGGAAAAGCCAATCAGATTATTACAAGAAAAAAATACAATGCAGCTTGATGAACAGCACTGTTCTCGGGATAAAGTTTGTCTACTTAACTTAATCCTGCACCAACAGGCTGGACATCAACAGGCAGCAGTGGGATTTCTGTGGCTATGACACGGGCTTGACATCATCAGGAAGCAGTGAGATTTCTGGGGCTCTGACACACGCTAGACATCAGCAGGCAGCAGTGTGATTGCTGTGGTTGTGACAGAGGCTTAACATCATTAGGCAGCAGTGGGATTTATGTGGCTGTGACACAGGATGGACATCATCACACAGCAGTGTGATTTCAGTGGCTGTGGCACAGGCTGGACATCATCAGGCAGCAGTTGGATTTTTGTGGTTGTGACACAGGCTGGACATCATCAGGCAGCAGTGGGATTTCTGGGGCTCTGACACAGGCTGGACATCATCATGCAGCACTCGGATTTCTGTGGCTGTGATAGAATCTTGACATTATCTGGCAACAGTGGGATTTCCCTGGCTGTGACACAGGCTGGATATCTTTAAGCAGCAGTGGGGTAACTGCAGCTGTGACACAGACTGAACATCATCTGGCAGCAGTGTGATTTCTGTGGCTGTGACACAGGCTGGACATCAACAGGCAGCAGTGGGATTTCTGTGGCTATGACACAGGCTGGACATCATCGAGCATCAGTGTGATTTCTCTGGCTGTGACAGAGGCTGGACATCATCATGCAACACTAGAATTAGTGAAGTTACAAGGGTGCGTGGAAACTGCACAACGAACACTCATAACACAATCATTTTATGGAGTTTTATGGAGTTTATGGAGTGCTGTGACAGAATCTTGACATTATCTGGCAACAGTGGGATTTCTCTGGCTGTGACACAGGCTAGATATCATTAAGTAGCAGTGGGGTATCTGCAGCTGTGACACAGACTGAACATCATCTGGCAGCAGTGTGATTTCTGTGGCTGTGACACAGGCTGGACATCAACAGGCAGCAGTGGGATTTCTGTGGCTATGACACAGGCTGCACATCATCAGGCATCAGTGTGATTTCTCTGGCTGTGACACATGCAGGACATCATCATGCAGCAGTGAGATTTCTGTGACTGTGACATAGGCTGGACATCATAATGCAGAAGTGGTATTTCTGTGGCTGTGCAACAGGCTAGAAATCATCAGGCAGCAGTGGGATTTCTCTGACTGTGACCGGCTGGACATCATCAGGCAGCAATGGGATTTCTGTTGCTGTGACACAGGCTGGACATTATCATGCAGCTGTGTGATTTTATGTGGCTGTGGCACAGGCGGGACATCATTAGGTAGCAGTTGGATTTCTGAGGCTCTGACACAGACTGGACATCATCAGGCAGCAGAGGAATTTCTGTGGCTGTGAGGAGGCATGACATCATCAAGCAGCAGTGGGATTTCTGTGGCTGTGAGGAGGCTTGACATCATCAGGCAGCAGTTGGATTTCTGTGGCTATGACGCAGGCTGGACATCATCAGGTATCAGTGTGATTTCTCTGGCTGTGACACATGCAGGAGATCATCAGGCAGCAGTGAGATTTCTGTGACTGTGACATAGGCTGGACATCATAATGCAGAAGCAGTATTTCTGTGGCTGTGCAACAGGCTAGAAATCATCAGGCAGCAGTAGGATTTCTCTGACTGTGACTGACTGGACATCATCAGGCAGTAGTCATATTTCTGTGGCTATGACACAGGCTGGACATCATTAGGCAGCAGTTTGATTTCTGTGACTGTGACAGACACTGAACATCATCAGGCAGCAGAGTGATTTCTGTGGCTGTGATACAGGCTGGACATCACCAGGCAGCAGTGTGATTTCTGTGACTGTGACAGAGTCCGCTGAACATCATTAGGCAGAAGCTTGATTTCTGTGACTGTGACAGAGGCTGAACATCATCAGGCAGCAGTGTGATGTCTGTGGCTGTGACACGGGCTGAACATCATCAAGCAGCAGTGTGATTTCTGTGGCTGTGAAACAGGCTGGACATCATTATGCAGCAGTGGGATTTCTGGGGCTCTGACATAGGCTGAACATCATTGGGCAGCAGGGGGATTTCTGCAGCTCTGACACAGGCATAACATAATCAGGCAGCAGTGTGATTTCTGTGGCTGGGACACAGGCTGGACATCATTATGCAGAACTGGGATTTCTGTGGCTATGGCACAGGCTAGACATTATCAGGCAGCAGTGGGATTTCTGTTTCTATGACACAGGCTGAACATCATCAAGCATCAGTGTGATTTCCGTGGCTGTGACAGAGGCTTTACATCATCAGGCAACAGTGTGATTTCAATGGCTGTGATACAGGCTGGACATTATCAGGCAGCAGTGGGATTTCTGTGACTGTGACAAAGGCTGAATATCGTCAGGCAGCAGTGTTATTTCTCCGGCTGTGACGCAGGTTGGACATCATCAGGCAGCAATGGGATTTATGTGACAATGACACAGGCTGAACATCATCAATCAGCAGTGTAATTTCTGTGGCTGTGATACAGACTGGACATCATCAGGCAGAAGTGGGATTTCTGTGTCTGTGCAACAGGCTGGAACTCACCAGACCACAGTGGGATTTCTCTGGCTGTGACAGAGGCTGGACATCATTAGGCAGCAGTGTGGTTTCTTTGGCTGTGACAAAGGCTGGACATCATCAGGTAGCAGTGAAATTTCTGTGGCTGTGACACAGGCTGGACATCATCAGGCAGCAGTGTGATTTCTGTGGCTGTGACACGGGCTGAAAACCATCAGGCAGCAGTGTGATTTCTGTGACTCACAGAGACTAGACATCATTAGGCAGCAGTCAGATTTCTGGGGCTGTGACACAGGCAGGACATCATCAGGCAGCAGTGGGATTTCTGTGGTTGTGATGCAGGCTGGACGTTGTCAGGAAGAAGTGGGATTTCTGTAACTGTGACACAGGCTGGACAAAATCAGGTAGCACTGGGATTTATGTGGCCATAACAGAATCTTATCTTTATCAGGCAACAATGGGATTTCTGTGGCTGTGACAAAGGCTGGACATCATCAAGCAGCAGGGTGATTTCACTGGCTGTGACAGAGGCTGGACATCATCAGGCAGCAGTGCAATTTCTGTGGCTATGACAGAGGCTCAACATCCTCAGGCAGCAGTGTGATTTCTGTGGCTGTGACACGGGCTGAAAATCATCAGGCAGCAGTGTGATTTCTGTGACTCACAGAGGCTGGACATCATTAGGCAGCAGTCCGATTTCTGGGGCTGTGACACAGGCAGGACATCATCAGGCAGCAGTGGGATTTCTGTGGTTGTGACACAAGCTGGACATCATCATGCGGCAGTGAGATTTCTGTGGTTGTGACACAGGCTGGACATCATCATGCAGCAGTGGGATTTATGTGGCTGTGACACAGGCTGGACATCATCAGGCAGCAGTGGGATTTATGTGGCTGTGACAGGCTGGACATCATCATGCAGCACTTGGATTTCTGTGACTGTGGCACAGGCTGGACAATACCTAGCAGCAGTGGGATTTCTATTTCTATGACACAGGCTGAACATCATCAAGCATCAGTATGATTTCTATGGCTATGAGTGACAGAGGCTTAACATCATCAGGCGGCAATGTGATTTCAGTGACTCTGATACAGGCTGGACATCATCATTCAGCAGTGGGATTTCTGTGATTATAACGTAGGCTGGACAATGTCAGGAAGAAGTGGGATTTCTGTAGCTGTGACACAGGTGGGGCAAAATCAGGTAGCACTGGGATTTATGAGGCTGTAACAGAATCTTATCATCAGGTAACAATGGGATTTCTGTGGCTGTGACAAAGGCTGGACATCATCAAGCAGCAGGGTGATTTCACTGGCTGTGTCACAGGCTGAATATCATCAGGCAGTACTGTGATTTCTGTAACTGTGAAACAGGCTGAACATCATCAGGCAGCAGTGTGATTTCTGTGGTGGTGACACAGGCAGGACATCATCCAGCAGCAGTGGGATTTCTGTGACTGTGACACAGGCTGGACATCATCAGGCAGAAGTGGGATACCTGTGGCTGTTCAACATCTGGAAATCATCAGGCAGCAGTGGGATTTCTGTGGCCATGACAGAGGCTGGACATCACCAGGTAGTAGTGTAATTTCTGTGACTGTGACAGAGGCCACTGAACATCATTAGGCAGAAGCTTGATTTCTGTGGCTGTGATGCAGGCTGGACATCATCAGGCAGCAGTTGGATTTCTGTGGCTGTGACAGAGGCTGAACATTATCATGTAGCAGTGTGATTTTATGTTGATGTGACACAGGCTGTACATCATTAGGCAGCAGTGGGATTTCTGTGACTGACACACGCTGTACATCATCAGGTAGCAGTGGGATTTCTGTGGTTGTGACACAAGCTGGACATCATCATGCAGTAGTGATTTCTTTTTTCAACATAAAAATGCATTTTGTTGATTTTCTTTTTTCCTTTTTACAATCTAGAACAAAGATTTTAACCAATACATTAACAGTTTGAAGTGAAAAGTAGAATCATAAAAAACCTACATCCTTATGCCATTTCTTTAGAGCTCACATATCTATACATAGTGAGTATATCATACTTGAAGAAGTTGATGAAATAAAATTGTAATGTTTAGTTTTTAACTGTACACAGGAAAGCTTAATGTAATAAAAGCAGTATGTTAACCGTACTGAATTATAACAGGTTCATATCTCTGTTTAGCATGTAGTAATAAATTAGCATTTAGGAAAGCATTCAAAATATGTGTAAATGTTTCTAATTGATCCAGCAGTAACTAACTTATTATTTCATTATTTGCTGTAGAAGCCATAATGGAGTACCATTCAAGTAAGGTAGGAACTTGGGTAGTTCCCCATATCCTAAGAATTAGGCGTTTAACCCTAAGAATGCTGCAAATAACCAATTCATTTAATGCTTCATTATCTTGTAATCTAATGGAACAATCCATACTATAGCAAAGGAGGGAAGGTTTGCAATTACAGAGCCAACTATCATGAAACAATGACTATCACTTTCCATAATAGAGTTAAAAAAGGGCATTCCCATAAGATATGCAAAAGATTTGCATGTTGTCCTTGACACCTCCAGCACTGACCATCATTTGAATATCCCATGCACTCCAGTCACTTAGTTGTTTAGTAATAATAATGCAATATTTTAAATGGCAACAATTTAACT
The DNA here is from genome assembly GCA_016271365.2 of Neoceratodus forsteri. Lineage (NCBI taxonomy): Eukaryota > Metazoa > Chordata > Ceratodontiformes > Ceratodontidae > Neoceratodus > Neoceratodus forsteri. Next base: position 763,642,156 of record CM028138.1, read on the forward strand.
TGAATCTCCTTGCTTGATTTGGTGACGTGTCCTGACAGGGGCCCAGTCTTCTTCTGAGATGTTTATGTCTAATTCCTCATCTTATTTAGACTTTATTGAGAGAGAGTTGTTATCGTACCGTTATCAGCAAGAAGTTGATAAATCCACCAACACCCTGTTTAGGCATGCTAACTGCACTATTTGAGCCCATGTTCCATCTATTTCCCTTGCCATTGCATCTTTTAAGGGACCGTTATTTTGTGCATTTCTCATTCGAAGGTAGACGCAAGAGTTAAATCTCTATAATTTGTACTTCTCCTTAAGAACCTCAAAAGATAAAGTACGTTAGTTTTTGGATCAATAATGTCTGAAAGATGAGTTACACCAAGGCTGGCCCATCCCGGATCTTTCAATGTAATTTTGTTATAACAAATGTTTGAGTTGTTCCAAAGCAGCTGATTCACTCCAAGAGGATTATTAACTTTAAGATTTTGTATCATATCTTTTAGTACTTTAATTGAATTTGTGATACATGAGTGGTTTCATAGGTGGCTAGGAATTGAGAGAGCTTGGAAGTCCGTCAGAGGGATTTGATTCATCAGTATTGATTACATTTCTAGCCAAAGTTGTGTGTTGGCTTTTCTATAATTATTTAGATGCAATAGAGTCTGAGCAAAAACGCTTCACTATATTTTTTCCACAAGAGTGAAAGAAAGCCTCCCTGTTATGGTTTTTGTCAAATTTTATTAAGGGAGAGTCTTGCAGATTTTGGTCCCCGTAAGAAATTTCTATCCATTGTGTCCAACCTTTTTTCTAATGTGCGAGGCCAGCACGTCAGAACATTTTGAAGGGAATAAAAGATCGTTTGTGAAGAAATTATCTTGATGGCTTGAGTTTTTCCCAGTACAGATACGTTTAGTTTGTCCCATTTATTAAGGTCTAATTGCAAGGTCTTTAAAATGGGAATAATTTTATTTTCCAAATGCTTATCGAATTTGTTAGAAATTTCCAAGCCCCGATACAGAACAGCATCTTTAAACAACCCCATTCCTACCTCATGCTATAATAGACTTAGTAGTGAGGATGGATAGTAAAGGGGCATTATTTGAGTCTTTTCCCAGTTTAGTACAATGCTCAAGAATTCTCCAAACTTCTCAAGTATTGATTTGAGTGATTTAACAGATTCCCTTGGGTTGCCAACAGTAGCAAGCAAATCATCTGCAAATTAGAAAATGTTATTTTCTATTTTTCCTGCCAATATCCCCTGCACATAATTGTCCATTTGTATTGTTCTTATTAATGGTTCAATAGCTAAGATAAACAATAATGGAGAAAGTGGGCACCCTTGCCTCGTTCCTCTATATATAGCAAATGGAGAGGAAATTAAGCCATTTCTAATTAGTGCACCTGAGGGTTTATCATAAATCATTGAGGCCCAAGCAGTAAATTCCTCACAGAACCCAAGAGAAGTTAGAGCCGCTTTTAGATATGGCAATGTTAAGGAAACATAGAAACATAGACTTTGACAGCAGATAAGGACTGCTCAGCCCACCTTGTCTGCCCATGTCCCTACCTACTGGATAAGCTGCAAATCCTAGTTAACCAACAGCCTATCTCTTCCTACCCACCACAAGAATTGCCTTATGTCTGTCCAATGCATTCATGAATTCCACCACTGTTTTTTGACCCACAACCTCCTCAGGAAGACTGTTCCATGAATTCACCACCCTCTCTGTGAAAAAATACTTCCTCACATTGCCCTTGAGCCGTCCACCCATAACTTCAAATTGTGTCCCCTTGTTCTTGCACATCTCTTTTTCTGAAAGATGCTACCCTCTTGGAATGTTGTTGATTCCCTTGAGGTACTTAAAAGTTTCTATCATGTCCCCCCTCTCCCTCCTTTCCTCAAGGGTATACATATTAAGCTCCTTTAGTCTCTCCTCATACAGCTTCTGTTGCAGACCCTGCACAATTTTAATTGCCCTCCTATGGACTGCCTCCATTCTGTCTATGTCCATGTGGAGATGGGGTCTCCAGAACTGGATGCACTACTCCAGTTGGGGTCTCACGAACTGTCTGTACAGAGAGATAACAACTTCTTGTTTTCTACTGGTGATGCCTCTCCCTATACATCCCAGTATCCCCCCCAGCCATCCATAATGCCTTCTCACATTGCTTGCTAACCTTTAAATCATCTGATATGATTAGCCCCAGGTCCCTTTCCATTTTTGCTGTTGTTACTACCTCCACCCCCCCATTGTGTACTCTTCCCCTGGGTTTTTGTTTCCCAGGTGCATTACTTTGCACTTCTTTGCATTAAATCCAAGCTGCCATACATCTGACCATTCCTCCAACCTTGCCAAGTCTCTTCTCATCCCATCCACCCCGTTGTGTATCAACCATGTTGCAAATCTTTGTGTCATCTGCAAAGAGGCATACTTTTCCTTCCAGTCCCTCTGCAATGTCACTTACAAAGACATTAAAAAGGACCCAGTACTGAACCATGCAGTACCCCACTAGTAAACCCCCCCTTTCTTCAGAGTGGATTCTGTTTACTATTACTTTCTGTGTCCTGTTGTTCAGCCAATATTTTGCCCAGGCTATCACCCTGGGACACACTCTCAGTCTGGCTAATTTGTTTATTAATCTTTTGTGTGGGACTGTGTCAAATACCTTGCTAAACTCTAGGTAGGTCTTGTCCACAACCCCTCCCTGGTTTACTAGTTTGGTCACCCAGTCAAAGAAATCAATTAGATTCATCTTTCATGACCTTCCCACTGTGAATCCATGCTGTCTTAGGTCCTGTGTCCCACTGGCCTCTAGGTACTCAACAATTCTTTCCATTAGAAGTGATTCCATCATTTTCCCTACCACTGAGGTCAAACTGATGGGTTTGTAGTTTTCTGCCTCTGTCTTGCTCACACATTTGTGAAGAGGAATCACATCCACCCTCCTCCAGTCCTCAGGTACCTCACCATCCTTCCATGATTTGTTAAAAAGTGTAGTCAGTGGTGTCACCAGTTCTCTCAGAATTCTGGGGTGAATCCCGTCAGGCCCCATTGCTTTGTCCACCTTCAGTTTTAAGAGTACTTTCAGAACCCTTTCTTCAGTGAAAGGACTGTGATCAACCCCCCCTATCCAGAGTGCTTGTATTGATTGGATTAAGTACCTCCCCCTCCTTTTCTTTTGTGAATACTGAGCAGAAGTATTCATTCAGTATCCCTACTTTTTCACTGTGCCTCTCTGCCCACCCACTGTCCCCTTTATTCAGCTTCATTATCCCTCCCTTTGTCTTTCTTTATTCCCTAATTTAACTATAAAAAGTTTTATCCCCCTTCTTAACCAAGTTGGCTATCTTTTCCTTGGTTTAGGCCTTTGCTATTCTGACTGCTTTCCCTGCTTCCTTCTGCTCTAACTGGTACAGTTCTCTGTCCTGCTCCTTCTGTGTTTCCTTATACTTCCTAAATGCTATCTTTTTCTCCCTAGCCTTCCTGACACCTCTTTTGAGAACCATAGTGGTTGTTTCTTTCATTTTGATTTGTTTATTTGCTTCACACAAAGGCTTGTTGCCTCTATGATGGCAGTTCTGATGTTTCCACATTGTTGATCCACACTCCTTTTTGCCTTTTTGCTAGTGCTTGTCTAAGGGACCCGCCCATTTTGACAAAGTCAGCCATCCTGAAGTCCAGTACCCTCACTTTTGTATGACTTGACTCTGCAGTTTAGTTTATCGTAAACCACAGTTTGGTGGTCACTTTTCCCCAGATGGCTACCCACTTCTAGATCTGAGATTCTCTCTCCATCCTCATTTGAGAATACCAGGTCTAAGATTGCTCTCTCCCAAGTGGGTCCAACACTAGCTGTCTGAGGCATGCCCCCTGTAAGGCATTGAGAATCAAATTCCTTGTGCATATTCAAGGAGATTGCCAAGGCTGCTAATTTATTCCAATGAGATGACCAAATAGCAGAGTATAGTCATCTGAGATTATTTATACCTGGTCTTCCTGTGATAAATCCCACATGTTCTCTTCTGATTAGTAAGGCCAGAAGTGTTTGAACCCTATTTGCCAAGACTTTCCTTAAGATTTTATAATCAACATTTTGAAGCAAGACTGGACTGTAACTAGCACATTCAAAACGTATCCTTTCCCTTTTGGGGTATTAGTCATATTAGGGCTCTGTTCATAGACTGGGAAAACTGATTTAGTTCATAAGCTTCTATAAGGGCTTAATGTAGATACTGGGTTTAAGGCCTTGAGTAACTCACCCGTAAAATGATCCAGGCCTGGAGTTTTGTTCTTAGGTATGGCATGTATCACCTCAGTTACTTCATGAAGGTGATTATCCCTGACAGTTTTAAATTCTCTTCTACTCTAATAATAGGTAGCTCTAATTCCTATAGAAAATCTTGCATCTGTGGTATAGTGTCAGCTTTAGGAGAATAATATCTTTCTTGAAAGTAGCCCACCAGGGTTTCATTTATTTCCTGATTTGTATAAACTATCTTATTTGATTTTGTTTTTATACCCTGAATCAGATTCTGTTGTTGCATTTGTTTAATCTAAATACCAATCATCTACTAGCTTTTTCTCCTTATTCCCAATATTTGTGTTTTGTTTTAAATAACGAATATTCCACCTTACTTGAGTGTATTTGGTTAATCTCAAATTTAGTTAAGGTTAATTCATGTAACAAATTCTGATTAGCACTAGGGTTTCGTTTGTAGCTGGAGTCCAACTGCCTAGGTCTCTATGATGGTCAAAGTTTAGAACAAGTAGATTGTTATAGATATTTGGGTGTTTATTTTAATTGTTCATTAAAATGGGACGTACACATAGAATACTTGATAAAAATAATTAACAGACGTATGAGGGCATTGTATAGGATTAGACATTGTACAACAAAGGAAATTAGAAATCATTTAGTAAATACAACAGTACTTCCATCACTAGATTATGGAGATTTAGTATATATGGGGGCCAATTTAACATCTTTAGGGAGATTAGACATAGCATATAATAAAATGGCATGATATATTACCACGGCCCCAAGAAGGACACATAGGGATGACCTATATAAAGAATTAGGATGGTTTAAATTAGAGGATAGAAGGTCTTTGCATGTGCTGTTGTACATGGAAAAATGTTTCTCTGATGAAGTCCCAGGATATATAAAAGATGGTCTGCAAGAAAGAAAAATAAAACCTAGTCTTAGAGTAGCAAGAGGAATAGAATATTTGCCACCAAAATATAACACGAAGCTAGGAAGAGGAAATTTTTTTCATCAAGGTCCGTCCCTATGGAACTTATTACCAGTTGAGATTAGAACCTATGATGGTAAAAGAAGGACTAGGCAGATTAAGAACTGGTTTGGTTCAAGGAAATTAAAGGTATCTTAAAAATGTCATGTGAAGTATATTTGATGGATGGTCAAGTATGAGTGAGTGCAATAATATATTATTGTTTTTTTTCCTACATATATTTTATTGTTGTTAGTTGATATGTTATGGATTTGTAGCAATGTGTTAGTTTTTTATTTACTTAATATTGTATGTCTGTACTGTAATATGTTGGTTTTTAGTAATACTTGTAAGAATTACATTGTTATATATGTTATTTTAATGGATCTCACTGGAAATGAGTTTCAACTCAGTTGAGTAACCAATTCATTATTTATAATGAATAACATTTTTTACTACTTACTACTACTAGCTCTCTCAATTTGTTTTGGTTCTGTCTTTTTTCTTAGGAGAGGTGAAGCTTATAATCCTTCCTCTGTTAAATGCTTTCACTCAGTGTAATTCCTGTGAGGGTCCCCTGGAGGTCATGAAGGCCAGCAAGTTCGCCCTCCCGCACCCCCTGAAACTACAAGCACCACTCACTGGGATTCCTGTCAGGGTTCCCTGGAGGTCAAGAGGGCCAGCAAGTTCACCATCCCCCACCCCCAAAACCACAAGGTATGGATCAGTTCACAGAAGAATGCCGCTCAGTTGCATGCCAGCATTTGTTCTCCTGCGTCTGTGTTTGGTGCCTTTTTTATTTTGAATTTAGTTGGCATACATGTAAAGATAGTTTTTGCTCTACTATTAAAGCATGGAATGATTGCATTTGTACCTTTAGGATACCAGGATCCTTTAATTAATTTTAGTGCTGCTCATTTATAATCCTGGAATATCTGCTCTTGTACCTTTAGGAACCCAGGAGCCTTTAACTAAATCAATCAATCAGTCACAATCTTTGTTTAACCATGCGGACACCATTGAGTAAAGCTCCTTTTCAAGGTGGACCTGGGATAATACAAGTACAGGATAACAGGGTAATACACAAAAATAGCAATACACTGGCTTGGTCAAAAAACAAGCATGGACAATAAATTGTAAGGAAATACAGGATAAGTAACACAATATTTGCAGATAATAAACTGAGTTAATAACAGTAATACAGATAAGGTCAGCAACTGTGAAGGATGGGGTGACAATAGCCACAGCAACTCGACTGGGACCCTGGAGCACCGTGAGGAATCGACTGGGCTCTGAATCACCATGACGAATCGACTGAGCCCTTAAGCACAGGTAGGGGGAAGGAATAGGGGCAGAGGAGTAGGGATGAGATGGAGTGCGCATAAGTTGGAAGCATAAGGAGAGGGAATGTGAACCAGGAGTGCAGAAGTAAAGTTAAGAATCAGATGAGTGGGACTAGACAGGCGGCAGGGTGAAGGGGAGAGTGGGTACAATACAAGGAACAGAACAGTGGGTTAAAGATAAGGAGGAGAGAAAAAAGGATGAAGGGGAAGGGAGAGGACCAGACAGAGGCTGAGTTCAGGGTCAACAGATCGGGGGGTGAAGATATACAGAGAAGCAAAGGAAGGAGGGAAGGGGAGGCAGGGAGATGACCATGCAGAAGCTGGGATCAGAATCCAGGAAGAGGCCAAGATGAGAGTGATCCAGGGACACCCTAAGTGGGGAAGTCATTTGATCAAGAGTAGCAAGCACAGGATTCTTTATTGTGCTGAAAATAAAGTGTTTTAAAGGCTGTGGTGCTGACTTTATGTTTTAATTTCAGAGTTTTTTTTGCAGGTTATTCCATATCTTGGGAAGCACATGACTAATGGAAGCCCAGCCAAAGCGGGATCTAGCCTTTGTTACCTTTAAGGTAATATATGAGGCACTTCTCATAGCACATCTGCTTAGAGTGAAAAGTGGTAAAGAGGCAGAGATGTAGTCAAGCAGTTTGTTGATAATAGCTTTGTTATGTCCAGATGGCGGCATTTCTTTGTCATCTGAGGGTAAGAGAAGACCAACCTACAGCAGAATACAATAAACAGTGGTGGGTGGGGTATAGAAGACCTGACATAAACCTTAGGTCTCTATGATAGAGCGTATCGAGCTTAGAGAGTGCACTGACTGGTCCTTGGCTATAGATGAAATCAGCATAATCTAGCAGGGGTAGGAAGGTAGTTTGGACTAGTCTCGTCTTCGCATCAAAGGGGAGGAGATGTTTTACCCTAAAGAGAAGGCCAAGCCTTTGATGAAGCTTCTTTGTCAGTTGTTCTATATGTGCTATGAAGGAGAGTCTGTTGTCAAGCCATACACCCAAGTATTTGAATTGATTTACATACTCCAACTGTTCACCTAGGGCTGTGGATATCGAGGGGAGAGTTCCAGCCAAGGCTGGATTAAGTAGGTCGGGAAAGGATGAGAAGAACATAGCTTTTGTTTTCTTAACATTCAAAAGCAATTTTTGGTTTAGGAGCTGGTGCTGCAGCAAATTAAAATCATTCTGGAGAGCTGTACATGCCATGTCAGGAGAGGGACCACTAGCATAAAGCACAGTGTCATCCACAAAGAGATGCATTTGGGGTTTTTTGATGGTGGCATCTATCCTGTTTATATAGATAGTGAAAAGCAAAGGTCCCAGGATGGAACCTTGTGGTACACCCCTCAGGAGAGGTTTTAGAGGTGAAACTTCACCTTCAGCTTTTACCTGCTGATAACGGCCTGTGAGGTAGTTCTCAAACCAACTGGTACATAAAGAATCCAATCCAATATGCTGGAGGGCCATGAGGAGCAGGTCATGATCAACAGTATCGAAGGCATTGCTTAGGTCCAAGAACACTGCACAGACAAAGTTCTTGCTGTCCAGCTCACACTGCCAATCATTTGTAACCTTAGCCAGGGCCAAGATTGTGCTACGTTTTGCCCTAAAACCTGACTGTAGTAGATTGAGCAAATTTGCTGATTCCAGGTAGTTTCCAAGCTGGGTGTTCATGATTTTTTCCAGTAACTTAGAGTTGGTAGAATGGATATTGGCCTATAATTGTTCAGGTCACTGGGATCTCCCGATTTAAACAAAGGGATAACATGTGCTGTTTTCCAGGTGGTAGGAAGGTCACCCTGTGAGAGGGATAAGTTGAACAAGTGTGTGATAGGTACTGCAAAGGCATGGTAGCCTAACCTTAGGAGGTAAGGCTCGATGAGGTCAGTTCCAGCACTTTTCCTAACATCCAACTGTAGCAGGAGGTCCTCAACTTCCTTCAGGGTTGTGGGTTGGAATGAGAAGGATGCATTTCGGGAAGGAGATACCTTGATTATCGAGTCCCAGCTGTGACCGGAGCATACTGGCTGGAAAAGTGTTGAAGGCGAGCCCTGCAGTGGCAAAGTGATTGTTGAAAGCATCAAGAATTAACGGTTTGTCAGTGAATATATTGGCACCAGTCAAAATTTTTGATGGCAAAGAGGCACTGGAGGGGTGGCCTTCAATGTCTTTAATTTCTAGAATTTTAAGCGACATTTAGCTGACAGATCAAATTGAGTGCAGTAAAACTTAGCCTTTGCTTCTCTAACCATTATGGTGCAGAGGTTCCTTGCCCTCCTAAAGAGGTTCCAGTCATTCAAAAGTTTGGATTTATGAGCTTTTTACCACAGCATATCTCTGTTGCGCATTGCTTCCTTCAGCTCAGTGGTGAACCACCAGCAGGGCTTATTTCTAACACGAGTTTTCACAAGGGGTGCGTGCCTATTAATAGCGCCTGATACAATGCCTTGGAAAATGTTGTAGGCAGTGGTCACTGAATTTGCTAACTAAAAGTCAGACCAATACACAGAATGAGATAGCTCTGTGACGTATGCACAGGGATCAAGATACCGGAGGCACCTTTTGAAGGAGGATTTTGATGCACCTAGGGGAGAATGATTGGACCTCACTCAGGTGACGAAGCAGTGGTCACTAATATCTGAGAAAAAGACATCAGCATGGATGAATAAGTAAGGTTTGCTGACAAGGATAATATCCAGCAAGGTGCTGTTAGAGGGGTTTGACTTGTTTTGGCGTGTGGGTTCACGGATGAGTTGTGTCAGCCCAAGAGAATCGCAGAGTGTTTTAAGGGGAGAGGATGTACTGGACAACCAGTCTGGATTAAGGTCCCCTAGCAGTATAGATGACCTATGCCCCAGGATGAGACTTAAATGATTTAGAAGCTGCAACCCAATGGACGGGGGCTTATAACAGCCTGACACACAAAGTGATACTCCAGAATCAATCTCAACCTGCAATGTAAGACTTTCAAACTCGTGAGGGTCAGAGGTTGAGTCGATGATAGAGACCGCAAATTTGTCTCTGACATAAATAGCCACCCCACCACCTCTGGCTTGCCTATCGGCTCGAAACAGAGAGTACAAGTGGTGGTTTATTTCATTACTGCTGGTCGCTGGGAGGAGCCAGGACTCAGTGACAACCAAAATGTCAGGGGCAGTGTGGCATATCCAAGCCTGGATAGAGGTTATTTTTTTTAACAAGCTACACACGTTAACATGCATAAAGCTTAACCTTTTAATGCTAGGTAGGTCTGTCAGAGATCCAATAGATATGGGTGGGCCCGGGTTCAACTCAATATTGCCTGAGCACAGTAATAGGAGAAGCAGAAGCTTCTTGGATAATCCTAAGAGTAGTTTTAAAAGTTTTATGCATTTCCACTTACGGGGAATGTGGGCATAGCATGGTGGAGCCCTAGGGCTAATACCTGACTGGTATAGGGCTACATATAACACTACCTTGCCAGCAAAGTACAGAGTATGGTGGGCAGAGTGAGGAGATGAGTAAGAGAAGTTTGGGCAGTGCTCAGCAAGAGTACCTCCATGATGTGTTAGGTGTGTATCCAAACTCAGGAGGGATGGAACTAAGGGCTCCTATGAGATAATCAATGAATCCCAGGATGTTGACAGTATCCAAATTATAGATGATTCCCCCTGACTTGGTGGGAGATGGTTGAGTTGCAGAGTTTGATAGTAATAAGGAAAGTAGTATCACAGGCAGGCAGAATAGAACCCACAACCTCCGTGTTAATAAGCCAGTATCCATGATGCAGAGGTATGAGGGACAATAATCCGCAAAAAACCAGATGGATTTGAAAGTCTGGGAGTAGGTAAGGGTAAACGTTTCTTCTGAGATCTAGACGAGTATTTTTGTGGAATCTAGACAAGATGCTAAAGTATCCAGAGCATAATAAGAAAGTATCTAACAAAGTATCCAGAGTAAAGCAGGTAAAATTAGCAAGAAATTTAGTTAAGGGGTGGTAATGAAAAGAGGCATTGAGGAAAAAAGGAGTGGGTGGGAGATAAGCCAATGAGAAGAGGGTAGCTAGGTGGGCGGGGATAAAGGAGTATTTAAGGTGGCCTAGGGAGGGGGTGTGGGGTGGGACGAAAATCCACTGAGAGAAACAAGTAAATAGAAAATTAGGCTTCATGTCCCGGGCAAAGCAATGGGCCAATCAGGATGCACTGCCTGACTAAGCAGCCAATGAGAGGTGTCACCAAGCAGCGCCGAAGGTTTGCAGAGAAAATGCCAGTCTGGCAGTTACTTGGAGAAGCCGGGTCTGAGGCGCCAATCTCCGTACCTGAATGCAGAAGAGCAGGGGCTGGTGCAGTAGCTTCTGAGCATCATGGGGCGCCTGCTGATGCTTCTGACTACAGCAGCGATTACAGACTGAGGGGGATTATAGGAGTTCTGCAGAAGGAAAGAAGGCACACTTCAGAAGGGCTCAGGATATGGGGGAGGGTTTGGGAGCAACAAAAGCACCCAAAGAGCTGTGACACTTAATTGTGTCTTAAATCAGGGGGAGGGTTCAGACTAGGGCAGGCACCGGCTGAGTCTGAAAAGGTCTGGGAGAAAAAATAAAGGCAAAGTGCAGGGGCGGGCAGTGACGGGGCAATGAGGCTTTCATGACCTCAGATGCAGCTCTCAACTGGTGAATCACAAAGGGAACAAGAGAATATATATATATATATATATATATATATATATATATATTTATATTATATTTGTAAACACAGTGCAGTCATGCACTTAAAAAATAAAATGAAACTGTGGCAGAGGATAGATGCAGAGACCGCCGCCACCCCCAGCCAATAATCCGCAGAGCAGCTACTGAGAACTGACTGGTGCCGGGGATCCGATGCAAGTTTAGGTGGCACGCAGCAGACTTCAAATTAGGGCTAGACTCTGATAGCGGCAGTCAGTGCAGGCATTTACATCTGCAAAACATTCAAATGTTAACAGTAACCTTGAAAATCCATTGAGAGAGACAAGTAAATAGAAAATTAAGCGTCAAAGTCCTGGGCAGAGCAACGGGCCAATCAGGACACACTGCCTGACTAAGCAGCCAATGACAGCTGTCCCCAAGCAGTGCCGAAGGTTTGCAGAGAAAAGGCCGGTCTGCCAGTTCCCTGGAGAAACTGGGTCTGTGGCGCTGGTCTCTGTACCTGAATGCAGAAGAGCAGGGGCTGGTACAGTAGCTTCTGAGTGCCGTGGGGTGCCTGCCGACGGTCCTGACCGCAGTGGCGGTTACAGCCTGAGGGGGCTTTCAGGAGTCCTGAATGCAGAAGAGTAGGGGCTGGTGCAGTAGCTTCTGAGTGCCGTGGGGTGCCTGCTGACGGTCCTGACCACAGTGGCGGTTACAGCCTGATTGGGCTTTCAGAAGTCCTGAATGCAGAAGATCTCCGTACCTGAATGCAGAAGAGCAGGGGCTGGTGCAGTAGCTTCTGAGTGCCGTGGGGCGCCTGCCGACAGTCCTGACCACAGTGGCGGTTACAGCCTGAGGGAGCTTTCAGGAGTCCTGAGTGCAGAAGAGCTGGGGCTGGTGCAGTAGCTTCTGAGTGCCGTGGGGTGCCTGCTGATGTTCCTGACTGCAGCAGCGGTTACAGCCCGAGGGGGCTTTCAGGAGTATAGTGCTACTCTTTATTAATCCTGCAGTAACCACTGCTGTACCTTAAACTGAACCTTTAATTAATTAATTGTATTAGTTCCTTGCTTAAGGAAGTTACTGCTGCTTGCTGTGTATCCTAACTTTAATTACCTGTACTGCCTGATTTCGACTAGAGTAGGACTTATTTGCACTAGTCCACTTTCTTTGGACCAGCTCCACTTTCCCCCTTAATTTGGATTGGGCTCCAACTTAGAAATGCTAGTTCATTTGAGCAGGCAGGTTTCTGTGTTTAAATTTGTCTCACTCCAGTCCATGCCCTGCTCACCAACCGGGAGGCTTAATTTTCTCTGAGTCCTGTAGTCTGTCCCCCTCTCACCCACTCTCCCCAACTGGGAGGCTTAATTTCTTTCTCCGTTCTTCAGTCTGACCCCGGCTCACCCCCCAACCTGCTACCTTAGATAAAAAAAACTCAGAAGAACCTGACACTGGTATACCAGAAATACTAAGAGAAATAACTAAATTCTCTAGAGTCTCTAACTATAAAGTCAACCCCCTCCAAGACGAAACTTTTCCCACTGAACAATAGATGTTATCCCAATATAACGAGGGAACTTGGCCTGACTTGGGAGTCAAAGATATTGACATATCTTGGTGTTAAAATTATGAGAGGAATAAGTTCAACGGTCAAGGAAAATTGTGGTAACCTCCTTAAAACCATCAAACAAGATCTAAATAGATGGAATTTTTTGCCCCGTCGTTATGGACCAGAATAGAAACGGTAAAAATGAATATACTGCCAAGGGTTATCTATCTTTTAAATATGCTGGGATGTTATTTGCCCAAAGTCTGGTTTGTGAATTTAAGAAAGTTGCTCAGCACATACCTATGGAAAGGGAAAGCCATTAGGAAAGCGTACCAGAAACTTACAGGCCCAAGAGAGAAGGGAGGGCTTGCTCTTCCATCTTTCTATAAGTATTATATTGCATCGCACATAAGTAAGGTAGTCCATTGGTTTAAACCAAATACACCCTCGTCGTTGCACCCTTATACACCTCTTTTGGACTTTTATTGAAAGAGACCTAGTTAGGAAACATAAGATAACGTTATGCACGGTCGCATATACTACTACTAAACTTCTCCCGAGAATGCTGAAGGACACCCCTATCGGTTGGTCATTAAAGGCTTTACAGCAGGCCCAAAAACTTCTAAGGGTCAGCTGGCAGTGCTCATTAGAACAAATGTTGACACAGAATATTCATTTCTTAATACAACGGGCACCAGTTTTGCCTGGGTTCTGGAGATTGTTAGAGGGCCTAAAGTTGGGAGACTTGGCTCCTCAGGGTAAGTTAACATCATATGAGCGGGCTGGTGCCAAGTTTCCAGAAATAAAGGGGCAATATTTCAAGTTCCGACAAGTTTCCGAGTCAATCAGAGCCCATCTTAATAAAAAGGAGATCGGGGTAGATAATAGAGTTGAATTAACAAATTTAATTAAGATAGCTGACCAACCCCATTCTATCTCTGGAATTTATAGTGCATTGCAACAGCTTGATGACAACCTCCCAAATGGTGTTAGTTATTATTGGACACATAGATTGGGAATAGCAGAGGATAGGGACACATGGAAGCGCATATGGTCTAGTACATATAGAAATGTTAGACAAGATAGATACAGGCTTCAGCAGTTCTACATTATATATAATATGTATTACACCCCAACGAAACTATATAGAATGGGTAAGTTAACACAATCTGCATGTACCAGATGTGGGGAGGAAGGCGGTGATATACATAGATACATAGACAGTGTCAGCAGATAAGGGCCTATGGCCCACCCAGTCTGCCCATTTGAGCTTGTAAGTTCAGTTTGTTTTCCTAGAAGTCTGTTTCCACTTACCCCTGACCTCTAGAATTCCTTTATGTCTATTCCATGCATTCTTAAATCCCGTGATTGTTTCAGCTCCCACCACTTCCTCTGGCAGGGTGTTCCACTTGTCCACCACCCGTTCTGTGAAGAAATTCTTTCTCATGTTTCCTCTGAATACGTCCTCCTCCAACTTCATCCCATGCCTCTAGTCCTGGAACATCTTTTTCGCTTAAAAATAGTGTTTTCCTGCACCCTGTTCCTCCCTGTAAGATACTTGTATGTCTCTATCATATCCCTCTCTCCCTCTCCTCCAGGGAGTACATGTTCAGTTCCTTCAACCTGTCTTCATAGGACTTGTGATGCAATCCATGCACCATCTTTGTTGCCCTCCTCTGAACCTTCTCTACCCTGTCTATGTCCTTACATAGGTATGGTCTCCAGAACTGTACACTGTACTCCAGGTGGGGCCTCACTAGTGTCTTGTATAGCAGAATTATGACCTCCCTTTTCCTGCTGGTGATGCCCCTGCCTATACATCCCAGCATCCTATTTGCTTTACCTGATGCCTTGTCACACTGTTTCCCTACCTTGAGGTCATCAGAGATGACAACCCCAAGATCCCTTTCCTGCTTGGTGCATGCTATATCCTCACCTCCCAACTGATATATTGTGCCAGGGTTTTTGTGCCCCATATGCATTATCTTGCACTTCTTTGCATTGAATTTCAACTGCCAAACCCCTGACCATTCTTCAAGTTTCTGCAGGTCCCTTCTCATTCTGTCTACACCCTCTGGTGTGTCTACTCTGTTACAGAGCTTTGTGTCATCAGTGAACAGTGAAATTCTGCCTTCTAGATCCTGCGCAATGTCACTGATGAAGATGTATATCATGTACTGTGGGATTGTGCTAAGATTCAGCCCTTTTGGAGGGCAATTCGTGTCTCTCTATCACAAGCAGTAGGCCTAGATGTTTTCTTTTCACCCGAAATCTGTTTGCTGAATAATTTTCATAACGGTATGACTAAACAGCAGAAAATGTATATGGCTATAATATCAGCTGCTGCAAAGCTGTTAATCTGAGACACTGGAAGGAAATTTCTGCTCCGTCTACGGGCGAATGGTACAAAGAAGTTACACTTGCGTTACAGTTTGAATCCCATATCGCCAAGATGAGCAACAGGACCAAGGGTTATTATTCCCAGTCGGGTCTTTTAGATGCAGCCCTGACATCATGGTGCTCTGGGAGTCACCCATAGGAGGTATCCCCTCGGTAGGAAGTTTGAATGGGTTCATTGGCATGTGAATGCTGTTATAAATAAATAATGGGTGAGGGGTGGGGGGTCTGTGGAGTTGTGTTTAGCAATTTTTTATAGGCATGTACGTACTAATAGTACAGGCTGGTTAGTAGTATATATAATGCATCCATATAATGCATCCATGATTATTCTGTAAATCTTCACCAGCTTAATGTTTGTTCACGGCACATGTAATGAATATGCCAATAAAGTAAAATGAATACAAAAAAAAAAAACTCACCTTTTTCTCCTCTCTCCACAGCACTACTCGCTGGGATTCCTGTGAGGGTCCTTGGAGGTCATGAGGGCAAGCACGTTGTCCTCTGGCCCCAAAACCTGAGTACGGATCAGTTTACAGAGGAACACTGCTCAGTTGCACGCCAGCATTTGCTCTCCTGTGTCTGTGTTCGACCCCGCGTTGGCTCCTCATCACCCCCACCACCACCCTTGCTCAACTCGCCCTTATATAGGGGGTTGTTGTAGGCTGTTCAACCAATCAGCCTACTTTGCCATTAGCAGGCTATATCCTCTTGCCACTAGTGTCCGTTCTTCTCTATCCTGCTACATTCTCGGCTGGTATTTTCCCCTTTTGACTACTGCTCACCCAATTTTTACTATGCTTCTGTTACTCTCACTGTCCACCCTGCTATTCCTGGTTTTGATCCCCCACAAGCTGCTCCCCTTTCATACACATCCCCAACATGCCGTTGACTATCGCCCACCTGCCTGGCAGCCTGCTCCATAGCAGCTGCAGTATGGATAATAGGTCAAGTCTCCCTGACCCCATATGATGATGCTGATGGATACACGCCCACGGTCTTTTCCCCACTCATCACTCCTAATGACTACCTCCCCAGGCGTATCACCCTAGGTTCTCCCCTGCTGCCCATGGCAACATACCACCTGGATCCTCTGCTGCAATCCACACTCCCCTCACTTTGGCTCCTCTTTCTGGCTACCCCCATATACTAGACCTCCCCATCCCTACATTCTCTGCCCAGAAAGGGCCCTTAGTTCGCATATCTCACCTTCTCAAAAAATTGTGCTGGAACCCAGCCCTCAGGGTTCTCCTCCTCCTTCTCACATCTGGGAATATCCACCCTAACCCTAGACTTCTCACACTCCCTGCACCGACCCACTCCCCTCACTATGGGCTGTACATCACCACCCTAATCACTTGCAGTTTGTTAAAGAAGTGAGACTCCTTCCAGTGTTGGGTACTACAACACTGGTCTGATGTTATTGCTGTGGGGGAAACCTGGCTTTCCCCCCAGATCCCAGATGCATCTATTACCCTCTCCGGTTATAGCTTATACCAAGCAGACTGGCTAAGTAAGCGTGGGGGTGATTGTGCTAGTTACAGCAAGGACACACTACACAAACATATACTTCCTACCCCCCAGCTGGTGCCTGGACCCCAGGCCCTCACTCTAAAACTTACATTAGGACATTGCCATACCTCCCCTACTCATCACTGCAGTATACATTCCACCCAGAGACCAGAAGGCTGCCTTCCACTTAGTATTATCCTACCTGGCTACCCTCCTGTCTCACACTGAACAAATCACCCTCAGGGACTTCAACATCAATTGGTTAAGCAAGGCAGTTGCTCTGTTTATCGATGCAGACTCTGCGCGCAAGACCTAACACAAGCAGTCACATTCCCCACCCGTCTGAATCAATGCACAAGGGAATCCTCATTGCTTGACCTCATCTTCACCAATCGCCCCCACAAAATCAAAAGTACATTAGTTCTCCCAAATGCCTTTAGTGATCACTCCCTAGTTTTCTGCCATTGGTCAGGCAAGGCACCCAAACCACCTCCCAAAATCATCCTACAATGCAAATTTGGCCATAGCAAACTTGCCCAGCTTAAACCATATCTCACCACTATGGATGGGTGCTTCATAACTAAAACCCCTGTCCCTGACAGAGCGCTCAACCTTTTCATCCTCTCCTTCAACACCTTATGTGATAAGTTTGCCCCAATTACTAAAAAGGGTGGTCAAAGGCAATCCAGTGCCTTAGATCACTGACTACCTCCTGGCCCTGATACAATCCAGAGATTCTCTATGGCACCTGTCTAATGAATCTGGCTTCCCTTATGATAGGCAAAAGTACAGAGAGGCCAGGAACAAATGTATGTGGGCCCTGCGCAAGGCCAAAGCAGAGTACTGTAAATCCTCATTAACATCTACCTGGGGCTCTGGATGCAAATTCTCGAACAACCTTAAGGATATCTGTGGCAAAGTCCCTATCCCTGTCCCGAATCAGATTATGATAGATGGTTGCCTGTCCTCGGATCCATCCGGTACAGCCACAGCCTTCAACGACACCTTCACCAACCTCAGCCACATTCTCTCTCCTAATTTCTTTGACCCACCTCCAGCTAGCTCCTCCTCCTCTCCTCCCACTGATGCCCTCCCTTTTGCCTACGTTTCATTTCGCCTAAGGCAGCTGAGCCATATCTTAAAAAAGCTCTAAGCCATTCCTGTTTCAGTAGTGACACCTTAGACATGAAACTTCTCCAGCTCACCCTCCATGAGGTACTCTACCCACTCACCCATATTCTTAACCAGAACTGGACGAAGTACTCCAGATGGGGTCTCACCAACTGTTTGTACAGAGGGATAACAACTTACTGTTTTCTACTGGTGATACCTCTCC
The DNA here is from genome assembly GCA_016271365.2 of Neoceratodus forsteri. Classification (NCBI taxonomy): domain Eukaryota; kingdom Metazoa; phylum Chordata; order Ceratodontiformes; family Ceratodontidae; genus Neoceratodus; species Neoceratodus forsteri. The sequence goes on from CM028138.1 coordinate 763,660,161, forward strand.
CTATGCATCCCAGTATCCTCCCAGCCCTCCTTACTGCCTTCTGACTTTGCTTGCTAACCATAAGGTTATCTGATATGATTACCCCCAGGTCCCTTTCCATTTTTTTTGTTGTTACTACCTCCCCCCCCCATTGTGTAATCTTCCCCTGGGTTTTTGTTTCCCAGATGCATTATTTTGCACTTCTTTGCATTGAATCCAAGCTGCCATACTTCTGACCATTATTCCAACCTTGCCAAGTCCCTTCTCATCCTTTCCATGCCTCCTTGTGTATCAACCCTGTTGCAGATCTTTGTGTCATCTGCAAAGAGGCATATTTTTCCTTCCAGTCCCTCTGCAATGTCACTTATAAAAACAGTAAAAAAGACTGGACCCAGTACTGAACCCTGTGGTACCCCACTAATAAGCCCTCTTTCTTCAGAGTGGACTCCATTTACGATTACCTTCACTGTCCTGTTGTCCAGCCAATTAGGGTTACCACCTGTCCTGATTTGGGCAGCTGTGTCCTGCGAAAAAACATGAAAAATAATGCATGTCCTGACATCTTATAGTGGGAAAAATATTTTCTAACTCCTCTTAATGTTGTAGAACACTATAATACCTTAACTAAAATACCTTTAAATAATAAGAAATGACAGAAACAACTAAAAAAACTACAACACCTACTCTCAATTCTGATTATTTTGAGAAAACAAGTCTGTTGCATTGGTCAAGATTTTTATCTTGTACTGCAAAAAATCATGTTTCAGGAGGAAATGTCCCACTTTGGACTACTTAAAAGGTGGTACCCTACAGCCAATGTTTTACCCAGGCTACCACCCTGGGACCCACTCCCAGGCTGGTTAATTTGATTATTAATCTTTTGTATGGGACTGTGTCAAGTGCCTTGCTAAAGTCTAGATAGGCCATGTCCACCACCCCTCCCTGGTCTACTACTTTGGTCACCCAGTCAAAGAAATCAATTAGATTTGTCTGACATGGCCTTTCTGCTGTGAACCCATGCTGCCTTGGGTCCTGTGCCCCACTGGCCACTAGGTACTCAACAGTTCTTTCCTTCAGAAGTGATTCCATCATTTTCCCTACCACAGAGGTCAAACTGACAGATCTGTAGTGTCCTGCCTCTGTGTTGCTTCCGCTTTTGTGAAGGGGAATCACATCCACCTTTCTCCAGTCCTCAGGTACCACACCATCCTCCCATGATTTGTTAAAAAAGGTAGTCAGTGGTGTCATTAGTTCTCCCCTTAATTCTTTTAGAATTCTGGGGTGAATTCCATCTGGCCCCATTTCTTTGTCCACCTTCAGTTTTAGGAGTTCTTTCAGAACCGTTTCTTCTGTGAAAGGACTGGGATCGGCACCCCTATCCAGAGTGCTTCTGTAAATTGGATTAGGCACCTCCCCCTCCTCCTCTTTTGTGAATACTGAGCAGAAGTATTCATTTAGTATCCCTGCATTTACACTGTGCCTCTCTGCCCACCCACCGTCCATGCTATTCAGCCTCACTATCCCTCCCTTTGTCTTTCTACGCTCCCTGATGTACCTATAAAAGGTTTTATCCCCCTTCTTAAATGAGTTGGCTATCTTTTCCTCAGTTTGGGCCTTTGCTATTTTAACTTCCCTTCCTGGTTCCTTCTGCCTTACCTGGCACAGTTCTCTGTCCTGCTCCTTCTGTGTTTCCTTATACTTCCTAAATGCTATATTTTTCTCCCTAACCTTCCCCGCCACCTCTTTTGAGAACCATAGTGGCTTTTTCTTTTATTTTGATTTGTTTATTTGCTTCACACAAAGGCTTGTTGCCTCTATGATGGCCGTTTTGATGTTCCCCCATTGTTGCTAAACCCCTCCTTCTAGCCTGTTTGCTAGTGCTTTTCTAAGGCACTCTCCCATTTTGCCAAAGTCAGCCCTCCTGAAGTCCAGTACTCTCATTTTTGTATGGCTTGACTCTGTAGCTGAGTTTATCATAAACCACACTGTTTGGTGGTCACTTGTTCCTAGATGGCTACCCACTTCTAGATCTGAGATCCTCTCACTGTCCCCATTTGAGAGTATGAGGTCTAAGATTGATCCCTCATGAGTGGGTTCCAAAACTAGCTGTCTGAGGTATTCCACCTGTAGGACATTGAGAATGGCCCTGCTCTTGGATGTGGCTGCAGCAAAGGTGCTCCAGTTAACATCTGGCATATTCAGGTCCCTCATCAACAGTATCTCCCCTTTTTCTGCCATTCTAAGGATGCCTTCTATCATATCCTTGTCCATTCCCTCCCCTGACATGGGGGTCTGTATACAACTCCTGTGCGGATTGTGGTGCCATTTCCAGTCTCTAAGGTGACCCATAGTGCCTCCTCTCCTCCCTGTTTACTCTTGTGTTCCATTGCTTTTATCCCTTCCCTTACATAGAGAGCTACTCCTTCCCTTCTTCTTCCCTCCCTGTCTCTCCTGTAGGTTGTGTACCCTGGTATGTTAACATCCCAGTCATGGTTCTCTGTGTACCATGTTTCTGTGACTGCTACAATATTCAGGCATCCCTCTTCCATCAAAGCCAACACTTCAGGGAGCTTGTTGCCCAGACTACGGGCATTGGTACTCATTACCCTCCATTTCTTGATGGCCTTAGCCCTTTTTGCCCCATTCCTGGCCTTATTGCCTTTGTTGTTTTCTCCATTTACCCCTGCTCTTCTCCCTATCAACATCTGTATCTTGGTGTTTACCTCACTTACTACCCTGATTTTTTTGGGTGGGGCTAGGATTTCCAAGCTCCTTTCCAGTGCCTCCCCCCTTGGCTAGTTTAAATGCTTGCCAATGAAGCATTTAAACCTATCACCTAGGATCCTGGTTCCCCTCCTGGACAGATGCAGACCATCATGCCAGTAAAGGCCTGCATCACTCCAGGTGGACCCCCAGTCCCCAATGAAGCCAAATCCCTGAGTTCTGCACCAGTTTTCCAACCACTGATTGAATGCCATGGTGTGGAGCACCCCTAGCCTCACCAATGCCATAGACAGGCAGCACCTCAGAGAAGGTGACACCTGAAGATTAATTTTTTTCCTACTTGCTACAGTTATAGAGATATTGGCAAAAACATATTCCAAGGGTTTGAAGGGTGCCTTCTCAGTGCCTTTCAGAGCCTGTATCTCTGAAACGATGCAAGATATGGATTCAGCTGACTTATGTTGAGAGATCTACTCACTGTCATAATTACAATGACACTTGAACATTTTTTTCTACCTGCTACGGTTCCTGAGATATTGCTATATTACCGCTCCAAGGGTTCCTTGCCTTATACGGCTGCTGTATGTCTCCATACTTATCTGTAACTGGAAGCACAGGGCCTGGAGGGCCTGCACTACCACAGACACATATCATTATGAAGAAATGCACAGCTTGGTGGAAGCATGGGGTCAAAAGGGCCCACGCTCCCAATAACACATATCATTTCATACTTATATTGTACTTGCTCAAAAAGAAAGGAAATTCATTGCAAAAAAAACCTCTGCTAATGTATCAGCTAGGATTGTTTCCACGGCTACAAAACTGTGTAAGTGTGGTGTTCGAGTTCAAAAAAGTAACTCCACATTCCCCCCCCACACCCACATCCCCGCACACACACCAGTTATGTAGTTATGAACGGATAATATCAGAAAGGATTTCTTACCACCCTTTAGTGTACAGTAATACATCCTGATATTACCCCAATATAACCAAATTGTCTTGCACCCATGCTCCTAGCTATGTAGTTATGAATGGATAATATCAGACAGCATTTTCACCACCCTTTAGAGTGTTTTAATGCCTCCTGATGTTATCCTGACATAAACAAATTGTCTTTACCCCACTCTGCCACTTATGTAGTTATGACTGCATTATAACACACAAAATTTTCAGCATCCTTTTACTGTATGTTAATGCCTCCTGATGTTACGCTGACATAACCAGATTTTCTTGGCCATCACATGTTTTTATAATGTTGCATCATGCTCACATACTTATTAGCAATATGCGATGGTTAACTGCATTTGTAACACGCAAATGGTTACTGTGGTTCATCACCCATGCTTGCCCAGCATGCATGTGTACCCCCAAGGCACTCGTATGGCAGCAGAACTCATACAGTTGATGGATCATGATGATGGATGTGTCTTGTAGTGCATTTAGAGAATTGCAGCCAGTTGCACAAAGGAGATAAGTCATTATTTAAGACCTGTTTTTTGACTTAGCTTTTCATTTCTCTCTTACATCATTTAAGTCAGTTGCAGAAAAAACTGATTTTTTTCTGGACTTAAAAGCAGGCTAACCTTTTAAGCCTGCTGTCTAGTTGTCTTATCACGCATAAGACTGATTTTGTTGCCATGGGCACACAACTGTAGATTATTCAAAATGGCATGTCAAATGTTAGTGACAAGAGATTTTCTAATTCAGAGATCAATCAGAAGGGAAAGAGTATTCATGGACCGGTATAATCCGCTTGAGAACTACTCTAATATTGCTGTTTATGAGAGATTAAGATTCAGAAAATCTGATTTCCTGAAAATTGTAGATTTGTTTGAGCAAGACATTGAACCACCTGCTAAGAGAATAATAATAATAAAATAAAAAATAATAAAGTTTTTTTATTTATTATGTATTATTATTAAGCGCCTTTCAAGCACCAAGGCGCTGTACAAATGAATAATAAAATCAAAGAATACAAATATAAAATCAATAATTTAAGTCAGTTGCACTATAGTTGAGAAGCCACAGTATACCTGCACTGCTCCAGGTCTGCCTAGCTCTGCGGTTCTTTGCAACTGGATAATTCCTTAACCTTGTTGGAGATTTCATAGGAATACACAAATCCTCTGCTAGCAGGATAGTAAATCATGTTGCCTCTGCAATGTCTCGTAGGATGGATGATTTTATTACTTTTCTCTCAGATCGTGGAAAACTGCACCAGTTGAAAGCTTCTTTTTTTGAAATTGCAGGGTTCCCCAATGTAATAGGTGCCATAGATGGTACGCATGTCAGGATACAGGCAACACACATGCAGGAGAGCATTTATGTAAATAGAAAAGGGTACCATTCTATCAATGTACAGATTATATGTGATGCTGATATAATCATAAATAATATTGTGGCATGGTGGCCGGGGAGTACCAACAACTCAAGAAAACTGAATAACAGTGCTACTGGCAGAACATTTGGATCTGGAGAATGCCAAGGCTTTCTTCTTGGTGACAGTGGGTATCCATCAAAGCCATGGCTGTTGACACTTTATCTAAACCCACGCACATGCTCTCAAAAGAGAGATAATCACGCTCATATAAAGACTAGGAACACTGTTGAACGGTGTATTGGAGTATTGAAATGCAGGTTTCATGTACTTCATGGAGAATGTAGGATGTCACCTGAAAGAGTTTGTAGTATAATATGTGCATGCGCTGCTCTATATAACTTTGCTAGATAATTATTTACAGTTCATATTAGGTAAGCAATAATATCCAAATATGTGTGCACTACTCGACTATACCAGATGGCCCAGTTGCATAATGAGGCCCGATGTAGCAGGCAGAGTGCCTTATTGCCCCTGTAAGGTCCAGTACAGCAGAAATACTGCCCACTCCTGAGGATACTGTAACATTTTGAAAATGGATAATGGGTAAGTTATTTCATAAAATAAAATAAATTAAGAAACAAAACTCTAATGTTAATTAAAAAAGAATATAAGCTCAGTATCGTGTAAAGTTGCATTTCTACAGTTATAAAAATTAGTAGCCATTAGAGAGCACAGCTGTTTTGCAAAGTCTGTTTCTTAATTTCATGCTGTTGAACATTTGTATTGTACTTTGTTGCAGAGCACACTGGTTCTGCATAGTTGTCCATACAGGACTCCCTATATTTAATTGTGTGTCCTTTGCTTATTGCTTAAGTAACCACCTGTATGCATAACCTGAAGCTAGGTGTGAATTGAGAGACAAATTGCACAAAACAATCACATAGAGTACTTTAAAGTACACCACCAGCCGATATAGGTAATGCATGCTGATGGTTACCCTGAAAAATTCCACTGTTGCAACCTATCAGCCATAGGATTTCACAAGACTGTCCAGGTGATCAACAGTGTGATACAGTATCACACTGTTGATCACCTGGACAATCTTGATAATCAGCTGATAGATGCAGGCTTCCTGAGGGTAACATCAGCATGTGCCTCTATCGGCTGGTGGTGTACTCTAAAGTACTGTATGGGATATTTTTGTGTGCAGTCTCTCAATTCACACTTACCTTCAGGTTATGCATGCTGATAGTTACTGTGAAGCCATCAATAGTGTTGTGCGGACCAGATATAGTTATGTATCACACTGCTGATCACTTGGACAGTCTTGTGTCATTTTAAACTCAGCAAATTGAAGCCATTTTTTCTGCTTGCTAAGGGAGGAGCTGATTTCCCCCTCACATACAGTGGCAGTACCGGAGATAGTGCACTCTGGCCACAACTCCGTCCCCCACTCCCAAATGAGCTTCAAGAAAAAAAAAATACCTCTTTCACTTCAGATTTTAAAAATGACAAAAAAAAAGGTATTTTCTGCAACCCTGTCTATTTCTACTCACTCACACAACTGAGCTGACTGCACATTTGGAGCCATTCCTTTTAATACACTGGCGCCAAATAATGGCAGGGCATTGCATTCTCCTCATCCTTGGCCCCTAGCTCCTCCAGTGACTACAGATGTTTCAATAGTTATATTGAAGCCATCATTGTTTCACACAGCTGTGGAACTGCCACGCTGAGCGGCTTTACTTAATTCCCCCACTGTGTACAAGGCTGGCAGTTCCCGACTTGACCAATTTCTCTCATCCCTCATTCTCTACTCTGGGTACAGTGCAAAGTAAAAATGGTTTTAACTGTACCACGAAAACCTATCAACACAGTACAGAATCATTCACATTCAAAGTTGTAACACTGATTGGCTTTACCTCACCTCAGCGGCCACGTGGTCTGCATTATTACAGCAATGAGCAACTTCAAATTACTTGCTACTTTGTCCTGCTTCACATTGCTGATTTAAAAAACCTCATTCAGCAACATGTTCTTTTATGGTTTCCATGGTTGCATTTCTACATGGAAATGGGAGCTTCAACCATGCTCCCCTCCTGCTTCATCCCTATGCACCCATACCACATGTCACAGCCTTACACTGCCATTTCGGCCCTGCACATGCAGGTGGAGGAATTATTTTAGTACAAAACTTATTTTAAACAACTTTTATATTAACAGTTTTTATTACATTGTTTTTACATTGCCCATTTTCCAAGTGCAATAATACCCTCTATGGTGGGCTGTATTGGGAAATACCGGGCCTTCCAGGGCCAATATGACCCTCTGCCTGTGGCGTCGGGCCTTATTACGTCCCTGGGCAGTCTGGTATTTCCCAATAAAGCCAACCCTAGAGGGTATTATTGCTTACTTATCTGGTCCACATAACAGTGATGATGGCTTCAAAATAACTATCAGCATGCTTAACCTGAAGGTAAGTGTGAACTGAGACACAAATTGCAAAAAAAATTCCCATACAGTACTTTAAATAATACAATGGTGTGTGAAAATCCTGTAATCTCATTGGTCAAAACCTGTCATATGACCATGGGTACATCATGCATAACCCACACTCAAGGAATGGCATTTATAAAAAACTTAATTAACCACATTTTAAATTCATTTTACACATGGGTCCATTGTATAATCGCAAATATAAAATAGTGTGTGAAAATCCTGTAACCTCATTAGTCATAACATGTCACATGACCATTGGTAAATCCTGCATTACCCACAGCTAAGGAAATGCATTTATAAAAAAACAAAATCACATTTTACACATGGGTCCATTTTATAATTACAATAAGGTACTGCAGGATGTGGGTTATTGCGGATTTATTCACTTCATGTGTGTTTAAGTCACTCGGCTGCACCTCGTGACACACCACACAAGGCATGGGCGAATCCCCAATAACCCACACCATGTTGCGCCTTACTGCTTAAGTACACCACCGGCTGTTAGAGGTAATGCATGCTGATGGTCACCCTGAAAAATTTCACTGTTGCAACCTATAAGCCATATGATTTCATAAGACTGTCCAGGTAATCAACAGTGTGATACATAAGCAATAAGACACAACAGGGTGTGTGTTACACAATTTAACACATGGTTAGGAGGTGTAGAGAGGCATGAGGCCACCTGCCGACTGCTTCCAGCCTCCTTTCCATGTGTTAAAGTGTCTAACCCACACCCTGGAGTGACTTATTGCACTTATGAAATGGCTATGTAAAAAACAGATGTATGTGATAACTAAAATGCATCATATTTTATAGTGAAAAACATACATGTTTGCCGGTAAAGAAAAAAGAAGATGGCTGCTTTTATTTTTTCCAACGTTCTGATGTGGACTCCCTCATCAGTATTAATGTCCAGCTTATTACCTGCACTTTTTTGTGTGTGTTAGACATATTAACACATGTCTGTTATCCAATTGGCTTTCTTAAAATATCCTAGTCATTTTATAAATACCTATCTCTAGTCCGCATAACACTGTTGATGGCTTCAAAGTAATCATCAGCATGCATAACCTGAAGCTAAGAGTTAATTGAGAGACAAATTGCACAAAAAAATCCCCATAAAGTACTTTAAAGTACACCACCAGCTGTTAGAGGTAATGCTTGCGGATGGTCACCCTGAAAAATTCCACTGTTGCAACCTATCAGCCACAGGATTTCACAAGACTGTCCAGGTGATTAACAGTGTGATACATATCTATCTCTAGTCTGCATAACACTTTTGATGGCTTCAAAGTAACATCAACATGCAAAACCTGAAGCTAAGTGTTAATTGAGAGACAAATTTCAAAATAAATTCCCATACAGAACTTTAAAGAGGAACCTCGCCTTGGAGTGGTGGTGGCAATTGGGTCAACTAGAAACAAAATAAGTCGTAATAGTTTTGTGTGTTTAAGCGAGTGTAACAAAAAAAATGACGACAGTCTGAAATGAAAATTATGACTTTTGACCAATTAGAAGTCATGGTAGGCACTGTTATATTTCAGTGGGTTAAGGGGCATTATAGGTTGTCTATTTTTATTTCCTGTGCACCTATTTAAAGGTAATGTACCCCCCTGGCAAGTCTGCATGACAATTATATGCCTGGAAATCAAAAACACATTTTGTAAAGCAAGTCCAAATTAGCATTCTAATGTGGCTTGCCAGTGTTATACACATTCTTATTGTAATTATTTTCTTCAAACAGGAAAAAACAATTACAGAAGCATGCAGAACGACAGCCATGCAATCCAATCAGGGGAGAGCTCTACGACAAGGACAGTGGTTACAAATACGTATTTTTCTTGAAGTTTTGCACAGTTTGAGTAGTATCCATATATTGACACAGTTATTCATCCCTCTATTTCACTATTTTAATTTTGTATATACACCACTTGTAATTATTGAATAATTGATCAAATTGCAATTAGTAGGTAACAAATTCTTTGGATGTTAATAGTTGTAGTTACATATAGTTTATCCAGTTTTAAGTTGTTATGCATTTTTTTAATTATACTTTCGATGATAATGTATAAATTAATCAATTTAAAGTTTTAAAAAGTTAGTCTCAATAATCCAAATGTTGTTTGAACTTTTCATTACCAGTTGCAAAGGTTCTCATTTAAACTGTTAAACACAAGTTGCAAACGACTTGTGGTGAGTAATCTAAACTAACTAATGTTTTTAGAATATTTCACCACTTTTTATAATGTTTTTTTATCCAGATTTTCTAAATTATTAATGTTGTACCAAACAGACTCATTTACTTAAAAGGGACTATGTTATGTCTAATTTATTAAAACACATTCTACAAGTAAAAGTCTTTCAAAACATTCAAATCTGCCTATGTGTATTAATTCTACAACTCTTCAGCTGAAAGTTACACACCAAGCCACTGTATAATGGCAATAAGGTATTCCAGTGTATTTGTTATTGCATCTCATTCTTCAACTCACTTCATGAGAGATGTTATTACACAGTGACACACACACCTGTCCTGCCTTATTGCATAGATAATGACCCCCTGTTGTTAAATGATAATTTGAACACCCTTTCATTAAACATATGACATGATTGCTCATATTCTACAGACCTAGCTGGTTTTGTTTGGAATTTTAAACTTAATGTTTGATGCATTGTTATTTAACAACATACATGAATGTGCATATTGGTAATAGTGTTATGAGAGTTTTGGGACCACAATATATTTAATAATGCATGGGGTAGAGTGAGTAACAAGATTTTAAACACACCACGAGGTGCTGGATTCTAAAGAGGCAGCTCAGGCTTCACTTGAGGTGTGTATTTCAGTATCCAGCACAGAGGGGAGTGTATAACATCTCAAGTCAAACACACCTCGCCATGTCTTATTTTATATAATTGATGGGGGAACATTTTCTCACATCAGCAGTTATATAAAATAAAACTGCCACAGTTTTGGGTGGATGAAGAATATTCACCAGCTTTGGTGTGGGGGGTAGTCCCAAGTCACATCTGAGGGACAATTGCCCCTGTCATATCATCAATCCCAAGGATTTTCCTTTGATTAATTGAGAGATTGCTTACCTGATGTCATTAGTTAGGATGTGTAGGACAGATCCCTGTTTGACAGAGATTTTTGAAAAGCTTATTTGTTCTGCGTTACTTTCGACATCATAATCCAAGGGACTCCTGAAGGTACTTTTGATTTGTCCCATATACACATACACGTATGATACTGTATGGTTACCCATACAGTAATTTGCTGTTCTTCTACCTCGTATATACAAATGTCGATGTTGAGACCTTTTGAGCTTTGCTCTCGAGGTCATCAGTCATCATTGTATACATTCAGTGGAAGAATAGCCTTGTAGTGTGTGGTTACCCGTACATTACCCTATATGTTATTCACCACCTAGGGTGTGCCAAATCCTTAATACACGTTTCTGATCGATACGAACATATGAATAAGCCAACAGAAGAAGATGATTTGGTCTATCAAGACTGCTCGTATTACAGGCTCCACAGCTTGAGCTTATGTCCCTACCCTCCCTACCCACTCCTCCCATTCACCCTACCCATGATCCCTATCATCCCCCTATGCCTACCCAGCCTATCTTAAAGCTGCTCACTGTCTTCATCACTCTCATGTCCTTCTCCTCCTGTAATGCAGATACTTGAACTCCATCCAGGTAATACTCTGTCCTAGGATTTTTGGCTACAATATGCATAACTTTGCCTTTCATGCAATCTTTCTCTATATACTATGAAATACTTTAGCACCAAAAATTTAAACATAAGTAATCATAGCATGTTTTTCACTAATCTATTGAAGTCACAGACAAGTTTCATTTTTGCAAACAAAGCAAAATGTTATTCACGTATAAATTAGAAACCATTCTGTTAAAATGTTCAGTTAATTGAATATGAGAATGCCTGAATAAACATAAATAATATAAATACAATATTAATAAATAGTACATAGATTTTTTTTAAACTAAAGATGTAAGTTCATCATACTTTCCGAAATAGATTAAATTAATGTTAATTCATCTTACCCATTCTGTAACTTCTCAGTTCCCGTAACAAAACTGAAAAATTCGTAATGACAGCAATATTCAGAGGACATGAATAACAATAAAATTTAAGAATTCCCATCAACACTGACCACTTTTCATTCTTTTAAACTCAAACTACAATTTACCCGTTTCTAATATTAATTTTTTTATTTAAATATTTAGCTTTTTATTTTTGAGTAGAAGGTTCATTTTCTGTAAATTCAATATTTCTAAATATAGGTCAGGTGCATGCTGTCTCTTTTGTACCTTACCAGAGGGTGTTATTGCTGATGTCTCCATTCCTGGGCCTAGAGAGAACATAACAATAGGAAATGTAATGTTCCATTCCATACAGAATACTCACAAAGAAACAGTTTATCAGCCGACAAAATTCTTGTGCCCCCCCCCACACACACACCCACCACCAAACTCATGTGGCTCAATGACAGCACACCACATTGGCCCAATATATTTTTTTGTTACACGATATTAAAAAAAGTCTCCAGATGTCAGCTGTAAGACAATGAAAGCAACAGTTACACAGTGTACCTGTAAAAAAAGTAGTCTGTCCCTTGTTTACGGTCCACCACATACTCCAACCTGTACACACAGGCTGCGTACACCACTACCCACTGCTCAACATCCCAACCACATACCTACCTCCGGATGTGCAATGCTGCCATATTATGCGACATAGGAATGCGTCAGAACTTGTCAGAAGTCGACCACAAAAATAATACAAAAACAACAAGCTTCATAATGGCATCAGTGTGTGGTTTCAACTGAGGTTAATATATATTTATTTGACTTTTTGATCAGATTTACAATATGGGATTCTTGGAAAAACATCCTGTCCCATGATTTCCACACCAAAAAGGACCCAGAGGTAACGCTGACAGGGCCTATGAGTAACACTGCCCAATTAGTCTGACCTACACAGTGCACATGCTCATGGAAACAATACAAAAGGAAACACTGGTGTTATACTTGGGGGACAGTGGCATTACAGGATGTGAGGCAGCATGGGTTTGCTTCAGGGAAGTCTTGTGAAACCAACCTTATAAAATATTATGACTGGGTGGCAGGTTAGCTGAATAATGCTCATGCGGTGGATGTTCTTTACTTGTACTTCAGCAATGCCTTTGATTCAGAGCAACATGGGGGACTTGGGATGAAGATAAGTAATGTAATTGTAGGTGCAAAAATGATGAAATGGAGCACAACCTGACTGAATGGAAGGCTACAATCATGGATACGGAATGAAGTGCTCCCTCTCTGGCTCTCGATCTCCTTCTGTGTGGGCAGAACAGGTCTGCAAACATGGCAACACCATCTGACTGTTATCCAGTAGCAGAGATGAAGCCACCATACCAAAACAACGAGTGGTCATAGAGGTGGCAGCTGGTGTGAAATGCAAAGAAGTGAAAGGTTGTGCACTAGTTGGGTCAAACAGGCCATATCTGCCATCATTATATGAGTGTCACCTACTTAACTTCATGTACACTATGCAGACAATTTTGGTATCTGTCAGTTGTACCACCATAACATATATGCTATATATTTTTTTCGGTTTTGAGCCCATGACGCATGGGAACAACTCCCGGTCACCCACATGCCGGCCGCTGTATTGCAGGATGCAACATAGCAGCTGCCAGCCATGGGTGGTAACCCTCACACCCAGAACACTGTCCACAAGCACACACACATATCCCTGGTAGTCCAGTGGACCCCACTCCCGAGTCCCTGATTCCCCGATCAATGTAACAACAGATCTTCCATGGTAGCCTAGTGGCCCCCCTCCCTCCCATGTCCCTGATTGTTGGAAGAAGTTCATCATGCAATTCCCTGATAGTCTATTGGGGAACCGGGTGGGATGGGGGACCACTAGACCACCAGGGATGGTCATATTTTGGGGACTGGGGGGGCACTAGACTACCAAGGTTTCCTTTGAAACATGTACTGCGTGATCGAGGAGATGGGGGCAGGTGATGCCCTGGGATACCCACAGTACATGTCATGCTGTGCAGTGTGCCAGGCACACTTCATTGGTCTGCCCTGTGCAAGGCATGTAAAATGGGTCATAATGACATGCAAATGGCCCCATCTGCACCTTTCATCTATTATGGCCTCATTTGCATTCCCCACTGTTGAATATCATTGGTGATGCACCCAGCTCAACCTCACTTGTGCTGGCGCATCCCCATCCTCCCTAGCAGTGGCTTGCACCATAGCAGTTTGAATATCTGGGCCTTACTCTTCAAATAAGAGGATGTTAGTAAAGGTCTTACACCATTCATGACATTTCCCCACAACTGGGTTGGGGAGGGGGATAGAAAAACAATTCCTTCTATACTATCCACATGGTCTCCATATGCCAGTACATATGCATGACCGCTGGTTGCTTTGAAAAACAGTAAAAATTAATGGTTGCTCACAATATATAGATGCATAATAGTCATCTTCGTATGAAGTCAATCCTGAAGTCTCTTGTGGGAGAGTGAAATAAAATATGTTTGTTAATAAATCAAATAAATATGAACAACCATTAGATTAATCTTTAAATAACTGCATAATTGTGTATATCTGCTAATGGGAGTAAACATTAATGGTATAAGTAAAATAAGCACAAGTTTTCCAGTGGTAATGTATAATCAGTAGTGTGCAGCACTTCAGACCATTACACTGCAGCTGCCCCACTCCTATGCACTCTTTCTTCCCCAACTGCCCCCCCCCAGTATGTACTTTCCTCTTGAAGTTATCCAACAACCTCTTGAAGCTCCCCACAGTCTGCACTGATAAGAGTTGCTCAGGCAGTGCATTTCACCCTGTAACCACTCTTTCAGTGAAGTAGTTCCTCCTTCTTTCCCTCCTGAATTTGCCCCATTTATCTTTAGGGTGTGCCCTCTGATTTCTCTTCCATTCTGGATAGCGAACCCACCCTCAGGGACCTAAGGCACTCCATCACCATTTCCACCGTGATGACCACGTCTGTTGTTGTCACCACCCCACCCATGCCTGCACCCCTTTCTCTGCAGGAAAGGACCCACATCTCTCCCTTGTGAACACTAAACAGAAGTACTCATTATGTATCTCTGCCTTTTTGGCACCCTTGCCTTCCCACCCACTGCCTTTCCTGATCCTAAATATTTTATCATTGCACTTCCTCTTTCCCTAATATACCTGAATAAATAATTTCCCCCTTTCTTAATCACCTGTGCTAATTTTCTTTCCCTGGCTGCCTCTGAAGTCCTGACCAGTATACGTTCAATAGCTGTAAACTTGAGCCGATGTTGACAGACCAGGAGGATGTTGACAGTACTAATACCAAATAGTATATGGTTACCCTTTGTTATGAATAATTTTATATTTCTCATTTATTCTACACCTAGCTACTTATTAACCACCCAGTGCCTAAAGTCTTACCTTTTACCTTTCAAAAGTGTGGAAATTAGATTTTAATAAGTGAGCAGAACAAAGAAATGGCAAGATTTTTTGTTTTCACCTCAACGGGGGGGTGTCACTCTAATTTAAAAAAAAACATATACTATAAAAAATAAAATATGGTCAACCACACACAACTCGGCATGTGTCTCCATCTTGGGGTTGAGATGACAGCATAGACCTCTCAAGCTTCACTCTCAAGGTTCATATGCCATCATCCCAACCCCTCGATGGAAACACAGCCTTGTTGTGTATGGTTGCCCATATATTATAATCTATGTCACAGTAGGACTGTTAAATACCTTTTTAGCAGCTCCAAATGCAATTGGTCTGGCATTGATCAAAGTTTGATATTATTGCTTACTAAACTGTATATGTAACATCTAGAGTGCATGACACTTGCCTGTACAGTTGCCATAAATTGGTACGTCGGTTGCAAAAGAGACATCTAAGTTGGTTTCTTCATTATCTGATGCTTGTTCTATGAATAAAAATACAACATGTTATTTCAGTACATTCAATACAATATATACCGCTGAGTTTCTGAGAGGTAGGAACAGAATTAGTCAGCACTGGAGATGTAAAGTGACTAGCTCAGAGTTATACAATATGCAAACAAGCATTTGTCAATGCTGAACGTTCGCTTGCAGGTATTTGCAGTGGTGTTTGGCACGTATGGTGCTTTACCCTAATGCCCCGTGTGATTGCTGGTATTTGCACAATAAATTTTCAGCATGACCTTTTTGTTACCCCCATTGTGCGCTACATAGGCGGAAACACGTTTTGGGCAGGATGTGAAAAATGACAGCTGTACTGCTCATAAGGAGGTGTGGTAAAATGGCAATGTTGAAAATCTGGGTGGAAATATTGAAAATTCGCAAACCTCTGGCGTGCATGGGAACTGTGCAATGCGCTCGTAAAACAGTCATTTTAGGAATGTTTTCACCAAATTTTCAACATTGCCATTTAAAACCTCTGCTAATGAACAGTGTCACTGTGATTTTCTTACTGTGTCCCATACATTGATTTCGCACACTGACTGCGCCATTGTGCACTACATGGGCGGGAACACGTTTTGGGCAGGATGTGAAAAATGACAGCTGTACTGCTCATAAGGAGGTGTGGTAAAATGGCAATGTTGAAAATCTGGAGTGAAAATATTGAAAATTTGCAAACTTATGAGCGTGCGTAGGAACTGCGCAACGCATGCTCATAAAACAGTTATTTTTAGGAATTTGTTCACCAAATTTTCAACATAGCCATTTTAAGATCTCTGCTCATGAACAGTGACACTGTGATTTTCTTAATGTGTCCCATACATTGAGTTCACACACCGACTGCATCATTGTGCACTACATGGGCAGAAACACATTTTTGAGCAGGATGTGAAAAATGACAGCTGTACTGCTCATAAGGAGGTGTGGTAAAATGGCAATGTTGAAAATCTGGGTGGAAATATTGAAAATTCGCAAACTTCTGACGTGCGTGGGAACTGTGCAATGCATGCTCGTGAAAACAGTCATTTTAGGAATTTTTCACCAAATTTTCAACATAGCCATTTTAAGATCTCTGCTCATGAACAGTGACACTGTGATTTTCTTAATTGTCCCATACACTGAGTTCACACACCGACTGTGTCATTGTGCGCTACATGGGTGGAAACACGTTTTGGGCAAGATGTGAAAAATGACAGCTGCACTGCTCATAAGGAGGTGTGGTAAAATGGCAATATTGAAAATGTGGAGTGAAAATATTGAAAATTCGCAAACTTACGAGCGTGCATAGGAGCTGCGCAATGAACACTCATAAAACAGTCATTTTTAGGAACTTTTTCACCAAATTTTCAGCACAGCTATGTTAAGACCTCTGCTCATGAACAGTGTCACTGTGATTTTCTTAATGTGTCCCATACATTGAGTTCGCACACCGACTGTGCCATTGTGTGCTACATGGGCGGAAACACGTTTTGGGCAGGATGTGAAAAATGACAGCTGTACTGCTCATAAGGAGGTGTAGTAAAATGGCAATGTTGAAAATCTGGAGTGAAAATATTGAAAATTTGCGAACTTACGAGCATGCGTAGGAAGTGCGTAATGCATGCTCGTAAAACAGTCATTTTTAGGAATTTTTGCACCAAATTTTCAACTTGGGGCTTTTAGGACCCCTTCTCATGAATGATGTCACTGTCATGGCATTATTCAGGCCCAAAGGTGATTTTATGCAGTGACTGCGCGGTAACTGCGAAATCACCTTGAACCTGGTCACTGCTCATGACAACATGTCATTCATGAGAAGGAGTCCACAATCCACATGTTGAAAATTTGGTGCAAAAATTCCAAAAAATGCCTGAGATATGCAATAAAGTTGAAACCCCCCTATGTAGCCCATTATACAGCTTACCAGCATTTCCTCAGTTCGCGGTCAGCTTTGAAGAGTGCAGATATGTTCCCAGTCCAGCGATGATTGGCGCGCCGAGCTCCGGAGGTGTAAATGGGTGAGGGTGTGGGGAGGGGTGCGCTGTGGGTGGGTGTGGGTTGGGGAGGTGGGCTGGGAGACTCTGGGATCATTTTGCTTTTCAGGTTGGAAAAAAAAAAAGGCAGCGGGATGTTTGTCACACTGGGGTGGGCTCCCAGCGTGGCACCAAAGCTTAGGGGGACCTTGGGGAGGCCGTGGAGCCAGCGGGATTGGGAACCCCGTCGGCAGAGGATCAGGACGTTTGCCATGCTGGGATGGGCTCCAGAGTGGCAGCAAAAGCTTTGGGGGGCATGAGGGCCTGGCGCGTGTGTATGACAGCGGTGGTTTTCTTCCAGCGAAGACCACTGCTGTCATTACACTCCACCCCATTGGTGCAGAGACCACCACGCCTGCTCAGCGGGCAGTGGATTGAATGGGAGGCACACCTCCAAAGTGTGCTACTCTCCCAAAAAGCGTTCACTTAGCAGCATGCAGCATAAACAAGCGTAAAGCAATACGAGTCAGTTCTGGAGACCATACCTCAAAAAAGGATGTGAGGAGTCTAGAGAGAGTTCAGAGGAGGATAACGAAGATGGCAAGGGGGCTTAGCCACCTATCCTATGAAGAAAGGTTGAGAGATTTAAACATGTACTCCCTGATACAGAGGAGTGAGAGAGGGGACATGATTGAGACCTTCACGTACCTTAAGGGTATAAACCAGATGCCAGCAGAAAGTATTTGCCATCTGAAAGGTGATCCGAGGATGAGTAGGCATGGCCTGCAGGTGGAGGTGGGAGGTTCAGGAGTAATATTAGCTAGTACCATTTCACAGAGCAGGTGGTGGATAAGTGGAATAGGCTCCTGGAGGCAGTGATTGGTGAGGAGACAGTGGAGGGATTCAAAAGGGCATGGGACAGACACAGGGAGGTATTGAGGGTGGGGGAATGTCCTAACATTCAACTGGACAAATAGACACACTGGGTGGACCTGTCGGTCCTTTCCTGGCATCATACTTCTATGAAATATATGAAATCCCATCCCTACACGTGGAACCATTGTAAATTGAGCAGTTTTTGCTGAAAGGAATTTTGTAAATATAGAGTTTAATAACAGAGGTGGTCCTACCACACCACCTAAGAGAACAGCCACCACAGGAAGTCTGTCTGAATGACACCTCCAGATACCCATGCACAGCCACACAGTACCCGCCCTGAAAGGTAAGTACTCAGTTGGTGGTTTTTATTACCATCACTCATGAGGTGGTGGTTGTCCTGGTTGTGGTAGCACAGGTTGCCGCAGATGTTCCCCAACCCCCCCAACACCAACATACTTCAAAATGGTCCCACCCCAGTGTGCTCATGTCTCCCACCCATGCACACTGTATGGCCAGCAGGGGTGCCCAATCTCTGCCATCTCCAACTCCTTCTCACCACCAACAAACCAGTAGGTGACATGCTGGGAGCACACCCCAGCATGCCAAAAGCATCCTTTTTTTTATGAAAGAAAAAAATGGTCCCTAGGTGATTCCCCCAACCCGCGCCCACCCTCTGCATACCCTGCCTCCCCACCACCCCACCCCATACTAACCACTGGATCCCGGTGCAACAATCTTTGGTGGACCAGGAGCATGGTCAGTCCCACCTCACACACATGAAGATAGCTAACATGTACATTCCACATCCCCATATGTCCCACCAAGGAGACTCCAGCCCGCCCCACCAACATGAACAGTCCCACCCACAGACACCTGGCAAGCAAACCCAGAGAGAGAGCCCCCTCCCCATCAACATTGATAGTCCCTCAGAGACCATCTCCCATCCCCACCAGACACTGTGCAATCAAACACAAGACAGTCCTCCCACTCCACCAACACAGACAGTCCCCCCCCAAACCCCAGCCAGCAGGAACGGAATGTCCCCTGCTCACAACTTACATGGACAGTCTCCCCCCCTCCCCACCAGCAAGGTCAGTCCCACCTCACACCCATGCAGACAGCTAACATGGACATTCCGCCCCCCCCATATTTCCCACCAAGGAGACTCCACCCCACCCCACCAAAATGAACAATCCCACCACCAGACACCTGGCAAGCAAACCCAGAGAGAGCACCCTCCCCACCAATATTGATAGTCCCTCAGAGACCATCCCCCATCCCCACCAGACACTGTGCCAGAAAACACAATACTGTCCTTCCACTCCACCAACACAGACAGCACCCCCTCCCCAACCCCAGCCAGCAGGAACAGAATGTATCCCTGATCCACCAACATAGATAGTACCCCCTAGACACCGGTCAGCTATCGTGGACCATCCCACCCACTAAGCCAGCACGGATAGTCCACCCCCCAGATACCGGACCAACAAACATGGACCATCTCCCACCACCAGACACCTGGCCAGCGAGCACAGAATGTCCCCCCATCACAACATACACAGAAAGTCCCCCCCTCCCCACCAGCAAGGCCAGTCTGACCACACACACATGCAGACAGCAAACATGGACATTCCACCACCCCATGTGTTCCACCAAGGACAGTCCATCACGCCCCAACAACATGAACATTCCCCACCTCCAGACACCAGCTAGCAAACATAGAGAGAGACCCTACCCACCAACATTGATAGTCCCTCAGAGCCATCCAGTTATTAATCACAGACCATCCCCCCTCCCCACCGGACACTGACAAGACAATCCTCCCACTCCACCAACACAGACAGCCCACTCACACCCCAGCCAGCAAGCACGGAATGTCCCCCTGCTCCACCAACATGGACATTCCCTCCCCCACAGGCACCAGACCAACAAACACAGACAGTCCCCTCTCTGCACCAGACATCCAGCAGGCAAACACAGACAGTCCCCAGGCCAACCAATATGAACAACCCCCCCTACAGACACATGTCAGCCAAGCATGTAATGTTCCCCCCACTCCACAATCATGGACTGTCCCCTCCTGTCAAATGGCCAGCCAAAACCACCAAACAATGGCTAGTGTGGTGTCCCCACTCCTCCACCACAGCCAGTGTCCACACACTACCCCAGAATAGAGAATGCAGACTGCCCACCCAGCCCCAAACACATACCATCATCCTTCCCAGCCCAAGCAAACATTAAATACTTTCCCAGCCCCAAACAGTGACAGTCCCCCAAGCACCAGCATAACTAGAACCCCCCCAAGCACCAAACACTGACCATCCCCTCAGTTAGCCCCAAAACATAGTTTGTCAAGACTCATGTGATGGCGCTCGCCCATCGCCATCCTCATAGACTCAGCACCATTGCCATCCTCACAGACTCAGCCACTCATGTATTGAACAGCTACAAATGGTCTCACTGCTGCTATGTGTGAGGCTGGATTGTGGCAGGAACTCTGGGAGAATGGGGTTGGAGACTTGTGAACTGCGGAGCACTGGAGGTCCCAGTCAGGACTGGAGTGGGCCACACTGTCTGCTGCAGTTCATTTTGGACTTGTTTCCAAATCCCCCCCACCCTTACAAACACACACAGGGCTTGCCATTTGCAACATGATTCATTTTATTGTATTTTAAATGGGTATTGTGCTATTTTGTGAGCACGGGAAAGCAGGCAGGTAATGGAACAATACCAAGGCTCCAGCACTTTTCATGGACAGGAGTGACACATCTGAGAAGTGCAGTGGGCTCAGGAGCCGTGGAGCAGTGGAGATCCCGGTCAGGACTGGAGTAGGCCACACAGGGCCTGGGAGTAACTCGAGGTGCACACAGGGGCAGAGATTCACTCGGTGTGGGTGGTATGAGACGAAGAAAATGTAGATGCTGCCAGCCCAGATACTACAGTAAGTAATACACTGACAAGGACCAGATTAAATGTATTTAATTTATTTCAATCCGACACAAGATGGACGAGTCACTCATCTCCTCTAACACACATGAACAAAGGAGGAGTGTGGAAGAATCAGGAATTTACAATAATTAAAAAAGAAAACTAAATGCAGTAATTAAAAGCAGTTGAGTCTACCCCCTCCTGCATCACAGCGATTCATCATCAGTCATTTAATCATTTCTTCTTTCATACAGTTCAGTTCAGTAGTCCACAACCACTCGGTCAGTTATCATATTTCCAGAATTCAAATTCATATAGACTAGAATAAAGGAGAAAGGTGAGTGCTTGCCTGGCAATATAATGTCAGAAGATGTTGATGCAGTTCAGCATCCTTGTGCGTTGAGATAACCTTTGACCCACATTTTGTCAAGACAGCTCTCAATTCTCAGCAGTCAATTTCAAATAAAAGGGGAACAAATAAGGAAACATCTTCCTTGAAATTTGTACTGAGAGAAAAACAATTAGCACAGACTATGAAAAACTAAAAAAATAAATAAGACAGTTCACATATTTCACCTCACGTTTGGCATAGTCAGAAACTGCACATTAAATGCACTTACGACCAGACTAATTTCAAACGGACAATATATTCATAGCAAACAAGTGATTACTTCAAATCATAACAGAAATATTCACCTTCTGTCACAGTAGATGAATCAATGATGTCACCAACACAGCTGCTGAGGACACTGACAACGTTTTCTATAGCAACTGCTGTCTCTGTGCCCCCTTCAAAGCCATAAAATATCTTGGATGTGTTACCACATACATCAATAATCATTGATGTCAAAGTGGAAAGAGACTCAAATGGCCTGCAGGTGGAAGTGGTAGCTTCCAGTTTTTGGCTTCTTTTTGGTAACTTCTTTCTTTGCATCCAAAAGCGTGTTTTTCCATTTTTTCTTTATTTCTTCGACAGTTCTTAAAACAGCTGGGTTAACAGCGTTAACCCTGTCTGTCAATTCCTTCCATGCCTTTTTCTTGTCAGAATTTTTAACATTCCAAGAATAATGTGTTTTTTCCACCAAAATCTCCTCAATTATGGTTAGTTTTTCATTCTCACTAAAATTGCTTTTTTTCACACTTGGTAGTCATCTTGATTTTTTTTTCTTCAGAGACTGCTTAAGACCAAAACCTTAGACCAATATGGGTTGTCTAGCAACAGCATGGTAAGACCAGTCTAACATAAGACCATTCTGATTTTACTTTGTGCAACAGTCTTATTTTTCTGGCTTATGCTAGACCAACTTATTATTCTTACAGCAAGCATATTCTAAAAAATATGTCTCCTTTGTGCAACTGGTTGCTGTATGTTATTTCTGTTACTTCTGATTATTTGTGTGGTGTTGATCCTGTCCCTACATGAATATGTGTGTGTGTGGGGGGGGGGGTCCCGTGCTCCTACCAACAGATACCATTTACTACATATGTTGCAGTTTTTAAAAGAAGGGAAATTCATTACTGCATCAGTTAGGGTTGTTGCCACAATGACAAAAGTGTGAAAATTCAAAGTTTGGGTTACCACCCCTAGCACACCACTACCACTCTCTCAACCTTCACATGACAACAGCCATCATGGTATCTGTTGGGGTGGCTGTGCCTAAGTGTGGGAGCACAGGGCCAGGAGGGTCCATGCTCCCACAGACACAGATCATTCTGAAGAACTGGGCAGATTGGTGGGAGGGGCTCCATGTTCTCACCAACATATACCATTTTACTACTTATATTACAGTTTTGCAAAAATACTGGGAGATTTATTTCAAACAAATCCATTAATGAATCAGTTAGGATTGTTTCTGCTACGAGAAAAATGTGGAAATTCAATGTTGGGGTTATCACCACTATCAATCCACCACCACTCCCCCACCCTCCACATGTCAACAGGCATCGCGGTGTACATTGGGGTGGTCATGCCTAACTGTCACCCCATTCTCCTATATTGCACCACCATATTTGCTTTAAACATGATATTGGGTGTGAGTTAGGTCGATGATAGCAATGCTGACTGCGATGCTTGTTGACATTTTTTAAAACGTGAAGATACTGTATGTTAAAACAAGCAAGCAATGTGATTTATTAGTCTTCAGATCTCACATGTTGCTCTCTTTCTTTTATATGTAATTAACAAACATGTTAGCCATGTCACAGTGACTTGTTCATCTACCTAATGTGTGCAATTGTCAAGCTGTTACTTGTGATGTTCAGTTGCACTTTTCTGTAGCTGTAACACATAATAAAAATAGCTGTATGTGGTAAATAAGTACAAGCAACTGCAATATACAAAAAATTTACATTTTTTACAGATTCTCAAGAAATTTAAACATTGATTTATAATAAAAAATAGAATTCTAGAAATTATAATAATATATATTTTAAATTTTTTTAGACAATTATTTTTTTAACACAAAAATATAATTAAATAAATAATAATTAGCTGGGGAAGTGTATCTCTGTGACTGAGACAGTTGAGAAGGGGTGACTGGAGTGGACCTGGAGGCGGTGCACAAGTGGAAACTACTAAGGCTTGCAAACACATACCGGACATTGAGGAGGGATGGGATCTTCAGATGTCCTCAGGGAGACTGCCTGTGGTTGCCTTTGCTGGGACATCTGCAGTTGCATCAACAGGGTGCAGCAGAAGTCTGACAGTCCCTTGCTGTGCCTGTAACAGGGATAGCATTTGCTGCTGCCCCTGGAGCAGGAGATCAAACTTCTGCAATAATCTGCCAGCACAGCTACAGTATCCTTGGCACTGCTGCTGCCTTTCGCTGGCTGTTTCAGGAGGTGTAAATAGAAAATAGGACAATTAATACATTTTACTGGTAGGTGTTGTTTGCTTTCACATTTGATGTGCTTTTGTAGAACAGCATTATTTATTTAACAACAGTACTATTTTTTTAAAATTGCCAAGAAAAATAAATGCGACTTATAGTAACAACAGACTACAGATTTTTATAATTTTATCGCTAAGCAGTTTTCTTTGCAGCTGTAACCCTGGATAGAATAATTGAAAGAAATAGATACTATCCATACTGGGAGTTGATTTGCTGACATTGGGATCTTCCTAGTAGCCATAACAAAAATACCTCGTAATATTTACAAACTAAACTACACATGGAAGACTGTACAATATATTGCAATTTTATCAGTTGTTTTCTGCCTTGAATGCTGTGCCTGTCCTTTTTTTTGACTGAAAATGTGAATGAGGCATGATGATAACTCATGACATTTGTCATCCTTGTCACTGTTAATGTTTATTTGGTTAGTACAACCCTTCATTATGAATGAATAACAATAAAAAAACAATAGAAAACCATGACTGTTATCCTGTTATATATGATGAAATACTGCTGTGCCTGGTACAATATCGCCACTTCTGTGACTTGGGAAGTGGCATGTAACTTTTTATCTGAAAATATGCATGTATTTTGAAAAGTAAAGAATTTTTGTAGTCTGCACCTGCATATACACTTACAAGACTGATAACTTAGCACTGCTGCGGAAATTGATGTAGTCATATTTTTGGATCAACAGTATAACATGTAATGATTTAACTTGAAAAGATGGGTTGCACTCCCCTTCCCCCATAGCTAGGACACATGAACAGGAATCACACAGAGGGAACAGCGGTGTCTCACTCTATAACATACATTTTTGACTGTACACCTGGTATCATGTGTACCACACTCCACTGAGGTGTTGATGTTACTACCAAATCAGACAACAAAGAATTGATAGGTTATTATGACATATGTTAGCATGGAATCATTTATTCTATTTGATTCAGATGATAATTTGTATTCATATTTAACTTTGCTCATTTATCTATAAGGTATAACAGTGTGTTTATTGCCACTGAATAAAGTCACACCTGTGGTGCTGTGAAGGGCGAGGATGCAGGCTCAGTACTTCTGTCAATGTGTCTGTGATGCAATTCAGGCATGGCACACAGCTTTGCATGTCTTATAGCTATTATTATATGGCTATCAAACAATTTGGCAAGCCCTTCATAACTAAGCAATACACAGAAGAAA
Organism: Neoceratodus forsteri; assembly: GCA_016271365.2. Classification (NCBI taxonomy): domain Eukaryota; kingdom Metazoa; phylum Chordata; order Ceratodontiformes; family Ceratodontidae; genus Neoceratodus; species Neoceratodus forsteri. Next base: position 763,685,544 of record CM028138.1, read on the forward strand.
AAATTAGGCATTGTAAACATTACTATTAATCGCGTACATAAAAAAACATACTAAACAGTCACTTACAGAGGGTTACTGCATCCCTGCAAGTTGCTCACAATGAGCTTTTACCAACAGTATGACTTCCTTTAGCTTTGCAATATTAACTATGATAATCCTCCCCTTTTCTCTGTCTCTTATATTTTCTGTCTTCAACCTTCAAGAGGTGTAATGTTTACTGCGGATATAATGCACCGATTCTCACTTCTTTTCAGTTCTCCTGGCACAATGTTTACTACCTCTGTCACACAACAGTAGGCCTCAAATGGCAACAGTGGGTTACAAGTTCTTCAGACAAACAGATTATTGCATTTTGTTATAGCCATATTATGATATATATAAAATGGGCAAATACATCCCTGTATCCTGATTGGCTGAGACTTGGTTCTAACTATTGCAGTAAGAGAGTACCACAACTTGCTAAAACAAGTACCTGCCAACCAGGGCAACTCACAGAATTCATAAGCCACCTAGTTCCTAGTTTCCATCACAAACATGGCTATAGCCTTTACTCGTATATAAAAAAAACTCCAATTTAGGCCCTAAAAATAAAAGTCCATTAAATTAAATAAAGTATGTAAATAATTTAATGTTATTTACACTCATGAGCCCCTTACACACATACACAAATTAAAAAAATTAAGTACTATTCACAGTTTCCATTGGTGGTGTTTCTTTGTTGACCATGAAAAATCCCTCACCTATCTCTACCACTTTGTCAGAGGACTCCCTGCCCCTTACCTGGCAACAGATAAAACTGAGGTTCTGGTTCTACTTCAGGCCTGTGTGTGCATCTTTGTTTGTATGCCATTCGATCTCTGAAGAATGTTGAATTCATGCATTCCATGTTCCCATTTTGTGTTTGTGTGTGTGTGTGTGTGTGTGTGTATGTGTGTGTGTGTGTGTGTGTGTGTGTATAGGGGGGAGCATTCTACTACTGGAATAATGCAGAGCTTTGAATTCTTCTAATAGGCTGTTGGTTAACTAGGATCTGCAGCTTATCCAGTAGGTAGGGAAATCAGCAGACTAGGGGACCAAGCACTCCTTATCTGCTATCAAAGTCTATGGGCAGGATTCACAAATGTTTTTTTCCTAAGTTTCCATCCGCAACTGCTGCTGCGGACCTGAACTGCCCGCAGCTGTGGCGGTTACGATTCACAGCCGCAGCAGTTGCGGAGGGAGTTACGGCTGTAACCCATTCCCGCAGCTGCGGGTGTTGCCCAGACAACACCACCCACAGGCAACCATAGATCATGGAGCCAGTCGTAATCCGGCTCCATCTTTGTGAATACCCACAGCTGTGGGTACCCTGTGGATCCGCAAGTCACAACCGACTTGTGCCAAGGCTTACCCACAGCTGAGGGTATTTCTCGGGGTTTGTGAATCCTGCCCTATGTTTCTATTCCATGGTAAACAATCACACAATGTATTGAGTGTGAAAAAAGACAGATGACTGACAGGTGAAAAACATCTGTGGAAGGACTATTTTACATTATTTAGCAACATATTAGTATATTTCTTTGTGACTTTGAAAACTGTTACAATGTTGTTGTTTTTTTCAAAGTTACCTATGGGTCCATTTTATATAAACAATTAGACATGGCTGGGTGTTGGTAGTACTGAGATGCTCGCACACCCAGAGGCTGAAGGCATTCAAATTGCGGTCTCATGCCTAACTACGCCTCTGGATGTGTGGGTATCTCAGTACTACCAACACCCAGCCATGTCTTATTGCTTACTACATGCATTTCAGTGAAAGCGTTAGAAAAATCTGTGTGATACATTTTAGGCTTATCTTCTGCACTGGCGTCCTTTTCCTACTTCACCACAGGCACTGGTCTTGCTTGGGCAGTCTCCCTGGGTTCTGCAAATTAAAAACATTTGAACTGTGTAAATACACATTACATAAAGATGCTGTGAACTACATAACAGAGTATGATTTAAGTTTGCATGTATATGACATATAAGTATTCATTTTATGTAACTAGTGGAATATCTGAATGACATTTTACAGTTACAGAAATAGAATTCTGTTATATAATAATGATAGATTTGTTTTTACTCATCTGGTTAATGCAGTATGTTACATGCACAAGTTAGTCAATTCACCAGGCTTCTAACTGTTTCTTTACATCAGAGGCATATCTATTGACTTAAGTTGCATAGAAATAGAAGAAATACTATCTTGAAAGAAAAGTCTACAACTTTTCATTAAGCTACAATGGCCTAGATATTCAAAAGAGTTGAGCCATGCGCAATAGGGTTGCGCCTGTGCAAGTCCGAAATTGCGCCATTCTGTGATATTCAGCAGGAGGCAGTTGTGCCCCCGAAATCATGCTGAGCAACAGCGCAATGATAATGAAGGCATGTGCAACCGAAGGGGAGGAACCATGCATGAATGGCACAGTGTGATATTCAACAACTTGCTCCATGCGCAATAGGGGAGCAAGCAGAAGTTGCGTCATAGCGGAAATGAGCCAAAATAAATAGGAGCAAGGGAGAGGCGCAAGAACGCTACAAGGAAGGCACATGAGGCAGAACACTAGCCACACAGACAGGGCAGGAGGGACACACAGGGCAGGCCAGGGAAAGGGCACCCTGAACACAGAGGCACAGGGAAGGTGTGGGGAGCCACAGCCAGTGCAGAAGGGGGAAGTGCCACACAGCACAGAGGCCACCATAGGCAGGTGTTCCTGGTGCAGGGGAAGTATCAGGGAGAACAGCAGGGGGAATACAGTAACAGCTGCCAGGGGGGGTGAACACAAGCCAGGGACATGGCCAGTGCCACCTTCCAGATGGAGGCCATTATGAGGGAGGTGAGAAGGTGGGCAACAGGGGGGCGTGGCCATGGAAGGGCCCGTCGGTGGTATGCCCCCAACAGGCAGTACCATGCCCACACCAGCTTCGAGCTGTACAGTGATACTGAGATTTTGGGCCAGTACCGCCTGAATAGGGCAATTCTGAGGTGGCTCTGTGAGCTGTGCAGAGATGTGATGCAGGCACCCACACGACAGAGCCATGCCCTGTCAGTGGAGACTAAAGTAACAGCTTGCATGGCTCTGTGGCACTGGGCCATCATAGGCGCACTGGGCCAACTGTCCAGTAGCCGCTAATGGTGGTAGCACACAGGCAGCCAATTGTGCTACATGCATTTGGTTCCAATGGCACTGTGCGTGTCCATGTGCCAGAGACCCTTGACCCTGTGCCTGACCTTTGCCCCCTAGGCACCATGCATCAGGCATGGGTGCACCTCTATCACATTGTTCGGTGACAGCGTGATAGGGAATGGCAGCTCTGTACTGTGCAGCATCTGCACATGGGGAGCCAAGCTGCAGAGCACCATATTGTCAAATCGAGCAGAGAGCATGGCACGCAGGAGGGCAGCTCAGTGGTAGGTAATAGAGCTGGCCAACCTAGTGGCCATTGTGGAGCCACACCATGGGTCACTGTTCGGGGAGGTGCCCCAGGACAGGTCCAGGACACAGGTGTGGGAGGAGGTGGCCACTGCACTTGAGAAGGCCACAGGATGGGGGAGGAGTGCTGAGCAGTGCCACCACAGGTACAGGGACCTACAGTGGAGGGAGCCGGAGCTGCTAGCATGCCTGCGAGCATGTGCCAGGAGGGGCACATTGCCACAGCCAGGTAGGTGTTACGTCAACACACTTTTATCTTCCATATGGGTAACACTGTTGTATGTGTCCAGTACATGGGGGAGTGACTGTCCGGGGTTGGCTGTGGTGGTGTTATCAGGGTGTGGAGTGAGTGGATCTGGCTGGGTGGGAGGGCACACATCTGGGGGCAGGGGGACTTTCCTATGGGATTGAACTGATGTTCCTCTCTCCATGTTTGCACCACAGGCCTGGAGGAATGCCGCCATGCCCGTGATCTTCGGCGGCAGGAGGAGCAGGGTGAAGCCAGGTGGGGCTAGGGTCCTCACTGCCCACTGGACCAGCCCAATGAAGGTGAGTGCCATACCTCCATGATTACTATTGCATGCTGTGTAACGGGGTGGGCAGTGGGGCATGGCCACCATCCATTGACACCACTGCCATGCACGCGACTTGTTATAGTCAACACTGTCCAGTGGCAATGCATGTCTGGGAGTGCATCGATGGTGGTCCATGCATGCACCAGGTACATGGTTGTGCCACTGCCTTTGCACCACATAGCCATGTAACTAAATGGCCACAGTGGTGCTGTGCGTGACTTTGCCGGTGGGTGTGTGCAGCGTTCCGCATGGCTGTATGCACCTGAGTGGGCAGGTCATGTGGATGTGATCACTGTGGGTGGTCACACACCATCACAGAGGTACATCCCACGGCCGTATGCCATGCACAGTGGGTGGGCTGTGTAGGGTTGTGCATTCACACCTATTGACTGTGCTCCCTTGTCCTAGGTACATGCCATCTTTGAGAGATAAGGGAGGCACTGCCGGAGATACTCTAGGTGGTGAAGGCGTTGCTGGACATCCTCCGCAGGATTGACAACACCGGGGTCCTGCGGAGGCACAGAGCATGATGGAGTCGGAGTGGGAGCGCGCGCCCCACTAGGGATCCTCAGTCCCTGTAATCCCCTACCCCCTGACCCACCTCACACCCTCCTTTCCCGTCCTTTGTCCACCCTGCTCCCTACCCACCCCACCTTGTTTGTGGCCTCCCCCACCTTGTATATATTTTGTAAATAGTTGACTTTTATATGTTTGTTCAATACAGTTATTTTGATATGAATACTGTGGTGGTCTCTGATTTGCAGTAGGCTATAGGTGCTCAGCTGCAGTGGTGTGCATGGCGTCAGGGGTGGTGCGGTCATGGGTATGTGTGTGTGTCCATGTGGAGGTGACTATGGTGTGGGGGTAGCTATCAGTCAGTGTCTGTGGTGTGTGTGTTGTGCCCTGTGCACTGGATGACTGTGTGCAGTGGTCCATGATGCGTGCTCTGTGTCCATGGCACCCCTATCAGCCCATCCATGGCATGTGCAGCTGACACACATGCATGTCTGTGACCTGCACGGTCTGCTGGCATGTCAGTGGTGGCAGTCCCTGCAGGGCAGCCACTGTACCTGTCACATTGCTGGGTTGCCTCCTGTCACTGGTGTGGTGCATGTCTGCCTCGGGTGACACTGTGGCCTCCACAGTTGTTGTCCCACATCCATGCTGTGCCTTGTGTGTGTTGCAGGGGATGTGCACCACTGTCAGTGACTTGTGCTCTGGGCAAATGATGGTGGTGTATGGGTCCACAGTGCCTGTGTAGGGTGGCTGGCACTCCAGTGCCATGGAGGACTGTGGGTTGTGTGTACACAGTTTACATGGGCCTATGCTGGGGGCTTGGTTGCCCCACCACTGCGTCCCTGTGTTGTTGTGCCCTTGGGTATGGGTGGGTGTCTGTCCATGCACTGTGTGGCATCCGGTGTGGTGCATGCTTCCATGCACCACTGTGGGTGTCTGTGCTGGCTGTTGTAGCCAGTGGTGGGTCAGGGTGTGTCACTGGAATACTGTGCAGGGTGCTGTACCACTGGTGGTGGTGTCCGGGGCAAGCCCTGTCCCATGTGGGGTACCTCATGTGCCGATGCATGGCTGGTCTCTCCACAGTACCTTGGGGGAACTGTGCGTGGTGGCACTGTGTCTGCCATTGTTGCATTGCTGTGTGCTTCCATCCGCTGATGGGTGCTCGTGGTGGTGCTGGCTTGCATGGTTCTGTGGTGCACAGGGTTGCATTGTCACAGTGGGGGTGTTGGCATGCATGGGGTTTCCTGCAGTGGTAGTCACTGCTCCTGGGGGGGTGTCTGGGGGTCAAGGTGCAGGGTGTGCTCTGCATTGGGAGGATGGTGTGGCACATGGTGGTCAGCCCTCCTTGTGTGCCAGTCACAGCTTGCTGGGGGGTGTGATGGGGCACCATGGCCCAGCTGTGGGTTGTTTGCTTGTCTCCATGGGCCGGTGGTTATTCCAGCCCTCCCCCAGTTGTGCAGTGCATGGGGTGTGGGATGACGATGTCTGTTCTGCTGTGTGTTCCTGTGCCCATCTGTGGTCTGGGTGGTGGGCCCCTACCTCCCTGGTTGTGCAATTGCATTGCTTTGCTGCTGGGGGGCATCCCTGGTTGCACTATGGCACCTCTGGACTGCTCAGCTGCACATCTCTTGTTGTGCTATGGCACATCAGATCTGCTCAGCTTCCCCTCCCTAGTTGCGCTATGGCACAGGTGGTGCAATATTCAGTCGGCGGCTGTAGGCACAGTTTGACCTGCTCTGTTTTTGAATATCGCGTCTCTTGCGCATGGGCGCAATGGACTTGTGCTTGCTCCTGCTATTGCACACTTTTTGGACTCAGTTTGACTATCTGGGCCAATATCTTTGAATGTTGTGCACAACAAGAAAGCTGAGAATAGAGGAATTTAATGGATAGCTAAGAACCTGGTGTTGTGCTAAAGGGCATGGACTGTTGGGAGGGTGGGGAGGGACCTGGGAGGACAGTAGTCTCTATGCCAAGGACAGACTACACTTGAGTGAGGAGGGAAAGAAAGTGTTGAAACAGAGGATGGAGGAGTACATAGAGGAAGTTGGGAATTTAAACTAGTAGTGGGGGGTGGCAGTTGGGGAAGAGATATGCAGAGACCACAGGTTGGGAAACCATATGAGCTTACCCCCATAACAGTGGCAAAGGACAAATGGCAAGTACTGTTGGTGATGCTAAGAAAGGAGGGCAGGATGGGAGGGGGAAAAAGGGTTGAAGGTGGTTACCCTTAATGCTAGGAGCCTTGGGAGGAAAACTATAGAGTTACAGTTACAGTTTCTCATGACAGAGGGAGAGGTGGACATTGCAGTCATCACGGAAACATGGGCCACCCAATACAATGACTGGGACCTGTCTGTACCAGGGTACAGGTTATTTCATAGGGACAGAGTAATTGGGAAAGGAGGTGGGGTGGCACTCTATGTGAAGGAAGGACTGAAGTGTGTAAGGGAGGAAGGGGAGGAGGGTAGTACGGAGTCACTTTGGATGCAAATCCAGGATTCCAAGAATAGGATTCTTAGAATGGGAGTGGTGTACAGACCACCATCTCAGACAGAGGAGTTAGACAGGGAACCAGTGGGACAGATCAGGAGGACCTGTGAGAAGGGTAGTGTGGTGATTGGGGGGACTTCAACATGCCAGGAGTGGACTGGAGCACCCCAACAACCAGGAACAGAAGGGAGCAGGTACTGCTGGATGCCTTCCAGGACAGCTTCCTGCTGCAAATGGTCAGTGAACCAACCAGGTTAGGAAATACCCTTGACTTTGTGCTGGCAAATGGGGACTTTGTGAGAGAACTTACAGTGGAGGAACCGCTGTCAGGGAGTGACCACCGCTCAGTATGGCTCACATTGGATATGGGCAAGGAAGGAGTTGAATCTGGCACAATAGTGCTGGACTTCAGGATGGCCGACTTTGGGAGGATGGGAAGTGGTAAAGGTACCTGGCCAGAATTCAATCTAGTATGGACACTAACCAGGGGTGGGAGCTCATAAAGCTGGGGGATAGTGGAGCCAGCAAACCTGCTGCAAAGCCCAGAGCAAGAAGGCTAGGGCTAAGAAACTGATCTGGTTGAGCAAAGGTCATGGAAAGGTAAGGAGGAAAAGAGCTGCCTTTAGGAAGTACAGGAAAACAGGGAGGGGGAGGACAGGAGGAGTACTTGACAGAATCGAAGGAGGTGACAAGGGCAGTAAAGGGAGCCAAGCATCTACTGAACTCAGGCTGGCACAAGGCATTAAGAAGGGAGAAGGACTCTTTAAGTACATCAGGAGAAAAGGAGCTGTAAGGACCACATAGTAAGGATTAAGAAGGAGGGTTGGGTGGAAGCAGGGTGCGATAAGGCGGAAGCACTAAATGAGTACTTCTGCTTAGTATTTACTAAAGAGAAGAGGGGGGGTGACACCCAAGGTGGGAGAAATGGCAGAAGCAGGGGGGGAGGTGGTGACAGATGGGGAAATCATGGAGAGCAGAGTTTGAGAGGGTTTGAAGGCACTGAGGGTGGACAAGGCGCCAGGCCCAGATGGCATCCACCCCAGAGTACTGAAGGAGCTCGCAGAGGTCCTTGCAGGACCTTTGGCAGACCTATTTAATGCCTCACTACATTCAGGGTATGTACCTCAGGACTGGAGGATGGCTCATGTGGTGCCCCCTCCACAAGAATAGCCCCAAGGATGAACCAGAAAACTACAGGCCAGTAAGCCTCACATCCATCGTGGGTAAGCTAATGGAGACTATCCTGAAGGAGAGGCTGGTGGCCCTCCTAGAGGCCAAAGGACTACAGGACAGCAGACAGCATGGCTTCATACATGGCAGATCCTGCCAAACCAACCTGGTCGAGTTCTATGACTGGGTAACTAGGCAACTGGACAGGGGCCATGCAGTGGATGTCCTGTATCTGGACTTCAGTAAAGCATTCAACTCAGTGCCACATGGAAGGCTGGGAAGGAAGTTAGTAGGCACAGGGGTGGGTGCAAAGCTGGTGAGATGGGTAGGAAACTGGCTGCAGGGAAGGCAACAGAGGGTGGTGGTGGGTGGGGAGCTCTCACACCCAAGGGCAGTGATGAGCGGTGTTCCACAGGGCTGTGTTGGGACCAGTGTTGTCTGGGATATTCATTGCAGACATATCATGGGACATCAAGAGCAAGATCAGTCTGTTTGCTGATGATACCAAGATAGGCGCGGTGGTGGATGACCTAGGGGGATGGCAGGGGTTGCAGGATGATCTGGCAAAGCTTGAAACCTGGTCAGACACCTGGCAACCAGGCTTTAATGCCAAAAAGTGCAAGGTGCTGCATTTTGGAATGAAGAACCCAAGGAGGAGTTACCAGCTAGGGGGAGTGCAGCTAGCCCAGACAGAGGAGGAGAAGGATCTGGGTGTGCTCATTACAGGGTCAATGAACAACTCGGCACAATGCAGGAAGGCAGCTGCAGAGGCCAACAAAATGCTGGGTTGTATTGCAGGGGAATATCTCGAGGAGGGAGGAGGTGATTCTGCCACTGTATAGGTCATTAGTTAGACCACACCTGGAGTACTGCATGCAGTACTGGCATCCCATATCTGAAGGGGACATTAAGTTACTGGAGGGGTGCAGCGCAGAGCGACAAAAGATGATCAAGGGGCTGGGGGACTTATCATACGAGAGGAGGTTAAAGGAGTTGAACATGTACTCACTGGAGAGAGAGAGACAGGGTGACATGATTGAAACCTTTAAATACATGAAAGGAATAAACAAGATGGGTACAGAGGGCTGTTCAAAGTAAGGGAGGGAGGGCCACCAGGGCCATGATATGAGACTGGAGCGAGGAAGGTTCAGGAGGAGATGAGGAGACACTTTTTACAGAGAGGTGGTGGCTGGGTGGAATCGTTACCTGCTGAAGTGGTATGCAGTAGAACAGTGGACTGCTTCAAACGAGGATGGGACAGGACAAGGGGGAAGGTTAATGAAGGGGAAGGGTGGAAGGGAGGGGCAACTGCAGAATAAGGGGTGCTACCTGCACATTCGAGCAGACTTGATAGACCTCTAGGCCTTTATCTGCTGGCAAATTTCGTATGTTCATATGTTCGTATTATAACGATTGTCTAAGAAATGCTGCAATGTGATTGATTGTTAGGATTCCAACAGCCTTACATTAATCCATGTTATACTGTCCTGTGCAGCCGGATCACCATAGAACATGCATTCTTTCTGCCAGCATCCCATCCATTATCACTGCTCAATGACTGGAATGCTGCCTTGTGATGTTTAAGCAGCATTCGTAACCTGCTGGTTGAAGAACTATTGTATTAAAAACATTCCTCTAAATGATGAAAACATTCAAAAAAAGTAAACTAATAAAAAATATCTTTTTTTTATAATTTTGTAATTATACCAATAAAGTACTCACAGGACTTAGATTCACAGTGACTTAATCCCCACCTACATACAACATGGCACTCGGGTGCGACTCATGCACATAACACCCTGAGGGGGTGATTAACAGACTGTTAATGTAACGTTATCTCATAACTTTTTCATTACCTGCTCATTACCTGTTAAGTGATACAGTTCACAGTGTGATCTTGATACAGGTGTATGTGTATGTCTTTATTTGCATACCACTACAGCACAAAAGAATATATATATATATATATATATATATATATATACATGTCACATTTCTATGTGTTTGTGTGTTGTGGGTGGCATTCTGCCAGTTTGATGATACAGGGTTGTGAATTTTGCAAAACAACATCAAAATATCATACAATTTTTAAATGTGACGTTATACAGATTATGTATCATTAAAAGATGTGTGGAATGACCACGTGTAATGTTTTTAAAGTCAACACTATTGTATTTTGAAACTTGGAAAACTGTTACAATAATATTATGTTCATGCTTACCGGGCCTGGATATTCAGACTGCGCTGGGCAGGGGCGCAAGCCTGGGTGCAGAGCAACTCGGCTGTGCAAAGGCATGGACCAGGTGATATTCAACGGTGCTGCACGATGGCACAGCACCATTGAATGTGGCACTAAGGGTGCACGCACAATGCATGGCGCAATGGCAATGCCCCAGCGCAAGTGGCAGAACAGGAGCAGGAGTATGCTGCAGTGCAAGTGCAGTTGTGCTAGGCGCATCAATCATGATATTCAGCACTGGGCATGCAAATGAGGCCATTATGTATGCAAGGCACTAATGGGGCCATTTGCATGTCATTATGGCCCCATTTGCATACGGTGCGCCAATCCCCGGTGACTTGCGCCCGGAGCCCTGCAAGCTGCAGCCTTAGGAGACCAACGTCCTCTGGTCCCATGGTGGTTCCCCTCTCCCGTATGCCTGATTATGGGCATAAGTATTCATAATCCCTGGTGGTCCAGTGGAACCCCCCCTCAATGCCTGATCGTGGGCATAAGTATAAAGGTGTTTGCTGGTTGTCCAGTGGAACATTCCTTCCCACCCACCCAATGAGGTCCCCCGGCACCCAGCACCCCCCAGTCTGCGGCGGGCAGCAGCACGCCACCCACATGCTGCCCGGACACCCGCCAACTGACAGCATACAGTATGGCCTGGGCCTGTGTAGTACAATATGGTCTTCATGCCCATTGGTTCACGTAGTGAATCAATAAGTGTACAGACCGTACTGTACACTGTCAGTCAGCAGGCAGCTGGGCAGCATGCGGGGGTGCTGGGTGGTGGGGACCCCAGTGGGAGGGTGGGGAGGGGTACCACTGGACCACCGGCTTCTTCTGCTGTTTCTGCCTGCGATCGGGTGATGGGGGGTTTCCACTGGATCACCAGGGACTTTAATTTTATGTAAGCTCATGATTGGGTGATGGAGGGGTTCCTCTGGACCGCCAGGCATGTTAAGTTTACATATGCCCATGATCGGGCGATGGGGGAGATTCCACTGGACCACCAAGGACTTTACTTTTACATATGCCCACGATTGGGCGATGGGGAGGATTTCACTGGATCACCAGGGAACACCTTTATACTTATGCCCGTGATCGGGCAATGGGGGGATTCCACTGGACCACCAGGGAACACCTTTATACTTGTGCCCGCAATCGGGTGATGGGGGGGATTCCACTGGACCACCAGGGGAAATCTTTATACTTATGCTCACGATCGGGCAATGGGGTGGGGGGCGCAATGATCCCAGGGCAGGGAGCTTGTGGACAGTGTTCTAAGTGGGTGGGTGGCCACCCATGGCTGGCGGCTGCTGTGTTGTGCCCTGCAATATGGTGACTCACCTGTGGGTGGCCAAGACTTGTTCCTGGTTTTACCAGGCACATCTTTGCACCCCCCTGAGCGGTGTAAGGCAGGTTTGTGCCAGCATATGCGCCGCACATCCTGGGCTGAATATCGGGATGTGCTGCATATGCAAGGGCACCCCCCCCCGCATTTGCGCCGTATATATTACTGATGCGCCCCGGTGCATTGGGATTTGTTCATCACAACTTGCCCCTTTGAATATTGCACTGGGGTGCATTGGTGGGTTGTGCATGGCGCATCCCTTTTGCGCCATGTGCAACCCTTTTGAATATCCAGGCCCCAGAGTACCATGTCTTATGCCCGTTACAATATGTATGTCTTGCTGTTGGTAATGTTGACATACATGGACAGTGAGAAGGTGAGGTGCCAGAGTATGTTTCTCTGCATAACTATTACTTTGCATGTGCATGTATTTCAGTAGTAACAGCAGACAACAATACCTTCTTTGTTCATTCTCCAGCTGTATACCACATGCATGTAACTGAAGAACAGCAATGTACAGCTATCTTATCTGAAATGTTTGCTTTCTTATTTCGAAAATATTATATGATTACCTGATGAGTCGATCAGGATGATGTTGTCACTGTCATCTGATTCCATGCCCTCCACTGGCTCAGGAGGATCTGGTACTACCTCGGGACATCCTGGGGCAGTCCTGCAATGTTCTGTGAGTAAAGAATTGCACATACATAAGCTGGTGTTTTGCGTTATTTTTACTACAGTGTATAGTACTTTGATAATTCTATTCTGCAGTACTGCACATATGTTTCTTCTTGTTTCTTACACTCCATGGTCACCCCCACCCCACCACCCAGGCACCACATATGCACAGTCAAGTGAGATTGTAGGCTAAGAATGAAAAGGGTTATTACATTTTGTTAGTAGAACAACAGTTAGCACTTTTCTGACTTCCCTGTTATATCACTTTATGACTCCTGACATAACCTGTTGTTACACACACTTTCTTTTGACTTTGTAGTATAAGTACAGAGGATTGCTAATGTTACACCATTTAATTAATGTGTTTAAGAAGAAGTACCAACAGAGCAATGTCACAACAATGCCATACCAAGGATGTAACTGTCTTACTTTCTGTTTAGCATAAGAAGGCCCATACATGACATTACTATTATTACCAGAGACCTGCTGTGAATTATGAACATGTATACCTGTTTCATATTGCTATGCAGTTCTGGTTATGATGCAACATGATGAGCCAAGTGTAGTAATACATCATGCATACACCTACTACTCTATGATAACTAAATACTGTGTATAGCTTAATATTATACACCAAGACTCAAAGGCCTGAATATTCAAATGGGCTGTGCATGGTGCAACAGGGATGCACCATGCGTAACCCACCAATGTGCCCTGGTGCGATATTCAAGGGAGCAAGTTGCGATGTGCAACTCCCGATGTGCAGGAGTGGATCGGTAATGTATGCAGCACAAGTGTGGGGGGCATGATCATGCATATGGGGCACATCCCAATATTCTGCCCGGGATGTGCAGTGCATATGCTGGCACAACCCCACCTTGCGCTGCTTGGGGTGCACAGAGATGTGCCTGGGATAACCAGGAACAAGTCCAGGCCACTCACAGGCATGCTGCCATATTGTAGGGTGCAATACAACATCCGCCAGCCATGGGTGGCCACCTGCCCACCCAGAACCCTGACCACAAACCTCCTGCCCTGGGAGTGTTGTGCCCCTCACCCTGTCACCTGATCGTGGGCACCTGTAACACCATATTCCCTGGTGGTCCAGTGGATACCCCCCATCACCCAATCATGGGCATAAGAATTGAAGACTCCCTGGTGGTCCAGTTGATACCACCCATCGCCCGATCACAGGCAATAGAATTGAAAAATCCCTGGTGGTCCAGTGAAACCCCCACTGCCCGATCGTGGGCATATGTAATAATAAATCACATGGTGGTCTAGTGGTGCCCCCTCCTACCCACCCACAGTGGTCCCCCACCACTCAGCATCCCCCCATCATCAGTGGGTTGCAGCATTTATTCACATATCGGGCCTGTGTAGTACAGTATGGTCTGCATGCCCATTGGTCCATGCAGTGGTCAGCAAGTGACAGACCATACTGTACACTGTCATTCAGCGGGTGGCCAGGTAGCATGCGGGTGGGGTGCTGCTGCCCGCCGATGATGGGGGTGCTGGGTGTGGGACCTCAGAGGGCGGGGGGAGGGGGCACCACTGGACAACCAGGTGATTTATTATTACATATGCCCACGATTGGGCACTGGGGGGGTTCCACTGTGGCATAAAAAAGCAGACATGCCTGAATGCTTCAGAAAAGTTGTGTATGCTGTAAAGATGAGGTTGCAACACTACCCTCAGTTGAACCAACACAACTTCTGTGAATTTTTCACAGGTAGCTGGCTCCACACACAGCACCCGGAGGCATATTTCTGGGAGGAATCGTATCACACACAAAAGAAGGATGGCAATTTCTTCATTGATGAGGATGGCAAAGTATGCAATGTACTCACTGTCCGTCATGACACAGCAGCTGAGTCTGATGATGACAATACCTCTACTGTGGGTACTCCTAGATGTAAATGTCTAGCATGGGCATGTGATGCAACATGCAATTGGAGGCAGTCATCTTTTGATAAAGTAGAACAGTTTATTAATATCTTTGTGGTCACTGATGGTAAAGACAGATATAAATTGTTTCAGCCAATAGACCATTGTGAAATCCATCCACATACTGGACTGATGGGTTATTCACTGGCATGCTTGAACAGCGGTGTTTGTGACAGCGTGTTTCACCATATGTGGATGCTAGCGGTGCATCAGTCTGGCATGCGCACCTTTCTGTGCAAGGTTTATGAAGTGAGGCAAGCAGTTTCACAGTACACACACCTTTCTGAGTTGTTGCAGTCTGGTAACATGAATGGTGCAACAAAACCTATTGAAGATGTACAATGCAGTACTGATGTAACTGACACCATTGTTGAGCAACCATCAGCTGTTGATTCCGATACCGTCTCTCTCATGGAACAGAGATTGTTAAAGCCTTTGGCAAATCCATTGCCAAATCTGAGTTTGCAAAGAGAGAGACATTTGGCTCTGTGTGTGTGACTCATGTGATAGGCTATGTTTCCAGAAACAAACTGTTATGGTTGATTTGGAAAACATGCAGTCTTTTAATGAGATGTGGTAATGATTGTTGGCATTTCTACTGTTACTACATGACTTTGACTTACAGCCAATCATTGTGATGTGCAAGTACTGTTTCTCTAAGGTGAAGAATGACACAATGCCACCAAGGTCAGTTCTGAACAACATGGGGGCACATGTCACACCCAGTGAGATTGCTACATTGAATATGTTTGAACGGATTCTTATTCAAACTATGAAACCCTTTTAGACTATTCTATGTTTGAATACTAGGACATGGAATACATCACAAAAAAGCTTTTTATGTCTGTAAAGGGTTCCGTCATGTATCTTCCACTTCCTTTATGGGAAAATGTGGAGGTAAGCTTAAGTGAAAGCAATCTAGTAATTCTTATTAACAGTGTGCCAACCAAGTCAAAGGTCATCTGGCAGGATGTTGTCAAGGTGCTGAAGGTGAAAACAGCGTTCAATTACTTGAAGAGCAACAATCCCTTCTATGCAGACCTTGACACTGACAGGATGAGCAGTATGTCTGCTCAGTACGGTGTGTTGGACACAAACAAGCCAATGATTGAGAAGGTAAATGTAGAAACAAATGACAATGTGTATGAACAATGCAGAATCCATCCTCTACATGGCAGGGATACAGCTTGGGATAATATTGATCTTTATCATATGAAACAGGTGGAAGGTGCCCCTGTTAGTATCTGTGAGGTAACATTGGAAGCACACTGCTTTCCTGATTTGTTTCCACATGGGTCAGGTGGTCATTTAGATAACAGAGAAGTGCATGTAACAGGTGCTGAATACCATACAGCTCGAGTACTGAATCAGGATGGCAAATTTCAAAGAAACATACAATTTCTGTTTCACCTGCTGTGTGAGAGTGAACTTAGTGTACTCTCTGCATCCATTGCACATACTGTATGGCTCACTAGTCCACTTGATGGAATCACTGTCATAGAGCTTCTGCAGAAATTGAAGGTAAAGGATGACACATTGCAGGTAAATTTGTCATCTATACTTTCTAACCTATGTGGCTCCAAGGAATACTGGTATCGTAGACACTGTGAGGTCATGACCATGTTGCGAGAGTATGGTGCAGCAGAGTGGTGTGTCATTCTCAACTGAATATACTGTACCTGGGATGATTTGATTGAACTTCTGAAGTAGGCTAATTCTGATGTAGAGGGCTTACATCAATGACTCTCGGAGAGATGGGATCACTTGACCCAGTGTCTGTAACTGTAACCAGGCATTTTCACAAGCAATTCCATGATATTCTGAATTTCATTTTTTTGTCGAAGGACAATCTGCCTCCTGGTATTGCAAATCATTACTTTTGGAGGACGGAGCATCAGGCATGGGCTGCTCCTCATATTCATATGCTACTATGGATCAAGGATGCCCTGCACACTGACAAACATGAAGCAGCAGAAGTGCTAAGCTTTATAAAGCATTACATGACTTGCCACATACCTGACAAGTATGACAGTCCTACATTATGAAAGTTGATGCAAAGGTTCCAATGACATATGTGTGCCAGTTACTGTCAGCATGCAGTTAAAAGTAAATCTGATTGGTACACCAGATGTCACTTTGGTTTTCTGAGGCATGTCTGTCAGAATGGTCACATGAATTAACTGTTTTCATCAAGGCAGCATCACTTAAAGGCAAACTCAACCAAGAGGGTATATGAGTTACCCAGACAGGAGAAGTAGGTGTACATCAATGATTACAACCCCACTCTTCTACTGATGTGGCAAGCACACATTAATGTTCAGTTTGTGGCAGACAATTCGTTGGCTCTTGTTCAATATGTAACATCTTACATTACCAAGCATGAGAAGACATGCTTGCAAGATCTTTGGGAGGATATTGCCAGTTCAAGCAAGTCATTCACATCTCAGTTGTGGTCACTTGGATTAAAGACACTGTCACACAGAGAGTGCGGTGCATATGAAGACAGTGATTGTTTGATCGGTACACACTTGTAGGGCAAATCTGATGCTGTGCAATTTCTCACTATGAACTACAAAGAGAAATGTAAACATGTACTAAAACCTCACAACAAGAGTGAGGAACTGGCTCTCAACAGACCTTCCTCAAAGCAGATATTGAAGAACAACATGTTAGGCATGTACTACCCCAGAAGACACAATGACATGGATAATATGTGTCTATTTGAGGTAGCAAAATCGTACGACTATAAAATGCATGTTTCACCTGATTGTACATGTCACATATACAAGGTTAGAGGAGTGGATGGCTGTCTCATTAAGAAATGTAAGCCTTGGCTCATTGACCATTTTAAGTTAAATCTCTCCACTTCTGAGAGTAGAGAGCATTACTACTTTGCTCTGCTGTTCTTGTTCAAACCCTGGAGGGATGAGACCACATTGAAAGGTAGCTGTGATATGTTTGAGGAACAATTCAACCACAGTTATGACACTTTCAAAACAGACCACTCAGAGACATACATACATACATACACAGACTAGAAGTTGAGAAGGAACAGCTTGAAAGAGCAAAGAAACAGCTTGAGGAGGATACTCCTGTTAGTTCACAGGACAACAGAAGGACAGGGCACACTCGGAGTACCTCTACCTATGAATGACTCAGAAGTACTCATGGCAGAAGTGCGCGGAACGCACTGTACACAGTTCAACTAAAAAAGAAACAACAAAAAACAGCTTGTGGTTTATGCTGCTGTTACAGAGGCAGTTCAACATAGTATACTGCAAGGACAGAAAAAATTTCAATGTAATGAGTATGAGCCATTGATAATGTTTGTCAGTGGCTCAGCAGGCATAGGCAAGAGTTTTCTTATTGAGGCTATCACAGCTGAAATAAGGCAACGCACAGGGACAGCAATGTCTGTTGCTGTTAAAGCTCCAACTGGACTAGCTGCATATAATATTGGTGGAGTCACCCTACACCGTCTGTTTATGTTGCCAATAGAGCATGGAAAAGTTGGAGAGTATTGAACACTGCCTTTTGAGGTAGCATCTCAGCTTCGTTCAGTGTTTATTAAAATGAAGCTACTGATCATTGATGACATCAGCATGGTCTCTAACTTGATGTTTGTCTGTATACTCCTACATCTACAGGAGATTTGGAACAGTAACTATGGTGATGCATTTAGTGGGAAAAGTACTGTTGTATTTGGGGACCTTTTACAACTTGCACCCGTGAATGGATAACATGTTTTTACAGCTCTCGCTGTCAAGCTGGCTAAGAAGACACTGGGGTGCATTGGAGGTTTTAACCTGTCGGAGTTATTCACCTATGTCGAGCTGTTTCAGAACATGTGACGGAGTGGAGATCTAGCTTACAAGGCATTGTTGGATCAAGCTCATGCAGAAAGTTTGTCACTACCACATCTTTCGATGTTGAATACATGTAGAATCACTGTGGATGGTGCATCAATACATGCTGCATGTGATGTCTTTAGTGAAGTGTATTCAAACAGTGCATGTATTGTATGTCTTATGCCACAACTTAAGCAATGTGCTGAGTTCAACAGTATCATGTTGTAGAGAAAGGCTTAAGAAATCAACACACTGCATGCTGTTGATACAGTTGATGGTGTTTGCTTAAGTTGAAACCTAGTACAGTAGCTAAGCTGACTGAGCAACTGTCTGAACATAAGTCAGATGTGTCAAGTACAGCTGGACTAGAATCTGTTCTTGCTGTTTGTAAGAATGCACATATCATGCTGCATAGGAACTTTGATGTTGAATGTGGCATGGTCAATGGTGGAATGGGTCACATTATTGACTTGCAGTACAATGTTCAGAAGACATTTATAGCAGCACTTGTTAAGTTTGACAACATAGAACAGTCTGTGGAAATTGATCGGACTTCTGTCAAGTTGCAGATCTTTAAGGATATATATGTGACCAGGAAACAGTTTCCAGTATGTGTTACATATGCTGTTTCCATACACAAGTCACAGGGCTTAAGTTTGGACTCAGCAATGGTGGAGATAGGCACTGACATTTTCAAAGATGGCATGAGCTATGTTACCCTTTCATGCTTTTGCAGTCTTGCTGGTTTGCCCATAATCATACTAGCACCACAGAAGACACGCGCTGACAAGCAATGTATTGTTGAGTACAAGAGATTACGTAATCTGCACCAGCCAGGCATTCCTCTAATACCACTACCTATGCAGTCAAATGCAACAGTCACAGCTTCAGCTGGCAACAAGAGGAAATGAGCAACCACTATAGAATTAACTACAAATACAATTAAGAAGGTTACCATTCCAAATATAGATACAACATCACCTGCTCATAAGAAGTCACTTGGTATGGCTATTGTCCCAGTGTTTGATGACAGTACAGGAGTCAACTACTATGCTAATTCAGCAATGCGAGCATATCTCCACATGCCTCACTTTGTACATGCAATAACGGCTTCTCATGACATGCCCTTATCAAAGTTATTGAAGCAACTTGTACATGTGACTTCACAACATTCTGACAATTCACAGTCACTCACACCTCTAAGACATGTTTTAAGTACCTATGATGGACACAGAATATTTGCAGATAACATGTAACAGGAAGTCATTGAGTTTATGATGGCTATCATAAACAGTTTGGATGACAAGCATATACCAATGTGACAGTACTTTACTGTCAACTATGTCATCAAATATAAATGCCTATTTCGTGGTCATTCACTGAAAGAAATTACAGAGAACATGCTTTGGATTTCTTTGTGTGTACCTCAGTCTGAAACTGTTAAATTTGAGAACTGCTTAGAAATGCACAAAGTGGTCACCATTGTGTTAGGTGTGGAGGGGCATGTTCTCAGTCTATATGGAGTAGGACTTCTTCTCAATACCTTATGCTTGTATTGCATAGATTTGACTATCATGGACTAAGAGTTCACTCACCTATCACAGATTTCACAGCTGGTGGAGTGTCATTTAATGACATAATATTTGATACTCATGCCATGATCTACCACTATGGTCAAGCTGTACATTCTGGACATTACGTTACTTTGCTGAGGTACAGAACTTGGTTGGTTGAATGCAATGACTCAATAAGCACTTTTAAGCAGAGACTACCTCATAATTTAAAAGATGTTTATGTATTGATATTGAAGAACTACAACTATCTTCATCATTCAGAAGAGTAGTGACACAACATGCGACATACACTGCTGTTCCATTGATGTATTGACTTACAACACTACCTTCGCAGTACCTCATCTACAGCACATAGCTATGGTTTTATGAACTATACAGTATGACTAAGATAAGTGTGTCAATCAGTGATGCAGTAAACATAGTTGAAGTGGTCTTTAATTGGCGCTGTGTTCATAATCACTAGAGAAGGCACACTTAAATAATTGTTCAATCGTTCTGCCAATAAAGCAGATATTGCTATGTATTTTGAATGTGCTGCTGTTGCATTTTGTTGTTAGTAAGCTGCATTCTTCCATTGGAAGTATTATTTTACACACTTCCCAACAGTGTACCCTCTTTAGGTGTTACACTTCTATATGTATGTAAAACATCTGCGCGTGATGTATTGATACATGTATCAACAATGTTTACATATTTTAAGGATCTTTACTGACTTAAAGCAATCCTTTAAATTGTTGTGACACTTTAGATGTTCACACACCTTTGAAGTATTAATTACAGCATTATATGGAACTGTACTTATCAGTAACACAGTGACATATATCTATGACTACATAACATGGAAACAACAAGCATGTGTGAATCTTATGTTGTACCTTTACAGATTGTCATCAATCATTCTTTCACAATAACAACACTAAACTGCTATGTGTGTACTGTTATGCTGTGATTGTATTGTATGTGATTGTATTGTATAAATGTATATACTGTACAATTGTATACTTCAATTGAAATACCATACTATTAATGCTTTTAAAAACTCTTATGGTTATCTGCTCACTTTCATGTAGTAAGCAATGAAAACATGTTATTTATTCACCATAATGTGTCTTTAAAACCTGTCAATTGAAGTTACTTGTCTGAATGCTGTATTTTAAATAAACATTTTACTGTGGCTTTCAAAATTTGTATGTACTCCAATATCAGTAGTATGTGTATGAATTGGTATTATGCTGATTTTGCCTTTGGTTTAGAATACCTACTACCATATAAATTGTTAACATGTTCTGTATACTATTCACAGTACTGAATCATTTCTTAAGATATCATTCATTTGTATGTTTGACTACTGTTGTTTACATAGTGATTTGGTTATTTACCTATTTCTTTTACTGTTACCTTGTAAGTTACTCATTTTCACATTTACCAATGATAGTTAATAGCGACATAGTTATTTGTATAATCTGTTAAAGTATGTGATTAATACTAGCTACACACATATGTATGATAACTATTGTAAATCAGACACTTGCACTAATAACAACTGATTTACATGTTCCTGATAATATTTCTGGATCACCTCAATTGAGGGGTTGGGTGGGAATTCTTCCAAATGCATCTATGTACAGTATCTGTATCTCTCGACACACACATATATATATATATATATATATTTATATATATATATATATGTGTGTACATTATGAATATGTATATACATATATATATATATATATATTATGGTAGCACTGTAGTGCTACCATAGTTAGGGTTGAGGAGCCATTTACATGTTAAACCTAACATTTTGCACCTTAATAACTTTGCAACCGTTAAACAGATTTACCTGAAATTTGGAATATACAATCAAAAACCATCCGTCTTGGGATCTGCCAACTTTTGTACTGTTCAGGTATACGGCTGCGGAGTTATTAAGCATGATCTGAGCACGCGTTTATGCTTTTTTGCAATTCTTTGGTCATCTCTACAGGCCGCACGGTTTGCGCGACCAGTCCAAAATCTTCAGGGAACGTGCGGCTGGGGTTCCTGATGTGCCTTTTGAAGATTTCATGAAAAAATATTAAATGGTTCAAAAATTATTCAAAAAACAGTTTCCCATTATAAGTAAATGGGAAAAGTTAAAAAGTTCAACACTTTCGCAAATGCAGTTTTTACTTTCGCAAATGGCCCTTTTACTTTCACAAATCCACCATTTTGTTTTCAGTTGGTGATCAGAAAAATGCTTGGCATTTAAATTTGGGACCCTCTAGCAACATAATTCTTTTTGTGTTTACCTAGTCGGACCCTGAGGAAGCTAGGCGTGTCTTTATTTTGAGGTTAAACACCCTAGAAATATGTTTTTCAAGTTTCTGGAAAAAGTACTTTCACAAAGTAGTGTCGCACTCATGAAAGTGTTGCAAATTTTTGCGAAAGCTTTCGCAAATTGTGACACTACTTTTCCAGGCTATGGCAAAATGACAGCAATTCTTTGCCACCCTGCTGCAAAAGAATGGTTGGTCTTTTGGGCTGAAATTTGGAGAGGACACAGCCAACATCTCACAGATGTACCTTTCAGTGTTTTGTTATAAAAATATTACAGGGTGGCAAAGTTACAGCACTCCAAAATTGACGCTTTTTCCCATAGGATAACATTATGGTGTCCGCCACATTACAGGAATCCTTTGCTGCCCTGCTGCAAAATAACGGTTTGGTCTTTTGGGCTGAAATTTAGAGGGAAGAAAGCCAACATCCCACTGATGTGCTGTTCGTGGTTTGGTGACAAAATATTACAGGGATCCAAAGTTATCACACTCCAAACTTCTCTTTTTTTCCCATAGGATAACATTACGGCGTTTGCTGCACCTTTCAGGGCCCTTATCTCGGAAACGGTGCGAGATACAGACTTTTCATTGAAAAAATGCTTAGCCCCCTTAGTTGAAAACTAGCCAGGAAAGTCATACATCATATGACTTTTACATTTTTTTTCTACGTCGTATGGTTCCTGAGATATAAGCAATTTAGTATTCCAGCTCCTCATTTTCTGCTCCGAGACCCATTGTTATGCATACATTCTTTGTACTCGCTGTCTTTCTCTATGCAGCTTTTGGGGAAAACCAGCCTGTGTGCTTACATTACTGTTACCCTTACCACTTTCGCTTGCAGTTCCGTACCTGTTTCACTTACTGTTCCCGTCTATGGCACCATGTGCGTTACCCTTTGCGTTTTCATTTGCACTTGTGTTTGTGTTATTTTAACCATTCGTGTCTACAGTACTGTTTATCTTTCTGTTTCACTTTGCATCACCATGCACATTACCATTTGCATTTGTGGGCACCGTGTTACTATGTGACAAGACATCATGTGGCAGAAGCGCGAGACCCTCCTGCCGCCACATTACATTCACTATTTCTCAATATCATTCTCAAAAAGAAGGGAAATTAGAGGCAAAAAACTCCATTTAATGCATTAGTTAGGGTTGTTCTGCAGTGACAAAGGTGAGGGAATTCGGTGTTAGGGTTGAAAGCCCTCCTTTGACCCCCCCATCCACACCCCCAACCGGCATCAGGGTACGCATTGGGGTTGTCGGTTCTAACTCTCACCCCATTCTTCTATACCTCTGCTTCTTCACACATCTGATGGGGTGAGAGTTAGGGCTGACAACCCCAATGCACACCCCGATGCTGGTTGGGGGTGTGGACGGGGGTTAAAGGGGGGCTTTCAACCCTAACACTGAATTTCCTCACTTTTGTCACTGTGGAACAACCCTAACTAATGTATTAAATGGAATTTTTTGCCTCTAATACCTATATATATATATATCAAATTAATGTTAATATTAATACTATAGTTCTATTTTGTGCTGAGAACATAATATATTCATATTGTTATTCCTAAGCATGTGGAATTTGTTTTTTCACCCACTCCAGGAACATTGACACTGTCAGTCACACAGTGACAATAGTGGCATAAAAGTGAAATATATACTAATCAGTGTGCACACATGTATTTGGTATACAGTGCTCATGTGGCATTTCTACAGTATAAAGAAAGTCATGTTTCACAGGTATGTGGCATACTGTTTTAAGTATATGCTTCACTTTTACAAATATTACAAGTTTTTTAAATATTGCATTGTGAGATTGACTGTGTTTATCAATTTGGTTTTAATTCAGCCTTTTTAATCAACAAATAATTTGGCAATAAATTATTTTTTTTAAACTTGACTATCTGTGCTGTGTTTTCACTTATATATAACATTACAGCATTGCTATTTATGTTCCATTAACTAAACTACTGCATATACTTCAAATACTACAGGTTTCATGTGTTTAGCTATAATAATTAACAAAATTACTATGTTTATGGTCAAAGGTTTTCATATTCTGTTGAAAGCTATACAAGATGAAATTACTGGTAAAAAACATCATACTTAGTAAAAAGGAAGGAAAACTCATTGCAAAAAACTCAGTGAATGTATCAGATGTGTTTCTTAATACAGCAACAAACACTAGTAGGGGACTTTTTTTTACAAAAGTGTTTGTATTGCATTACCACCGTAGGAGTTATGCTCATACAATCTAAACAATGTAACTTTCGAATTTCTAAAAAAAGAAGGGAAATTCATTTCAAAAAACTCTGTTAATGCATCAATTAGGGTTGTTTCCACAGCAACAAAAGTGTGGAAATGCGGTGTTAGAGTTCAAAAACCTAACTCCAGATTCCCCCACACACACACATGCAAGTAGGGGAAGGACCAAGGCAACACAACCAATCAGTGACAACCAGCAGCAGGTAACATAAATAACATACAACTCACTAAATGTACTACAAAACACATCCATCATCACGGTCCACCAACTGTATGAGTTCTGCTGCCATATAAGTGCCTTGGGGTACACATGCATGCTTGGCAACCATGGGTGCTGGACCACAGTAACCATGTGTGTGTTACAAATGCAGTTAACCATCATCTCTTGCTAATGAGTATGTGTAGGTAATGCATCACGATAACAACATGAAAATATCAGACAGCATTTTAACCAACCTTTCCTGTGTGTTAATGCCTCCTGATGTTGCCCTGGCATAAGGTATTGATGTATCAGTATACTATTATGTGCAGAGGCCTGCTGCACTGTTATCTTACCCTGTACACTAGGCTGGCTGTGTGGGCCTGTGAGACTCAAATTGTCCCACACTCCGACTTCACTATATTTGCTTTGGGGACAGTTTCTTGGTTCAAAGCGGTGTGTTTGTCTCTGTAGAAATTGATACATTGGTGGTAGCATGGGACCCAAAGGGCCAAATGCTCCCACTTGTATGGTTATGACCGGATAATATCAGACAGCATTTTCACTGTCCTTTCATGTGTGTTAATTCCTCCTGATGTTACCCTGGCATAAGCAAATTATGTAGTACTAGATTTACTAGGTGTTTATGGACAAAAGAAGGCCAAGGCCCATCGAGCTTGTCCCCCCATCCCTGTGGGGTCATTAGAACATTTGTGTTTTTCCCAGAAGCCAACTGTTTAGACCAGTTTTGAACTGGTTCAAAGTTGTAAGATTGACCAGTTACTGAGGAACAAGCTTTAAGGCAGCAATCTGAATTGGAGGAGAGCTCTTATTTCTGGAAAAAAGCACAGCTAGAAACTAAAATAAGAGCCCTAAAATTTGATAGTCGAGGGCCATCTGCCAAACACACTCAGCTGGCTACTGATGATGCAAAAGCATCAAAGGGGAAACCGAAAAGCTGGGCCTCTATAGTAGAGCAGGCAGAGCATGCAGGAGGCTTCATACCTAAGTCAACAGTGCTTTTGGAGGACAATTTGTCAGAAATTGTGTCCATAATGGCTCAAACTGGAACAGATATACCTGGTCTAAGACGATCTGAGAAACAACCAGCTGAATCAGGCAAACAACAACTTTGGTCAGTTAAAAATGCTTTGGAGAATGCAGGTTGGCAACAGGACTCCACAACAGGTTAGTGGGTTTCAGGAGGCTCACCGATTAAAATACTTGCAGAACCAGCTGCACAGATAAATAGTAATGTAAATGCTGAACCTATTGATCTAGAACTGCCACCAGAATTGACTTTAACGCAAAATCTGAAATTGCACTTTTCAGGAAATGTGTCATATAAGCAAGCTCAAGGGGGACACCCCGCAGTAATTGAAAATGCACCAGAAAGACCTTTGAATATAATTAACAAGGAAACCCCCAAAACATTTGCTTCTCTTTTTAAAACACCAATTTTTCCAGCCAAAAGGCACAACGCTGTGCATTTGACTTACATAGGAGGAATGTCAGAACAACTAGACAGACTTTTTGTTGCAAGAGTACTTCTAAAAGACTCCATGAAATTCTTTTCGATGGAAATTTATGCATTGATACATAGGAGAGACAGTATTTGATGTTAGTTTTAAAACAGCAAATGGTCGGGAAAGATTTTGGGTAAAATATAATGCATTGAAAAAGTCTTCTCTATGGTCCCCCTTTATTGCTACCCACTTAACAAGGCCAGCACACAAAGTAATTACTGTACTATTCAGAAATGAGGGGGTTAGGGTTCATGATCTATTGTTTTGGCTAAAACAGCGATGTACAGTAATTGGTGATCCAGAGGCAATTTTAGATGCAGAGAACATTTGGATAGGAGGCTGGAAAGTTAAAATTATGTTAAAAACATCAGATACAGTGGTTAACCACTTGCCAAATTCCTTTTAATTAGGGAGAGACAGAGGAATCTTATTCTATACCGGGCAGCTAAAGATATGCCACAAATGTGGCTCCTTGGAACACCTGAGTAGTGTTTGTGATAAGTTAAGATGCACAATATGTGGAGAGCTGTGTCATGAAGGGACTGATTGCCTGAATGAAAGTCAGTGTAACCTGTGCAGGGAGTATGGACACACTTTTCAGAACTGCAAAAAAAGCATCACATAACATCCCTGACCAAGCAGATGGGGAGGAGCAAAGATTGATGGCGGTTATGGGAGAAAAAAATAAATCTGGGAAAACACACTTGCAGCCTTCATCAGAAAGACAAAACACAGATGCCCTGGTCAGGGAAGTCCCCCCCCCCACTAGTTCTTGAAGTAATTGAGGTATAGACTGTGAAGCAGCATGGAACAGGTGTTAGGGAAAGTGTGCCTAGTCCCCCCAGGCAGGAAGTGATAGTTCAGGAAGCTGGGCCTTCAGATAAAGGGATGCCTCCCCCACCCCAGGGAGCAACATCAGAGGAAGAACTACTAGACAATCGAAGAAAGAAAGTATGGAGAAAGTGCGCATAGTACAAGCCATGGATCATACATCAAACATGTTTGAAGTATTGCAAACAGATCAAACAGAAGATGATACAGACTTTTCCTCCATAGACTCTTCAGTGCCTCAAGGCACCACAGACACTGAAGTGCAAGAAAAACCAAGGGGACCACAAAAATGGAAAGTGAGAGTAAAATTGAAAAAACATGGATAAGTACAGCAGGAAAGGCAGCACTAAATAACCGTTCTACTGTTAGAACCCTTTTTCTTTCATACTGTTAACGTAAACAGTATAAAAAGATTAGGTAACAGGAAATTGGTTTTCTCCTTTCTCACTGGTTTACATTTGGGGTAATTTTTCTCCAAGATACTAGATTACACACATTATGTAAGGTAAGAGAAGCTACAAAATCCTGGTACTTAGGTCCCTCTTACTGGTCTTTAGGGCAAGAAACTTGCACAGGTTTAGGAATCCTGTTTAAATATCCAGAAGTACAAATCTTGAAACTATATGACATAATATCAGGCAGAATTTTGGTTATTGATGTACTATTACAAAATGTCCCTTACAACCTGATAAATATTTATGCACCACAATCAAAAGCTTTAAGATGCAAATTCTTTAAATTAGTTCAACCTTATTTACAAACTACACATACAGGTACATTAATATTTGCAGGTGACTTCAACTGTCTGTTGAAAGCAAAAATGACCAAACAGTATTGTGATTTGAACCTTCTTATACAAATCATTCACAGAAATAAACTTAAGGATGCATCAGGACAACAAAGCAACACAGAAACACCCTACATTTCAGAAAGGAAACCTGGGGACTAGAATAGATTTTATCTCTGTGACCAATTCAATAATGACAATGGAGTTTGCCCTTTAAGGGGCAGACCATGTTGTCCAGGTGCACCCCTTCCCTCCTGTTGGGATAGTTGTGCTCAGAAGGGGAGGGGATAGGGAAGGGGAGGAGCCAGGAGTCAGAACAATGGCCAGGTAACAGGAAGGGGAGGGGAGAAGGGGGTACATAAAGGACAGCACAAGGGAGCCTCAGCCACTTTTGCTGGAGTTTTTGATTTCCAAGAAACTGCAGCACTTCAGATTGGCATATTGGTTGGTAAGGTTTGTTCAGGACAGACAGGAGGTAAGAAGTTCAAGCTACAATGTGGAGGTTACAAGTTTAAAAAAAAAGCAGAGGATGTAGTAATAGGGAGTGATCAAGAGCAACGGCGTTTGTTTTTTCACTGAAAGAGTGGGGAAGCGTTTTACTGGCAGCAGCATGTGGTTTTGTTGCAGGGAATTGCTTGTTGAGAACGCTTTGCTGGGTTAAAGGACAGAGAAGCATGACTGGCTGGAAAAGCTTTAAAGGTTACGGATGGCAAGCGCCGTTTTAAATCTGCGATGGCTTAGTCCAAGCGAGTGTTTATTGCTGCAAGTTTTGTGATGGGGAGCAGTGGTTTGTAGCATTTGGGTGATTTAGGCCTACAGGAGCTGCTAGTAGTGCTGTTTTTTGTTGGAAGCGAGTCAGGGGAGGAGAGCTAAGATCTGACCACGTGGTGCAGGCGTGGGAGGCGGGGGCCACATCGGGCGCAATGTGAAAGAGGTTTGGTCCCTTTCAATGGCCTGCGTTGCATGTTAGAGGAGGCAGGGAGAGATTAAGAGGCACAAGTGCATTGGTAGGCCTAAAGGGAGGCCGGTTTGAGCAAAGGAATGGAAGCATGTCACAGGACCACGCGTCGTGATGTCACACGCTGTGTGGGAAATGGGGGAATGAGCCTGGTGGTGGCTAGGGTCTGGCTGTAGTGTGACAAAAGGGATAAAACAGCTATGCGACCTCTGGGATTTCAGAATGGTTACATTTGTGGGCTTCAGATGGCTTTCAATGGCCTGTGTTGTGTGTCAGAGGAGGGAGGGAGAGATTAGGAGGCGCAAGGTGTTGGTAGGCCAAAAAGGAGGCCGGTTGGAGCAAAGGAACAGAAGTGTGTCGCGGGACCACGCGGTGTGATGTCACACGCCATGTGGGGGATGGGGGATGAGCCTGGTGGTGGCTTGGACATGGCTGTAGTGTGGCAAAAGGGATAAAACAGCTATGCGACTGCCGGGATTTCAGAATGGTTACGTTTGTGGGCTTCAGGTGTGGGTATGGCCCAATAGCGCACCTAGAATGGCAAAAGAAGGTGAACACGGTTGAAAAGATGCTAGAGGGCATGGCGGGCAGGCAGGCCCAAAAGGAGCTGGAAGGCAGCTAAGTAAAGAGGCAGGAGGGTGCCTCAGGACCACGCAGCAACGTCGCATGCCATGTGGGAGATGAGAGGAACGTTGATGTCCTGGTCCGAGGTGGTAGGTTCCTGGGGGGGAGCGGACAAAGCAGGGTGCTGGGTTATTGAAGGCTGTGGGCTCAAACCAGTTTTTCCAGCCCAGCGTGCGGCGAATTTGCTGGGCAGACAGGGCCACGCCCTGCAAAGAGGAGATACAGGGGGGTTAGACTTGTAAAACATACATGTATAACGTATATCAATGAGGAAATAATGAAGAATAATAATTTGAGACAAGACAAAGGAGTTTGGGCGCGTTTTTGTGGCAGGCGCAGAAGGGGTGGGGCTTGTTGCCCAAAAAAGAAGAAGCCTGGGAGAAGGTGAGGCCTCGAGAGCAGGAAGGAGGTTTGATTCTGGCCACATGGTCAGGGGGAGCACACCGGGTGGTGGGAAGCTAGCCATTGGCGTTTTATGGGTGCTTTCGATTACGGGCCGTGGGCCTCAAGGGATAAGGTATTTGGAAGGCAGAGAGTAGAGGTGGAGGCCCAAGTGTGGCCGGGCAGTATAGCGAACCCCACGGCAGTGAGGGACAGAGGGGGCAGCACGCCGGCGGGGGGGCACACAAAAAAATATATATATATAAAACGTAAAACAGGGTGGTGCAGCTGGTGGAGGGCAGACACACCGCATGTAAGGAGGGTGATAAACCTAAGGGGGTTTTTGCCTGAGGAGTGCCATGCGGCATGGGGAGAGAGAGCCCGAAGGGAGGCTTTCGGCCTGTGTAAAAGAAAACAAAAAAAAAAACAATTGACAAATGGTTGTATGATAATTGATGAAGATGGTAACCGGTTTTGTATTCTGTAGTTGTCTTCACAGGGCATCAGCGAGGAACGAACATGGCACCCCGGAAGAGCAAGCCATCTAAGGAAGAGGCTTACAAGGCAATAATCGAGCTTTCTGAAAAGGCAAACAAAATGTGGGAACTGGTGGAAGGGTAGGAACCGGGGAAGCCCAGGGGAAGAGAAAAGTGGAAGGGGAAAAGGTGACAAAGGGAAGAGGGCGCCTGGGGGAGGAGGCAGCTTTTCTGGGGTAGCGCCGAGGGCAGCAGGGCCTGCCAGGGCTACCGAGCTCATTCCTATGCAGCCAGGTGACACAACGGCACACACCCCTGATCAAAGGGAACCCCCTCTGGGAGAACCGAGGTCGGAGGCTCGGAGCAGTGGGTTCTACCTCCACCTCCCGGCAGACCATCTCCCGCTTCCACCTATCCCACAGGAAGAAACAAGTGAACCCGGGGAGGCTTGCAGACACCTCGGACAAGAAAAGGGCACAGGTAATGCACCCAATATGGTTGGGTATAGCATAAATGAATATATTGGGCAAATAGTGGTGGCACTGGGAACAAATGGGTGGGACTGATGGAGTTGGCCCTGGCGGAGCATAAGGCAGGAAAAGGGGCATCAAGAGACACGGGAAAAGGGGAAGAAAGAGAACGGCTGGGGACAAGGGAGATGAGTGCACCGGGGATGAGGATTGGTGAGCATGTGCCCGCTGCCACAAAGGAGAAAATATGGAAAGGGGAATATGTGGACATGTTTGCCCTGGTGAGCCAGGAAGCGGCGGCAAAATATGAAGAGGCGGTGAGTATAGGAAAAAGCGAAATGGCAGCAGCCATAGTGTTGCTCGGTAAAAAAGAGGTAGACAAATTCACAAAAGGAAAGACTTGGGACAGGTGGTTCCTAGGTTTTGCAATCTTTTCAGCCATAATGCTGGAAAGAAGACCAGAATTAGGTATCCCGCTCATCACTTATTCATTGATAATACGGAGAGCGAAGGCAAAAGGTGGAATGGAGTGGTTGTATTACGACGAATATTTTCGTCAGCACATGGCAACATTTGGGGATGTAAGGTGGGACACTAAGCAAATAGATTTATGGATGGATTATGTAGTGGATCAGTTCACACCTGATGGAGGGTGGAGTAAGAAAGGGGCCATACCTATGAGATGCTGTTGGGCATATAATAGGGCATTCTGCTCATGGCCCAAGTGTCGTTTTCGTCATGCCTGTGCAAAATGTGGGAGTGGGCACTCGGTCAGCAAATGCAGGACTACAGGTGTACAAGGTACCCAAGGGTACGGGGGACAAGAGTCAAGCCAGCAGTTCTTTCGGGATAACCAGGTTTTCAGAGGGCAGTCATGGAGCAATGGGGGAGGGGCAAAGGTAACAGGGGTAGAGGAGGGAAAAAGCACTGAGGCAATGGGAATGGGGTGGGTAGGATGGGGGGTACAGGGTGGGGTGACAGGAACCAATTTGGGATGGCCAGAACACCCGTGAGCATAGCAGCCTTGACATCTCACCTGGTGAGATACCCAGACATGAGGATTCGGGATATGGTTTTGGGGGGGGGGTTTGTCACAGGTTTTTCTTTACAGTCTACAGGTCCCAGACAGGCGAGAGAGGTGAGGAATTTAGGGTCGGTAAAAGGAAAGAAGGACATGTTAAGGAATAAGACTGAGAAGGAGAGGGCAGCTGGTAGGGTGGAAGGACCGTTTGATGACCCCCCCATTAGAGAACAAGTGGATATCACCTTTGGGTTTGGTTCCTAAAAAACAGGAAGGTGAATATCGGGTAATACACCATTTGTCTTACCCAGAAGATGACTCGATGAATGACTATATTGGGGAGGAGCATAGCAGGGTGACCTATGCAATGCTTGAGGATGCAATCCAGATAATCTGGGCCACAGAGGATGCATGGATGGCAAAAACAGACATAGAGTCCGCTTTCAGGATGCTTCCAATAGGGAGGGAAGACTGGGACCTTTTGGGTTTTAAAAATGAAGGGAGACATTACTTTGACAAAGCAATGCCTATGGGGTGCTCCACAGCAAGTGCGACATTTGAAGCTTTCAGCACATGCCTACAGTGGATATTTCAAGAGGAAATGGGTTACACATCAGTTATCCACTACCTGGATGATTTTCTCCTCATAGGTAAGGGTGAGGAAGAGACACAGAGAATGTTGGTTAGGTTTCAGCAAGTGTGCCAGGAGTTGGGGGGTCCTACTGGCACCGGGTAAGACAGAAGGGCCCACGAGGGTGATAAAATTCCTAGGGATAGAGATTGACCCAGAAAACAAGGTTTTTAGGTTACCGGACAAAAAGGTAAGGAGGTTGAAGGAACTAATTAGTATACATGCCAGAAAAAGAGGGTCCAGTTGAAAGTAGTTCAACAAGTATTGGGGCATCTGAATTTTGCATGCAGGGCAGTGGGACCGGGGAGGGCGTTTACAAGAAAGTTGGCCAGGGTGAAAGCCGGGGGTCACAAAACCACATCACTGGATTAACTTGACGTGCAGTATCAGGGAAGATTTTAGCGTATGGGAAGAATTTTTGAAGGACTATAATGGGATGTCATTTTGACAGGATGAGTGGTTGTATAACACAGACTTGGAATTATACACAGATGCAGCAGGAGGTCTGGGCATGGGAGGTTATCTGAGGGGCAGGTGGTTCTCAGAACCATGGCCTGCGGACTGGGTGAGAGAGGAAAAAGTGAAGGATATAACACTCCTGGAGATCATGCCCATATGGGCATGTACTTTGGTGTGAGGGGAGGAATTACGAGATCAGAAGGTGACCTTCTGGTGTGACAACAGAGCTGTGGTGGACGTACTTAACCACAGAGGGGCCAGATCCGACTCAGTCATGCAGGTAGTACGACGGCTGGTTTTAAGGGCTCTGCAGCTGAACATGTCTTTTAGAGCAAAACATATCGAAGGGGTACGCAATACCCTGGCTGACAGCCTTTCCCATCTGCAGCTGGACCATTTCCAGAAGCTGGCACCAGCAGCAGAGGAACAAAAAACGCCCATACCAGCGGACATCTGGGACGTTGGCAGGACGGAGCGGAGCTGTTGTTTCATAGCTTATGGGCACCCCGGACTCTGAGGGTGTACGATGGGGCCTGGAGTGTTTTTCAAGCATTCAAAGCAGAGCACCAGATGGAGGTAAGTGGGCCATTATCTGAGGAACAGGTGGGAATGTTCCTAGTGGATCAATGGCAAAAAGGGACAGCTCATGCCATAATGGGGGTTTATTTGGCAGGGATCAGTGTGATCTGCAGCCTGAAGGGATGGCAGGACCCGACAAGGATGATGTTCATCAGAAGGATGATGCAGGGCTGGGGTAGGTTAAGGGGAGGGGCCAAGGACATCCGGAGGCCAATGGGGAGCAGTGGTTAATGAAGATAGGGGAGGCGCTCCCGGCTATATGTACTTCAAAAGGCGAGGCCCAGCTGTTTCATACAATTTATGTGATGATGTTTGCAGGGGCTCTGAGGATGAGCGAGGTAGTAGGCCATGGAAAAAATTACATGGAAGGGGGTATAGAGTGGGAGGATGTGAGTTGGGGGACAAAGGAAATACGGATCAGATTAATGATCTAAAACTGACCAAAGGGGCAAGGTTCCATAATAACCCTAAGGGGACGAACAGAGGTCACAATATGCCCAGTACAAGCCCTGTGGGTTTTCGCCGCAGGGCAGGTAACCAGGACTGGGAAGTTTTTTACACACGGGGAAGAAAGAAGGGTCACTAGTTACCAGGTCACGGCCGTGTTAAGAAAGGCGAGGGCATTTCTGGGGGAGAACCCAACTATTTACTCATCCCATTCCCTGCGGATTGGGGCAGCTTCACAGTGGGTGGAAGACATTTTGGTGAAAGTTCGCTGGCGGTCGGCCAGCTACAAAAGATACATCAGAGCTCTGACATAAAAAAAAAAAGAGGGGGGGAGGGAAGGGAGGTAATATTGTACGGAGGGTTACAAAAGTTGGAAGTAAAGACAGAGAGGTCATGGGAGAATGCATATTAATTAAATAACTTTGTGTTGTTACATCCCATAGGTAGAAGGAGGAGCACAGAAGTCTGGATCTGCAGCCACTCCTATATTTACTGGGCTGGTAAGAGAGCGGAAATGAAAGCTGGGGGAAAACAGCTATACCAAGATGCCAGGCAGTGTAGACTGGTATGGCACAGTGTGTGGGGAATGAGATGGGCACAGCTGCTCCCTGCTTTGAAAGAGCTCAAGAGACATCGGCCCAGTCCAGACCTAATCATTATACACCTAGGGGACAATGATCTGGCAAGCAGACCATGAGCGCATACATACTGGCAGATCAAGAGGGACTTAGAGATGTTAAGGCACTGGTAGCCACAGGTGTGCCTTGCATGGTCAGACATAATACCGCGGAGGGTGTGGAGACTGGAACACAGCCACATGGTGGTGGAGAGAGCCATGAGGAAGATGAATAGGAGAGTGGGGACACTGATAAGGCGGATGGGAGGACGGGTGATACTGCGAGGGATCGAAGAATGGGTGGACAAATTTTACAGGCCAGATGGCGTACACCTGTCAGATATAGCGGTAGATATGTTTAATGCAGAAATGATGGATTTTATAAAACAATGGAGGAGACAAGAAAACAGATAAAAAAAAAAAGAAAGGGGGAAAGCAGGATGGAGGTAGCAAGAGGCGAGGAAGGAAGGGGGCACCCTAGGTTGGGGGGGAAGCCAGTCATCCAATGCAAGTTGGAGACTGGCTAGTGGGGAAAAGGGGGGGAGGATG
This sequence comes from Neoceratodus forsteri, assembly GCA_016271365.2. Taxonomy (NCBI): domain Eukaryota; kingdom Metazoa; phylum Chordata; order Ceratodontiformes; family Ceratodontidae; genus Neoceratodus; species Neoceratodus forsteri. The sequence continues at coordinate 763,720,514 of CM028138.1, forward strand.
AAAAGGGGGGAAGATAAAAGGAGTAACACGAGAGGAAGAAGAAGATGAAGGAGAAAGCTGTCTCGGTTCTCACCGTTACCTAGCAAGAAAAGTAGAAGAAGAAGGCACCCAGGTTTTCACCTGGGGAGATGGAGAATTAGAAAGTGATATATGTATGGAATAATGGAAATTATTGGATATATGAAAATAAGAGATAGAAAAGAATTATGATTGATGGATTTTAATAAATTAACTGCCAATCTGAGCACAACAACAAGCAATGGCTCCATGTTTTTTGTGAGGGATGACGGGGGAATCCGGGACAATGGAGTTTGCCCTTTAAGGGGCAGACCATGTTGTCCAGGTGCACCCCTTCCCTCCTGTTGGGATAGTTGTGCTCAGAAGGGGAAGGGATAGGGAAGGGGAGGAGCCAGGAGTCAGAACAATGGCCAGGAAACAGGAAGGGGAGGGGAGAAGGGGGTACATAAAGGATAGCACAAGGGAGCCTCAGCCACTTTTGCTGGAGTTTTGATCCTCCCAACCCACCCTAGAAGAATAGGAAGATAAGGGGTACAACCAATGGGGGACTGTAGGAGGGTCTGTCATGGTGGAGGACAGACATGCCTACCAGAGCGTTGGACTGCCAATGGTGAATGGCAGAGGAAGATAATATGGTATGAAATGCCAAAGGTAGATGGCAGGACATAGAGAGGTCATGGACTGCCAAAGGTGGATGGCAGGGGATAAGAGGATGATGGACTGCAAAGGTGGATGGCAGGTGAAAAATGGGTAAGGACTGCCAAAGGTGAATGGCAGATGAAGAGATGGGTATGGACTATGAAAGGGGGGAAGGGGGGAGGATGAAAAGGGGGGAAGATAAAAGGAGTAACATGAGAGGAAGAAGAAGATGAAGGAGAAAGCGGTCTCAGTTCTCACTGTTACCTAGCAAGAAAAGGAGAAGAAGAAGGCACCCAGGTTTTCGCCAGGGGGGTGGAGAATCAGAACGTGATATATGTATGGAATAATGGAAATTATTGGATATATGAAAATAAGAGATGGAAAAGAATTATGATTGATGGATTTTAATAAATTAATTGCCAATCTGAGCACAACAACAAGCAATGGCTCCGTGTTTTTTGTGAGGGATGAGGGGGGAATCCGGGACAAATAATGCTGCAGTGTTGGCCATGGAATTTTCAGACCATAAAGTAATTTCAATAACCATAGGGGCACAAGAGAGATGGCAGAAAGGGCCAGGGTCATGGAGGATGAATACATCAGTACTATCTGACTTAGATTTACAGCAGACTTTCAAAGATTTTATACAGGCAAGAAAGTCAGTAATTATCCTTTTTGAGGACCCCATTTTATGGTGGGAAGACACTAAAAATGACTTACAAAAATTATGTAAGCATATCTGTAGACATAGAAACAGAACAGCATATTTTGTGTATCTACAACACTGGAAAATTCTGCAGCAATTACTATTTCTTATGAAATGGGACAAAATGTAACATCACAGATTGCAACAATAAAAGGGAAGATGAAATATTTTCATAATAAAAAAGCAAATAATTTACAATACCAACACAAGTTTGGTACTAAAGGGAAAATGGAAATAATTTGTCCGTATGAATATTGGCAATCACAAGCACAAGCAAAAAATATTCAGAAGATTAAAGATTAACAGGGAAAGGAACATACGGAGCTACATAACATTCTAAAAATAGTTTCAGAATACATCAGGACACTATATGCTCAGCTTTCAACCAAACAAGAAGAGGAGGGAAACTTTCTGGATAATTCAGAAATACCCTTATTAGAAGAGATAGAAAAACAGGATTTAGTAAAGTCTATACAAGTGGCAAAATTACAGCAAGCAATATCCACATTAGCAGGGGATAAATCTCCAGGTCTAGATGGTTTGCCCAACGAGGTATATAAAATCATGAGTCCAAGTTGGATGGAAGAATTAGTACTTATCTTTAATGCAGTGTTGAAAACTAAACATATACCTTTGTCCACAAACATTGGAAATTTAACCTATATTTTTAAAAATGGGGATAGATTGGACTTAAACAACTGGAGACCAATCTCACTGTTAAATTCTTACTTTAAAATTTTAATGAAAATATTAGCTAACATACTTGCTAGTGTAGCTACAAAATTAATATCAAAAGCCCAATCATATGCAATACCATGACGGACAGTACAGAATCATATAATCTTACTCAGAGAACTTGTGGAGCAAGGAAAGCTGGGAAATGCAGAGAGCAATTTAATCTCATTGGATCAACATAAAGCATTTGATCAAATAAACCACAATTTTGTATGGAAAGTGCTGGGTTGTTACAGGATCCCTACTGATTTGATTAACTGGTTGGAATGTTTGTATAAACTGCAACAATATTGCCTTTAATCTATGGATGTAAGGGCACAATGATTCCAATTAAAAGGGGTGTCAGACAAGGATGCCCACTTAGTCCAATATTATATGTTTTTTTTATGGATATCCTGTTAAGGAAAATCAATAACTAAGTGGGAATACACAATGTGTCCTTAGGCACACAAATATTTCCATACACAGCCTTAGCATACACGGATGATATGAAGATTATAGTTCAAAGTGCAGACTCACTTTTAAAAGTGGTGGAGATTAGTGACTCTTTTGGCAGGGTATCAGGAGCATCTCTGAATTATGCTAAATGTATAGGACAATGTTTAGATTACACACAGAAACTGAAAGGGCATATTGGCAAAATAGAGATAACACTGGAACTCATTAAAATTCTGGGGATATTCTTTGGGGATATAGAGATGGACCTAGTAAACTGGGAAGAAAAAATGAATGTGGGCAAACAGAAAGTAGCAAAATGGAACACCTGGAAATTGAGCAAAAAGAAAAAGATATACCTAATAAAAACATATTTACTGCTGGTGTTTCTTTTTATTAGTTATATTTTTCCACCTCCTAAAACATTAGAGACATTGATTCGTAGTATATTCTTTCAAGCCTGTTGGGGGAGTAAATTTGAACCCTGTACAGAGCAATGTATGTTATTTGCCTTTCAAATCAGGGGGGTTAAATATGCCTAACCCAATAATTTTCTTTAATAGTTTTTTCCTTTATTCTATTATAAGACCATTGTTGAGGGAAATGAATATGGGATGGGAGACCTTTCTATCATCCAAGTGTAAATATTGGTTACAAGCATGGGAACTACAAACATTTAAAATTTTTAGAAAATCACTGGAAACACCGGAGTACATTAGATATACATTTCTTAGAATTAAACAATGGAGGATCACACAAAGACAGGTGTTGGATTGTACTAGGAAGCAATTGTATTTCCTTCTACTTGAAACAACCTGTATGGTGGAAACAGTATTTGAAAAATATCCAGTACTACATAGGGAAAACTTAACTACATTATTGAACAATAAACATATTCCAGAACATATGTGGGACATGCACTGGTTTGCTTGCTGTGAGAAGATACATGTGAAATCCAACCAGAAGCATAAACCCCAGCAAGAAAAAATCTGCTCTAGATTAAAATGCATTCAAATAGAGGAAACCATAAACCATTTATTTTCCTGTTTTTTATTAAGGGAATTTGGTCTTTTTTAGATGTACAGTGGGGAACAAAGGTTTTAGTACATTAACTCATGAGAACATTATGTATGGGACATTTAATAGCGATTGGAAAACTTGGCATAAAGGTACCCTACAGGTATTGATGGCCATATAAAAATGGCATTATGGTTAATGAGGTGCAACTTTGTTTTACAACAGAAAGAAGGTAGCCATGTGGAATTGTTGAATATAATCACACAAGAGTTATTGATCTTATATTAGAAAGAGGGGAAAAATTTGCCTAAGATGCAATTGCTAGAATGATGGAAAGGTCTTCCATGGATCACGAATAGTGATGCACCTATAACCTAAGTTAAAAAAAAAAAGAGAGAACATTTTTTTTCATTCCTCTCTACAGTATATAAGTATGTAAATAGACTAAGTACGCAAGGGTAAGGAGAAGGATATTGGTGAAGGGTATATAGGGGTAATGGCAGACCTGTTTCTATATTATATACAGTAACAATCTGGGTTGTCATGTATTATGGCAATGTTGTGTGTATGTATAAATCGTGTATAGTGGTGGGCGAAGTGTGCTCAATCTGCTCCATGAAGTGATTCAGGGAGCAAAGGTGGATTCGCAGAGTGCTCCACAACGTGAAGCAGAGTACTTCATGTTATGATGAATAACGCAAAGTCCATTGAAAACAATGACTTCACATTAGTCCGCCTCCCCAGACCACTACTCCACCAAATTTAAGGCCAAGTGTATTGAGGGCAATGCACTTCACCTCACTTAGCCTTGTTTTTGAGTTCCGAAGGTGATTTTTGCAGTGATTCATGGGATTTCAGGTCATATGGGCTCTATATTGATTTGCACAGCCTCCGTTCAGGGTAGTATGTGTAGGAAGGAGTAGGAGACAGTATGATCTGAGAGCTGTCTGTGATTGAAACCATCTAAAGGCTGTTAAAAACACGTTTTTGTGTTTTTTGGGGGCTCAAACTTTAGTTCATCAATTGCAGAAAACCCTCCTGTGCTCATATCATCGAGCATTTTTGTTTTTGCGTGGATTTTGAATGTTAATGTACAACATTGAGTGTGTGTAGTGAAAGACAGTGAAAGTGTGCTTTGGGGGAAGGGTACATCTCTGGTATAGGTAGATTTAAGATGGGGAAATAGTGATTTCTTTGTTTTTTGGTTATATTTTAGTCATATAACTAACTGTGTTAATAAACACACAGTAATATTGTCAGTAATTGTTGAAATTCTCTTGCTGTTTGTGTGTTGTATGATCTGGTGCAGCAGTTCATAATTTCAGGTTGTTTACATTACAATACGTGGCATATTACTGAACTTTTGAATTTGCTACGCATTGATCGTTCAGCATTGTAGACAAACTGTTCTGTGTGTGTGTGTGTGTGTGTGTGTGTCTGTCTGTGAGTGTGTGTGCAGTGTTGTGTGAGATCAAATAATACACCTTTTATTGTGCCAAACTAGTGTAATTGCAGGCGCAGCAGTGTGAACCTGCTATCCACTGCAGCTGCCTGATTTTGTACTGCGATTGTGGTATCTGTTCTTTGTTTTGCCGCTTGTACTGCCGTAAAAATCTGCAGTCAGTACTCCCCCCCACCCCCACTGGCAAAAGGACTTTTTTACCCGATTGGATTGTTTTTGTGACCTCATCAGCACCACTGGTTACCGAAGTTGTTTTCATTGCATGACAGACTAGTCTCTTATTTGTTGCTGAAGTTACTGTTGTTTTTTTGGCTTCACATCCAGCATCCCCCAATCAGAAAGTGAATGTATCCAAATCTAAATTTGATTATAATATTGTGGTTGATCCCCCAAAATGCCCGCAAAGAGATGTGCAAGAAAAGCTGTTTCTCGCAATGGCAATGCTGGCAGTAAGATAGTCTGTGGGCGTGGTAGTACGCAGATGCAGAAGTGCATTGCTGATGTGAGAAAAGGTATTTCTCCTGCAATGTTTTTTACAGCCCAATCAGTAGCTTCACTCATAGTTGGAGGAGATGATGTTTCCCAGTCAGTGGTGTTAGTGTTACTGGTGTTAGTGGTGGTGGCAGTATTAGTACTGGTGTGTCAAGTTCGAATTCTGGCCAGTGTACCATAATCAAAAATATTGAGTGTGAAGCAGTGAAAGTGAGTGGCAGCGTTGATGATGTCATACTTCCCAGTGACATCCCAGTAACCGAACCTGAGGATTCTGATGATCATGTCAACGATAGCATACGATGTGATATTCCATCCACCGTGGCAGATAATGTCACGCATTTTCCATGTAGTGATTCATAGTGTGGTGAAATATCAGGTGATGGTGGTATAGATACTGATGATGAATGTGATGATGATGATGATGTTGCTGTTATTGCAACATGTAGTCCACATGCTAGTGTCCAAGCAGAAGATGTGGATGTGTGTGACGTTGATGAATATGATGATGATACAATTGATCCCAGTTGGGAACTGGAGAAAAAGAAATTCAAAGTGACTCTGTCCGAGTCTGTTTGCAGGAATCCTCTCCCTGTAAAAACTTGTGATTTACCGGTTTTAGTTGATGTTGATGACCTAGTAATAAATATGATAGGTAGTCATGGTGGTCAGTTGCAGTCCAGGTGTGCAGTGCCTGAATAGTCACATGCCCCCCACTTCAGTGCTTAAAATAACAGACTTAAGTAAGCCACCTCATAGACATGTTAAAAGCAGAGCATCACAATCCCTGGTTTGGATTTTTTTTGTTCAAGATGCAAATGATGAGTCAGTTGCAATCTGCCAGGTTAGCCATGTGCGTGTGAGTCAAGGTAAAAAGGGGAGCCATCTGGGCACAGGAGGACAGCATATGCATCTTAAGAATAGGCACTTAGCACTGTGGACCCAGCATAAGCTGGCAGCTAATACCACAGTGGGGCATTCACCCTCATCACCGGCAACCATAGTGAGCATGTTATCTCCTTCCATGACTGTTAAGTCCAGTAGTAAATTAAACGTGTGCAGTACTGAGGTAATAACAGCAGAGGATTATTACAGGCATGATGAGGTGGAGGACCATAATAACTTTGAAATGTTGTCCAGTGCTGGTGAGAGTAGCAGTTTTGGTGGTGGTGGTGGTGAATGCAGTATGTCTAGTGTAAGTGGTACATCAACTCCAGTTGGCAAATCTGGCAAAATAACTGCATTTCTAGGTTTGTTACCATCACCTGTGCAACAGTCTTCATCAAATGTCCACACTTCCCCCCCGACAATGCCATCCATCACAGAGTACAACCATTTGTGATCACACCCTGTGTAAAACGTTTAAGTCAACCTACGTTACAGAGTGTTTTTGTACATAAGCTGAAGTACCCCCAATCATACAGTGTCACTTGAACTTAATGCTGCTGTAGTGGAAATGCTGGCAACTGATCTTCTGCCCTTCTCCTTTGTGGAGAATTCTGGGTTCCGGCAGTTTACTGCACATGCCTGTCCAAAATGGAAAGTCCCATCCAGGACACTCTTTTCTACCCGTGCTGTCCCCAAGTTGTTCCACACTGTGTCCGACTCAGTAAGACATGCCCTTCAACATTCCTCCTCTCCATTCAACCATTTAAGTATGGATATGTGGACAAAGTGGTAAAACAGTGGGGAGTTCATATTTGTGTAAAACTGCACACTGGGAGCAGGTGCCAGGGGATGTTTGTGATGTTGGTAGTGTGAATAACCAGTGCAGTAAGGTGGATTGTTGTGGTAGCAATCTTCCAGGAATTCTATAGCATGCAAAGATTGCTATGTGCAAAGTGACCTCTTCACACACTGGTGAGAACATGTTGGACGTGGTACTGATGGAAACTGACAAATAGCTAAACCGTCTGTCCCTGAAAGCTGGGTTCATAGCAAGTGACAATGGGTCAAATGTGGTGAAATGCATCATGAATGGTGTTTTTTTTTTCATGTTCCATGCATGACCCACTGTTTAAATCTTGTGGTGCAGGAGTTTCTGCAGCACCCTGATGTAAAGGAAATGCTGACCGTTGCACGACATATCTGCTCTCACTTTTCAAGATCTGGAAAGGTCCGTGACCAACTGTGGCAGTTGCAGAAACAAAACAGCCTGCCTCAGCACTGCTTGAAGCTGGAAGTTGTCACCTGATGGAACTCCACTTCATACATGGCAAAGAGGTTGTATGAACAATACAAAGCCATCTCAGAATGTCTTGTGATGCACACTAGCCAGGACAGTTCCGGGGCCTCCATATCTATGACGACTGAACAGTGGCACCTCATGAGCTCTGTAATAACAATTTTTCAGCCTTTTGAACATGCCACACAGGCAGTGAGTGGTGAGTCTGCCTCCATTAGTCAATCAATTCCACTGCTGTGGGTGCTGAGGCAGACATTGGTGAATGTACAGCATGGGCTTGATGTTCCCGGAGACGGGGGTAGCAGTATGTTGCTGCAATACATGCTGAGAGTATTCAATCAGAATTGTCATGTTGTGAGCATTCAGCGTAGTGACAACTTTGCCATAGCATCAATGCTGGACCCACGATACAAATGTGGAATTGCATCAGTACTGGAGGAAAGGCCTGAACAGGTAAAAAATATCAGTTGTCAACTGGTGCACTTGGTTCATGAGGCACAGAAGTCATGTGCCAAGGTCAGTAAACCTCAGCAGCATAATCTGGCTGAAGATGTACCTGTAGGACTATCAAGCATATCCTGCAAGGGGAAGGGGACAGCAGTTCCAGGTGGTCTGTCATCCAAAATGGCTGGCATCAACCCACTTTGGAAGGCTTTGTCCCAAGTGAGTATTTGTGAAACAAATGATTTGGGAGAACAGGATGATGCATCAACAACTGGACTTAGTGCGGTTCAGAGAATGGTTGAGTCATGTTTGTCTGAAAACAAGCATCTGACAATAACTGAAGATCCTCTTTTGTACTGGAGTGGAAAGGTTAATGAATGGCCAGAACTGACTGCAGTGGTACGGAAGTACTTCACATGCCCACCTTCCAGTGTAAGTGTTGAGAGGGTACTCAGTTCAGCAGGTGCAGTAGTCAGGGATCATCGGACAAACCTGTCTCCTGCAAAATGTTAGTTTGCTAACATTCATTAAAATGAATGAGAGGCACATACCAGCACAGACTGCAACCTTGTTATTTATACCCCGGCCTAGTCATGGTGGTTTTGGTGATGTGGAAATGGACCATCCTTGTGCCACTGGCAGTGGCTGCCTGAAACAGCCCACCACTGATGTAGAAGATGACACAATGGAGAAAGACTTTCCTGGGGTCAGACTTCAGACATAGATGACTGTGAGGGAAGATTTCTTTATGAGGAAGATGATGTGGTTAATGTTGGCAGGTTTTAACTGAAGTTGTTAAAAGGCAGTGTGCCACCCCAGACCACCAACACCACCACCGGGACTGATGTTAGCTACTGCCACCATGAGTCTGTCTGACTCCGGACTACCACCACTGGGACTTATGTTAGCCACTGCTATCATGAGTCTGTCTGACCCCCAGACCACCACCACTGGGACTAATGTTAGCCACTGCCAGCATGAGTCTGTCTGACCCCTAGACCACCACCACTGGGACTGATGTTAGCCACTGCCACCACTGCTACCATGAGTCTGTCTGATCCCCGGACCACCACCACTGGGACTGATGTTAGCCACTGCCACCATGAGTCTGTCTGACCCCTGGACCACCACCACTGGGACTGATGTTAGCCACTGCCACCATGAGTCTGTCTGACCCCTGGACCACCACCACTGGGACTGATGATAGCCATTGCCACCACTGCCACCATGAGTCTGTCTGACCCACGGACCACCACCACGGGACTGATGTTAGCCACTGCCACCATGAGTCTGTCTGACTCCTGGACCACCACCACCAAGACTGATGTTAGCCACTGCCACCATGAGTCTGTCTGACCCACAGACCACCACCACCAGGACTGATGTTAGCCACTGCCACCATGAGTCTGTCTGACCCCTGGACCACCACCACCAGGACTGATGTTAGCCACTGCCACCATGAGTCTGTCTGAACCCCAGACGACCACCACCAGGACTGATGTTAGCCACTGCCACCATGATTCTGTCTGACCCACAGACCACCACCACCAGGACTGATGTTAGCCACTGCCACCATGAGTCTGTCTGACCCCCGGACCACCACCACCAGGACTGATGTTAGCCACTGCCACCATGAGTCTGTCTGAACCCCAGACCACCACCACCAGGACTGATGTTAGCCACTGCCACCACTGCCACCATGAGTCTGTCTGACCCCCAGACCACCACCACTGGGACTGATGTTAGCCACTGCCACCACTGCCACCATGAATCTTTGTGACCCCGGGACCACCACCACCACCAGGACTGATGTTAGCCACTGCCACCACTGAGCATGAGTCTGTCCAGACCACCACATCCTTCATCCACAGACACAAAGCTTCTTAATATTTAAACCACAAAGTGAATATGTGTACTCATGTTTGTTATGCTGTTTCATTTCCTTTAGTTGTATGTTTTTTTTTCTGTAGCTTTTCAGAGCCACAATTATAAAACACATACGGTACACTTATTTTGTTTTTTTGACGGGTTAACAAAAAAAGTCTCCATCGCTAAAACTTGGTGGGAATGGTACTGAAGCAATACCGTACAGAGAGGAACCTATGGAATATCCATGTGAAATCCATTCTGGCAAGTATGAACATTTTGTTTCATCTGTTTCATTGTTTTGGAAAGACTGCAGCAAATATTGCACACGGGTTGTGTTAGTTGACAAGATGTGGGTTTGAAATGTAACTTGACAAGATTGAGAACCAGGGAGGGACAAATAACAATTAAGTTGTAAGAAGTCATTCATTTCTTTTTTTAGGAAACTTCAAGATGCTTTGTTGTTCTGTCAAAGTGGCCTTATCCAAAAAAGTTCTTCAACATCATCAGGCACCCCTCTCCCCTGCAATAGGGCACACAAGCAACACGCAGAAGTTGTTTCATTAGATGACCATGACCATCAGGTTCAATGTTTATTGTTTGGCAATCAAGCCTTTACAACATGCTAAAAACATAAAATTATGTACAAAACAAAGAAAAGAAAATATTAAAATCTAACACTGCATTTAAACTTTTGACACATAAAGATCCATCAACAAATTAATTATCATAGGCAGAGAGACGTTTTTCTTTATATTTCATCACCTGATGAAAAAAACTTCTTAGCCATCTTAGCCTCCTCCAATATCTGAGGATGAAGAAGTATAAATAGAATATCATATTTTGCATTCGCATATTTAATAAGAAAATCATTTAGCAAGTTAAACCGTGGGATTTTATATAAAGGGCATTGTACCGTAATATGATAAAGATCTTCCTGAAACCCCTTATTACATCTGCAAAGCTCAAAGCCTAAATTGGGTGGAGTTATCTTATTAAAAAAAACATATTTAGAACAAATGATTCCCAGTCTTGCCCAAGTGATCATTTTTCTTTCTAGCGGGGTCAACCCAAGGGTAAGATACTTCTCTATAAATACGTCGATCTTGTTTTGAGCAAACCAACTGGCCTGACGTTGAACTCTAAGGAGATCCATTTGCTTATCATAGGCAAGCCTAAGTATTTTCTTTTTAACATGCTCCTTAAACACATGAGATATTGATATTGATTTCTTCCAATCTGTCCAAAGATGAAGCATATTAACACTGCCCAAAATATGTTGGATATTTTTAACCCAAGGAGACCTAAAATTCTGTTTATGCCAAGAGAGATTTTCAATTAGACATATTAAAGGCATAAGATTGGTCTGTTGATTAATAGTTTTTAACCAATAACTCATAAGACGTATATCGATTATTGTAGGAATAGGCACTCTACCCAATTCTGCCCTAGCTAAAACATTAGAAGTGGCAAGTGGAACCTGCAATAAAGATTTATAGTAGAGAGAAAGTGGGATCTCCAGCCATAAAGGGACATTATTGTTCCAGACCTCTGCACCGTACGTAAGTATAGGATTAATTTTGGCCTCACCAGCAATCAGTGCTGGAGAGACCAAATATCCTGCATATTTCCTACCAAAACATAAGAGGGCCTTAACAATCAATTTTGCCCTTATCACTTGTCGCCTCCAATGCTCTATCCAATTTCCATTCGAAACAAACTTCACCCCCAAATATGTATAAGAGGATACCACCTCTATAAGTTTGTTATCTAAATAAATCCTTGGTTTAATTTGACGTCCCTGTAAGGGTGCAAAGGTCAACAGCTTAGTTTTTTTCATATTTATTCTTAAATCCAAATGTTTGCATTTAGAACAATATTGATTTATTTTATTTTGTAAACCTTGAACAGATAAGGCAAAAATAATCAAGTCGTCTGCATAAGCCAGACAATGTACTGGAATATTCTTAATTCTGGGAGAATCAAGAATATCTGTATCTTTATAAGTCAAAAGGGAATCAATATACAGATTAAAAAGAAGGGGTGCCAAAAGACATCCCTGTTTAACTCCCGAAGTTGTACTGAAATAATCAGAGATGTTGCCCTTATTGTCATATCTAATAGCCGATGTTGTATATGAATATAACCTAATAATAGGAGCTAATAAATTTAAAGGTACGTGTCTGTTTAGTAATATCTCCCATAACTTGACTCTATTAACTGAGTCAAATGCTGCAGAAAAATCTACAAACACAGCATACAACTTCATTTTACGGAATGATCTATATTTTTCTATTAGATGGGTTAGAATGTAGATATTATCTTTTGTAGAAAAATCCTTACGAAAACCTGCTTGAAACATCGATAAAGGGGAATTTACAGTTACCCAATCTTGTAATTTATGCAATATTATTTTAGCAAAGATTTTTCCACTGATGTCAATAAGACTGATTGGGCGATAATTAGATGGCAAATGGAGCTGACCCTTTTTATGGATTGGAACTATTATATTTCTTGTCCAAGATAATGGAATAAATCTCTCTTTTAGACAGATATTAAAAAATTATGAAAAAAACTACCCAATAATTCAAATGCCCCTTGTAAACTTCTCCCGGTATCGAGTCAGGTCCAGGTGCTTTATTATTTGATAAATTCACAATGGCTTCTTCCACCTCTCCAAATGAAAACACTAACAATGTGTATTCCCCCTCAATGTTAAAATTGTCTATCACATCATCACCATTGGTAGGACGTCTATTAAGTAATAAACTATAATAAGATATCCAAGTTTCCTTGGGGATATATGTGGGAGGTCTAGAATTCTGATCAACTGTCCCCTTGGACACTAAAGCCCAGAAAAGCCTAATATCACTCTCCTTAATAACTCGGTACATTACTCCCTATTGTTTTTCAATAAATTCTCTTTTTTTCTGGAGAAGAAATTCTTTATACTCCCTTCGCATTTTATTTAGATTTATAATCACCATCTTACTTGGATTTTTTTTGGTCTGCCTAATGGCCCTCATCAAATTTCTTTTCTATCTCCTATGGTGCTCATTGAACCAGGATACTAGCTGAGGCTTAACACTATTAGCTGAATAAATCAGTGTCTTAATTTGTTGATACCCTATGTTTAATGACTCGCTAATCCTTTCACCTTTGGAACCAGTATGTACCTGCTGAAATAAATCAACAAAAATAGAAGAGTATAGAGGGTTCCAAACTCCTTGCATCGAGTCATTATTCAATCTTAACCTCTTTTTCCCACTAATCTCTGCCAAGGGTTTGTTTAAGGGGGACATATTACTATCAGAGATCCTAAAGTCCAGCAAAATTGCTGCATGATCACTTTCTGTTCTCATAGCCACATATAGTCTCCTGCAAAGATGATAGCTAAGGGGAGAGCATAATATAAAATCAATTACACTCTTACCAACTGGTGAAAAAAAAGTACTTTCTCCCCGTCGGTCCCCTTATAATCTCCCATTAAGAATCAGGAGATTATTATCTGTAATAAAGGTTCGAAGACGTCACCCTGCCTCGTTAACAATCATATCAGTTGTGTTTCTTTTTTCCAAATCTGCCATATATCATAATTCTTGTAACAATGATAAATTATCAAATTCTGCTATCCTAGCATTAAAATCCCCTGCTAAAAGAACAGTATCTATCCAATTTAACTGTATCATTAAATCTATTTCCATCGATAATTTGGACCAGAAATCATATGTTGAATAAGTGTGAAAACCTGGTGGAATATAAATGTTTACAATCAGAACCATACAAAGATCCAAATTAACCACTACCATAAGAATCTCGGGAGTGGGGGAATAGCTTTTAATTACCCTTAATCCCTCCCTAATTTTAATCATAGTAACCAGACCTCCTTTATTTCTCCCGTGCTTTTTTCCTTTAATTGCTGGAACTAGTTTCATATCCATTCAAGTAAGGAGATGTTAAGACCCATGTCTCCTGGAAAATAATCACTTCATGTCAAGAAATGAAAGTAACCCACTGCGGGTCCACAAACTTATTATGGAGTCCTGCTATATTCCAATTAAGGACATTATAACCAGGGTTACTTTCTGACCCCCATTCCTGCTCTAATGTGGTGTCATTGCTTTGTATTTCTAGAAGACTTAGTCAAGGTTGCATGGTTCTAGATTGAACTGTTGTCTCCCAATCATTCAATTCCACCATGTAAATGCCCACCTCATCCAACACATGTCTATTTTCAAAAAGTAGTGCTAACAATTGTACAGAACCAATAGTGCAGTTATCTGAGTACCCTCTTTATCATTCCAGACTCTATTCACCTCCACAAATTCTTCAGGAAGTATATGAGTTTTAATAATAGTTGATAGAATCATCCGCAAAAATGTAGGCAGATTAGCAACAGTTTCTCCCTCCAATATATCCAGGCCAAAAATAGAGATCATTGAGGTTTCAGGGGAAACTCCAAACTCCCAATTCAGTGTTACAAGAGTAGTTTTAAATGTATCATATGTTAACATTTTCCCTATTTTTGCCCTGCTATAAACATTTTTCCAGATTGTTGACCAGGTCACTGGTGTTGATAACAGTAATCCCAAAGAGTTTACCAGGCCTTGCTTAGCCCAGACTAATTTTGCCATATCCATATTGGGGAGCATAAAATAAACTGAATTAAAGAGATTGGAAGTATCCCTAGTCACCATAATAAGGGCATCTGCAACAGTTGGTAACCCTAATTCTGCTGTCAGCATATGGGCTATCATGCTGGTTAATGTTACAGTAGTCTCATAATGTTTAAAGTACATCTTATCTAATTTACAGACTACTTCCTTCCCTGTACATATTAAATTGTATGCTTCCAAATCTTACCCCTTGGGGTTACTGTCCTCCTTGGCCAACAAAAAATTTGAATGAAGGTCTTTATTAAATTGATCTACATTAGTTGAATTCTCCTTAGAATTTGTTTTTTGCTTCACAATGGGATCACCCTCCCCTTTTCCTTGATCTTTTATTAGTATCCCATCCACAACTATAGATTTATTTTTTTTATCAGAATTCTTTCTTATATCTCTCTGTATCTCTCCTATCATAATAGTACCTGTAGCCCCAACTTTATTAGTCTTTTCATCCTTAGTATTTGTTTTATCTTTCTGTTTTCCTAATTTAAGAATCTGAATAGGTCCAACAGGCCTATTCTTTTTATTCCCCCCTTTTTTCCTACTTGCGCCACCCATCTTTTTACCCTTTTTGCCTTTTGGGGGCTCATGAACATTTAGGGGAGAAAATGACAAATTATGCCCAGATCTATGAACTTCCTTTTCCCCCAATAATTGTAAAATTTGTTGTTCTAGTGCAGCAAACTTTGCAGCACAAAAACAAGAAAGATTTTCCAGGGCTGTCTTAATACCATTATATGCCTCTAATAAGACAACGTTAGACATTACTGGATGGGCAAGAGTCTTAATAGTATATTTCGATATATTATCCCGACATTGAGCCAAAAAATCTTTATCTAAATGGATATCCTGGACCTCTTTATCCATTTTTTGAAATAACTCCTCAGGCACATCATTAAGGGATGAATACAACATTTCTTTAGAGTCGATACTGCAGCTCCCTACCTCACTTGAAATCTCTAATGGACTAAATAGCTTTATTCCAGAGGGGAAAACATGAAATACCATCATCCTTATCTATATAATCCCCTTACCCAGACATACATTGCTGACTAGATTCTACCTCCCCCATCCACTCATCTTGTCTAAAAACCTTGGAATAATCCACTGTATTTGTTTTTTCCCAAAAAATGGTACAGTTATGACCACCTATGTTAGAAACCATGTGTGGACTGTTCATTTTTCGTGCATCCTGAAAGATATTATTAGGGACTTTGGTAAAGGTTTTTTTTTTTTTTTAATCGGTAATTTTCCCTTGGGATGCAGCTTTAACACCAGTCTCTAAATTACTAATTACTTACAAATACAGAGTTATAATCTTATTATCAAAAGAGGATAATTGGTTAAATTCCTCAAATTCTCCATTATTCCCTTCACTACCACTAAATTGGTTCTCCAATAAATTGGTCAAAATATCTTGATTTGTATTATTCAGACTGTTCTTATCCCAGCTCTTAGCCATCGAAATTTGGTTTCTTCCATTAGGTTCTAAATTATCTCCAGCTAAATCTGATCTATATTCCTCATTCATAAGCTCCTTAAAGGGATGATGTGGATAAGATAATGAGGGACTTTCTACTAATTCCTTAGGGGTTGAAGCCATGATAACCAGTTCCTGCATAAATACACAACAATTACCTTTTTTATTCTTTTTAGGATTTATCCTTTGTTTCCCTTTATTCGCCCCTTTAGCAGTTTTATTTACCATCTTACCACTTCGAGTATACATAAAAGAAATAAGATTTCCTGAGAATCAAATCCTAATTCCAGAATAAATAAAAATATCCAAAAATAGGAAGTTTATAAACTAGTAAGTGCAAATTTAAAAGTGGGACTGAAAACAGAATCAGGTGAAAGCTTATCTAGATAGCTAAATCTTCCACAGGAATCACTCCTTAAATTTGTAGAAAGCCCACCCACCCAAAAACAACCAGTTCCACCACTTAAAACCAAAAAATACAAAACCGAATAAACAATAAAAACCTGTTTAAAATAAAATCCCTATCTTTTGTAGGAGCAAATTCCTATGCAAAATGTACTCCGAGTGGCGCTTGAGCCACTCATGCTCATGCACACACTTGCGCTATGCATGAGCACGATGTTTAAAATGCAGCAGCAAACCTCTCCCACAGAGGCAAACCTGCTCTATTATTGGCTCACCCCTGAGCTCTGAAATTACGTGCAGGTAAATGGCCTCTTGCACACACCTGGGTAATTCCCCTCAATTCAGCAGAGCAGCAAGTTGAAAAATCAGAACAGTTTCAGTTACTAAGTCACACATATGCTGCACTCACAGTCATTTGCTGAAACATCAAACAGGCTGCCCAACTGTTCCGATGACACAGATCTCTTGAATAGCAGCTACTCGAGATATATTGCACAAGTGTCCCCGTGGAAATAGAAGGCTGGTGATCTTGCAGGGAAGGTAGTGACCATCATTAACAACCAGACTCCAGAAGGATACAGATGAAATCTGTAGAAGAAGTAACAAAATAAGAAACCATTACAGACAAACCTGCAAACATGATTCCCCTCACCCCCTCAAAAAAAAAAATCTTACCTTCACGTGCTTGAGAGTTATCCGTTTTCAATTTCAATGAAAAAAAATTCTCATTGAGCTCTGGAATGTGCACACCAACAGTTTCTGTGACCTGTGATACAGAACAATACCATGAGTACATGTCCATGTCAACCCCTCTCCTCACCTACAAAATACACAAACATATATCTATATATATCTACTCACCAAGGCTACTATTAGTGTACAGCCAAAGGGCACCCTTCCATCCACTTGAGAAGATCACATTGCATTTGCTTGAATCACCTTGCAGAACACATTGGATCAGCAACAGGACACTCACAGTTATAATTTTATTCTGGGGGCTTTGTATGTGCTGAAACAGTCTCATTTCAGTGTGTTACCACTTGTCAATTTTCTTTTTTTTTTCTTTTTCTTCTATTTTTTTCCTCCAGAGCTTCGGCGGCAAGCCTGTTGTCTGTTGTTCCCCCCCAGCGCCATCCCCGAAGGTCAGACCCCCTCCCTTATGCACCCTGCGACTTACCCTTTGCTGCAGGGTGGTGGGGAGCAACTCAACCCACCCCAATGGATCCATGCCAGGGAGGTACCTTCTCAGGGACGGCGCTGCAGGGCACAACATCATTCTGCCGGGCTCTCTTTTTCCACTTTTTTCTCCCTGTGGAACATGGCATGCAATGACGCCAGTGACTGGGTGCACGCACTTCCGCATGCCCCCAGTCAAGCATCTGCCACGCCCCAGCCCCTTAACTTGCAGCCACATGCCACCGACCCCAGCTCCACTAGGGGTCAGGCAAGCACCGCCACCAGATTCTCCTCCCGGAGATGGAGAGCAGTCCATTGGATGCTCACTCTATCTCCTCCCTGCCAGACTCCATCGCAACCCAAATTGCCTCGAACACGGGTCACCTGCGTGGCACGAGGTGGCATCCAGCACCTCAACCTTCACTGCCACTGGGCCGGTGACTTGTCAATTTTCTGCACACAAGGAGGAGGCATTTTAGGCCTGCAGAAAAAATCTGGGGACTCTGTACCACCACTGCACGCATGACTGAGTGTGCCATTAATTCTGGGGGACTTTGAATGTGCTGAAACAGTCTCATTTCACTGTGTTACCACTTGTCAATTTTCTGCACACAAGGAGGATGCATTTTGGGCCTGCAGAAAAAATCTGGGGACTCTGTACCACCACTGCGCCCATGACTGAATGCATCATTAATTCTGTGGGACTTTGTATGTGCTGAAACAGTCTCACTTCACTGTGTTCCCACTTGTCAATTTTCTGCACACAAGAAGGATGCATTTTGGGCCAGCAGAAAAAATCTGGGGACTCTGTGCCACCACTGCACATATGACTGAATGTGCAATAAATTCTGGGGATGCATTTTGTGTGTTGTGTGATTGTTGTGAGCTCATGATGTCATACTGACATTATCAATTAAAGCAGCATTGCAAGAATGTTGTAACAATTTTGAACTGTACTTTTTTATGCTACTTTACATGGCCACAGCCACTAGTTACTCCGAGTCGTGGCTTGAATGATATGCTTCTTTTCACAATTTCTGTCTGCTTTATTTAGTTGACTAGTTTTTTCATGTATGAAAAACAAATGAGCATGCCTTTCAATATTGTTCTGACCATGTTTGTATTTATTTGCAGCTGCTTTTCAATAAATATTGTTCTGTGGTGTCATAAAACACTGCCTGCTGCATAACTGTTAATTTACAACAGAAGTGATATATAACAACTAACTGATGTGATGGAGAAAAGCAGAAGAAAACAATGACAAAGACCTGGTCAGCACCAATTTAAAAGGAATGCTCCTTTCATTATTTCACACATGAAAAAAGGTAGTACAGCAGACTCAACTACTGGAAATTCTCGTACCATTCCAGTTAGGATGTAAGTAAAGGCAGTTGTAACAGCATTAAAAAATATAGGTCAGAGTTCTCAACAGATTGTTGCACTGCTGCTTTACAGAGATTCACCATGTTACATAGTTATGGTGATGCACATAACCTAACATGTGGGGGCCTTACTTCCAGTGGAATATTTCTTGCTCCACAGAGTGCAATATATTTCTGAGAAAACCGCCAATAATTTCATTACAGTGTGTCAGGTGATGGAGGAATTCCTGTTCAGAAAAGCCACCCATAGTCTGCACCCCTTTCTCATCAACGTTAGGACATAATGCCAGGGGGATCACAGGTGCATGCTCCACTATAGTGAATGTCCAGCAGCTATCCCAATGTTTTGTTAAGTTATAAGGTTCATTTTGTGGTGAAATGTGGGAACGTTTCCACTAACAAGGCTCTTCTTACTGGAAACATGCCCACACATTTCACCACAGACTGATCATTATAACATAAAGAAACATTCGGAAAGCTGCCTGACAATCAGACATTCACAGTAATGGAGCACGGACCCATGCTCTCCCTGGCATCACATCCTCACGTTGCTGAGAAGGTGGGCAGAATGTGGGCAGCTTTTCAGAATGGGAATTCCTCCATCACATGACACACTGTAATGAAATTATGGGCGGTTTTCACAGAAATATATTGCACTATGTAGAGCAAGAAAGATTCCCCTGGAAGGGAAATGTGTATTATTAAACAACAACAAAGAGAAAACACACAAAAACAGTACAACACAGTAGTGGGGGGGGCAGAAAACAATCCCTTACTGTGGCAGTGGGATGCTGTGGTGGTCCACCAGCAGGTGCAGCATTGTCAGTATTTGCTGCTGCTGTTCTTGTATTGTGTCGACCTGCTGCTACAAAGCACTGACCCTCTGATTACTCTCCTCCAGGGCAGCCCACACCAGGGCGATGTCGGCCTCTGTTGCAGGGACTGTGGTGGGGTCCACTGCAGGTGGAAATCCAGGTAGTGGTGGCGGTGGAGAGGGTGGTGCTGGTGGCTGTGGTGGTGGTGCTGGTGGTGGTGCAGCTGCTGGACTGGCCCTCCTCCTGCTGTGGCGAGTCACAACTTCAACCCCAGCAGCACCCTTGGCCACTGCCACAGAAGAGCCAGCAGGTGTAAACCTGGCCCCTTCCATGGCAGCCTGCCGCTCCACCTTGTGGTGGTTGAACATGTGGGTGTGCTGGCCACCGGTCCCCAAATGTGTCCCCCAAGGGCCATGGTGCATCAGTACACCACATAGACGACACACCATGACTGTGCTGTCTCCCCCCACAGGGTTAAAAATCTCCCACAATGGGGAGCTGCAGGGGGGACCAGACACAGTCCTTGCACCACCTTTGTTTTCCAGGGATACCTCCTGTGGCTGTGGAGGTGGTGGAGGGGGTGCTGCTGGAGCACCTACAGCTGCTACCAGTGGTGGTGGTAGTGGCGGAGAAGATGGATGCACAGCAGCCACCAGTGGCACTGGTGTTGCTGCTGCTGCTGTTGCTTCCACTGGGGGGAAGCAACACCCAGGAGTCAGGAGCAGTTCAGCAACACACGACCGCCCCCACAGGTCCACACTCCCCCCCAACTGCCCCCACGGGCCAGCGACTTTCCTCCTCCAGGGTCCACATCCATCCCTCCTAACACAAGTCCCCGGCACACACACACACACACACACACAAAACAAAACAAAACTTAGAAATAAAAATTAACTACGAAAAAAACAATCACAGACACAATACAAAAACTAAATAAAGATAGATTTTCAAAAAGCAGTTGTTTTAGAAAGGCAATAAGCACTATGTCACCGACTTCCACACTGCTCTCTCACAAAGCTTTCTCCCTCCATGAATGCAAAGGAGAAAGTGAAACTGCTTCTCTGACTCACTTCCTTCCTGCCTGGCTAAAGCATGTGACTTACAGTACTGTAAGCCATGTGATGTGTGGGGGGCTGCCTATTGACTTGTCACTTTGTCTTACTTCGCGTTAAGGCATAATGGCAATGCTAAGTATTAATAATAACTCAAAGTGAACACTTTACAGTGCCCACTTCATGTTCACTTCACCAGCAGATTAAAAATTTGCTGCATCTCTAATTGTGTTTCTTTCTTTATGTTTTTGTTTTAAAAAAATTCCCCTACTCTTTTCATAAGAGGGGATGGGTGGTCCTTATTTTTTTAGTTTTTAAGTTATATACAAACTGTTTTTGTTAGGAGTAGGATGTTAAATACTCATTTAAGTTGATCTTTAGTATGCTTTCAGGCGAGGGCAAGCTGTTTTGATTACTTTTTGTTTTAATGTATGATGTAATACATATTTTTGTTTCATTTCTGTTTTTATGATTTCTTGTGATGTAACACTGTTTGGTTGTATCTTAATTTTATGTTCTGTCAATAAAAAATTCCCTTACTCTCTTCGAGAAGTGCCATGGGATCTTTAAGATCCACCTGAACAGGTAGATGGGACCTCGGTTTAATGACTCATCCAAAAGATGGCACCTCAGGAGTGCAGTACCCCCCTCATGCTGCATTACAGTGTCAGTATTGGGATATTAAACCAAGTGCCTGGTGTGGGGATAGAACCCACAGCCTTCTGATCTCCCGGCCTCAGAGGCAAGTGTACTGCCTGCTAAGTCACTGATACATAGATAGACCACATGACTATTAGTTTTGGAGATGGTCTCATGTAGGTGTTTAGTGTATGACATATCATCTGAAATAATAATTCCCAGATCTTTTTCATCTGTGGTTTTGCATAAAATTGAACCTGCTAGTGTTTATGTTTTATGCAAGTTACTGGCCCCCAGATGCATAACCTTGCACTTTGAAGGGTTAAGCTTCATCCTCCAAATATTTACCCAGTCGGTAATGATAGCAAGATCATGTTGAATGTCATTAGCTAGTGAAGGACTGGCAAATGATTCCCCTATTCTAACATCATCAGCGTACTTGGTTGTGATAGAAAAACAAACAGTTGTTAAATAAGAGATAAACGCTTGAAAGAGGCAGGGGCCCAGGACAGACCCCTGAGGCACACCACTGCTCACCAGCCCTTTGCTAGATTTTACACCACTAATGAGAACCTGTTGATTCCAATTATTGAGTCAATTCTTGATCCACCTTATGGTAAATGTGTTGATTTTAACTTTTTGTAATTCTAGAATCAAGGCCCAATGAGGCATACTGTCAAACACCTTACTGAAATCAATGAACACTATATCACAGGGTATACGCTTATCTAACAATGTACTAATGTGTTCATAAAAACATAATAGATTAGTGAGACAGCTTCTACCAGACTTGAAACCATGCTGCTCAGGATTGTGAGTGTCTAAGGCAGAAGTAATTCTGTCTTTGACAAGACTTTCAAAGAGTTTGCATGTTGAGGAAGTCAAACTGATAGGCCTATAATTCTCCCAGTTGTTTTTTACACCCTTCTTATGAATTGGTACAATGTATGACTCTTTCCAGTCCTTAGTTCTAGACCATGTTGATGCATATGTGCTGGAGATGTGAATATTTTATATAGGTAAAAAATATCTTCCCTTGCCCTACGTTGTAGTGAATGTAACCCTGTTTTATCAAGTCTTTGGGGGTAGTCCAGGGATGATAAGCATGGGACCATTTTGGTGGCAAGTCTATACTTTTTCTGGACATAGTATATTTGTTTTTAAGTAGGGTTTCCAAAAGGGGGATCAGTAATCCAAAAGTGGTTGTATGTAAGACCTGTAAATAGGTATTATGCACTGTTTTGTTCTGGTGATGAAAGTGCGTTTTATTCTTTTGAGCAAACCATTTGCAAAATGTGCAATTTTTACACAATGATCTGAAGAGGAAAGTTTATTATTTACTATAACACCAAGATCTCTTTCTTTACTGGATTCTTTGAGAGGAGTCTTATTAAGATGGTAAGTTTGTTGGGGGTTGTTTTTCCCAAAATGGACTACTATGCATTTGTCTATGTTAAACTGAGTAGAATTTGTTTGTGCCCAGAGTTCGATATTTTTTAGAACCAAAGTTAAAGTTTGTACATGTTGTACTATCTACTCACCCTTCCAGTTTGGTGACATCTGCAAATTTTAGTAATAAGTAACCGGAGTTTGTCTGCATGTCGCTAATGAAAATATTAAATAGTGTGGGACCAAGCGCCAATCCCTGGGGGACTTGACTGGTGACTGACCCTGGGTCAGAAAGGAAATTACTAATCCTTACCCTTTGGGTCCTATTGGATAACCAGGTACTGACCCACTCTACCAGACAGTCTGAGAATCCTAGGGCTGTTCATTTTTTTTTAATTCTGGTATTTCTTTCCCGAGCTCCCAGCGGCAAGCCTGCCATCAGATGTCACTCCAGCACCAACCCCCGAAGAACAGACCCCTCCCATATGCACTCACCACTTACCCTTCATGGCAGGGTGGTGGGGAGCAACTCAACCCACCCCAAATGGACCATTGCCAGGGAGGTGCCTTCTCGGGGTGGCGCTGTGGGGACATCTTCATTCATTCAGGGCTATTTTCTATTATACTCCCTTATGTGTAGAAGTGGGGTGTGCAATGACACCTGTGGTGAGAGTGCACACTCTTCCACATGCGTTTTCTCCAAGTGTCAGTCCCAACTCCTCTCCTTAGCTGCAGCATCAGCATGCTGCCCCCCAGCAGCTGCTAGGGGCCAGTAAAGTGCTGACAACTGAAATCCCCCAACCCCGGAGAAGGAGAGCAGTCCTGCGGATGCTCTATCCTTCTCCTCCCTGCCGACCCCCGATGGTCCGTGCTCGTTCCCAAACACGGGTCGCAGGCGTGGCTTGAGGTAAGGCGTCCAGTGCCTCAGCCCTCAACGCCACCGGGCCAGATGGGCTGTTAATATTTTGACTGGTAGCCCATGTGGAATTTTATCAAAAGCCCGACTGAAGTCTAGGAGAATAACATCCATCGAGATGTAGACATCAATGTTTTGACTTATATGGTTGTAAAATGTAATTAAATTTGACGTACAGGAGTAATTTGTTCTAAACCCATGTTGGGACTGGTCACTAATATTGAGCATTTCTATCTCTTTGTCTAAATAAGATTTTATGATGTTTTCCTGGATCTTACAAAGGAAAGATGTTAAAGTTATAGGGTGATAGTTTTGGGCTTGGGATCTGTCACCCTTTTTGAATATAGGCGTAACAATTGCTTGTTACCAGACTTCAGGAATGCTGCTGTCTTTCAATGATTTATTAAAGATAATCAATAGGGATATGCAATTTCCTCAATGGTTTCTAGCACCATTCTGGCATTGATGTTTTCTGGTCCATGGCTAGAGGTTTTTTTTTAGAGATTTTAGGGCAGAAAGAACCTCATCTCTAGTAATGGTATAACTATGGGTATTGTTACCTGGGCAGGTCATATATTGAGAATCTGATTTTGATAAAACTGAGCAAAAATAATCATTTAAGTGATTTGCTGTATCTATTTTGGATATAAGCATAATAGCTGAACTGATTATGGATCCAACAGCTTTTGTATTCAATTTTTTGTTATTCAAATAAGAAAATAATAGTTTTTGGTGATTATCGCTATGAGCCAATTTAAATTCTAGATTGCATTTGGATTCTTTAATTAAGTTTTTTAAAATGGATATGGATTGTTTGTACATGGTGTAGATTTTTGTTTTATTAAAGGGGCAAAAGGTTTTTAGTTTGTGAAAAAGTTTTTGTTTTTTGTGAATTTAGGTTGTGATAGATTTGTCCATCCATACTAGAATTTTACCGTTTTTCTTGTATTTTTTTTTTTTGGCAGGAACGTAAGTATCTTCTAACTCAGAGAAAATAGGAAAGCTGAACAGGCATCCTTAGTTGTACAATTTGTGAGGAGGGTGTCCTGTATTAGTATACTATTATGTGCAGAGTACTGCTGCAGTACTATCTTATCTTGTACACCTGGCCAGCTGAGTGATAGTGTAGGACCCAAAGTGTGTATGCTGTTGTGGTCACTGGCTGATATTAACAGACAAGTGGTTTCAGATAGTAACAACAAAAATGACTATGTGGTTATGGCTGGATAACATCAGGCACCATTTATACCACCCTTTGTTATGTGCTAATACCTCTTGATGTTACCATGCAATAATCAAATAGTGTTTCTGTGCACTATTATGAACAGAAACCTATATTGCCATCAAAAAACAATTGAGCATTGCATATCTGCATTCAGTTCTGGCCAGAGGTTGTCATGAGAAGGCATATGTGTATCTTTATGTACGCATGCCCATCTTGGTGGGAGTGTGAGTACGTTGGTGGGAGCATCGGGGCCCAAAGGGCCCCACGTTCCCACTTTTGTGGTTATGACCAGATAATATAGACAGCATTTTCACTGCTCTTTCTTTTGTGTTCATGCCTTCTGATGTTACTCTGGCAAAAGTAAATGATGTATCAATACACTATTATGTGCAGAAGCCTGCTGCACTGTTATCTTACCTTGTACACCTGCCCAGCATGCATGTATACCCCCAAGGCACTCGGATGGCAGCAGAACTCATACAGTTGGTGGACCATGAATAGATGTGTCTTGTAGTACATTTAGAGAGTAGTATGTTATTTCTGTTACCTGGTGCTGGTTGTCTCTGATTGGTTCTGTTGCCTTGGTTTTCCCCCTACTTACGTGTGTGTGTGTGTGTGTGTGTGTGTGTGTGTGTGTGCGTGCGTGCATGTGTGTATGTGTGTGTGTGTGTGTGTGTGAGGAATGTGGACTTAGGGTTTTGAACCCTAACACAGCTTTTCCACACTTTTGTCACTGTGGAAACAACCCTAACCGATGCAATAACGGAGTTTTTTGCAATTAATTTCTTTTTTAAAGGGACCCAGAGGGAGCTATAAATTAATTTAAATAGATTTCTGCAATTGGCACTACAAACAATTACATTTTTAACAAATGAGCTGTAAATAAAAGAAGTCAAAAGTTAAATAAACATTTCCTCAAAGCTCAGTGCACTGTTTAAAACTCCAAACCAAGCAGCCATAGTCCAGGTGGGTTGGACTCAGCAAGGTATCAAGTGGGAGCATGAGTGAGCAAATCCACCACCAAGTATTGAGGTAGTCCAATTCCCTATGCTACCACACCATACCTCATTTTAAGTCCATCTTATACACTGTAACAGTCCAGGAAAGCGAAAGATAAAGACACATGTATCTCCCTACTCACTGCAGACCCAGGCGACCTCAGTCCTGTGCAGCAGCAAATTCTGTTCCTGGAGAAATATCTATTTCCTGCTCCTTTGTAATCTCCATTGCAGTCAATAATTTGTAGCCAGATGGAAGATTGGGGGAGGGAGACTTTGAGGGCCCATCCTGTTTAATGAAACTTTGGTTAGAAGGACGCAATACAGCAGACACATTTTCTTTACTCCAGTACGTTTACTTCATTTTTTTTCCAGAACCGGAATTTGAGTAGGACAAGATGGAGCATTTTAAATATCTTTGGGCTTCCTAATGATGACCGATCCTTCATTTGGCAGGTCAATGCTATTTACAGCCTTTGAATGGGGTTACATCCGTAGGTTCTACAAAGAGGTGTTCAGCATTGGGGTTGAACACAGGACTTTCCTCACAAACTGAATAGTTGGGGGCAACTTGAAGGTGCTGACCAGCTTGAACATCTATGGCTAGTTCACCATGCCCTGTTTGAAGAGTACTGTTTTTTTGTGAGGCAGAAAAAACATTTTTCCCCTTTGTCCCAAATGTTAAATGTAAATAATCCCACACATCCTCAGGTAAATTACAAATGATTGTACTGCCCCATGCTTCCTTTAAAATCAATGTTGCCGGGTACTTGAAATGGCATTGAATGTGTAGTCTATAGTTCTTGCTTCACTTTACTTGACTTTGAAAAATCCCTTTCTTTTTTCAACTAATGCCCCAGAGAAGTCTTGAAAAATCATTATCTTCTCCCCATTACATTGTAGAACTCTCTTCTCTCTGACTAATTAAAGGATTTGCTCTTTTATAGAAAATCTTAAAAAATGTGCCACTATGGGAGTGGGTTTGTCTTTATTTGTTTGGTTCTGTCCTGTTACTCTGTGGGCTGTTTCAGTTTCAAATGGCCATGGCTGTCTAAATTCCAACAAATCTGGTATCAACTTTTGTGGGAATTGTGTAATGTAATTTCCTTCCCACCCTTCTGGTACTCCTAAGATTCTTAGTTTACTTTTATGACCACTATTTTCTAGGTTGTCTGCTTTATTCATTAAATAATCAATTTGTTTTGTTTGGTGTGCTGCAAAATCATGAAGGTATTTCACTGTTTTGCTGAGTTTGATCATATAGGTGTCAGCAAGGTCTATTCTATCAGTTAGGAATGAGATTTGTTCTATTTTTATTGGACTTTTTTTGCTTTATTAATTTCTATAGTGAAGTAGGAGAACATTTATTTTAACTCATCTATATCACCTTTACTAGCTGGTCTTTCATAATTAAGATTCTATGGTGGTTCATATAATCCTGTGCTGAGAGCCTGCTTTTCCAATGGTAATTTGCCAACTGGCCCGACCATATTCTGACAGATGTGTTTGAAAGAATGGACATCAGAACTTTGCTGAGGTTAAAAAAAAAGTAACGCGACCATGACAGCTCCAGGAAAATCACTAATTCAATATACTGGTGTCCATACTACTGTTTTGTGTCCTTTTCTGATTGTTTCCATGAGTTAGACCAAAAAATAAAGTAAAAATAAAACTGGACAAAGCAAAGCACTCATTCAACCAGCCATCGCGTCGGAGTGGTGCGTGCTTTAGGATTCCTGTGGCTGTGCCAGAGGCTGGACATCATCAGGCAGCAGTGTGATTTCTGTGGTGTGACACAGGCTGGACATCATCAGGCAGCAGTGAGATTTCTGTGGCATGACACAGACTGGACATTATCAGGCAGCAGTGTGATTTCTGTTGCTGTGACAAAGGCTGGACATCAGCAGGCAACAGTGTGATTTATATGGCTGTGATGGTGTTCTTGACACCAGAGGCCACTGTGGACATGATATCCACACTATCCATCTGTGGCTGTGACACAAGCTGGATATCATCATGCAGCAGTGTGATTTATGTGACTGTGACACAGGCTGGACATCATCAGGCAGCAGTGTGATTTCTGTGGCTGTGATACAGGCTGGACATCATCAGGCAGCAGTGTGATTTCTGTGGCTGTGATGGTGTTCTTGACATCAAAGGCCACTACGAACATGATACCCAAACTACCCATCTCAATAAAGACAGAATGAATTTGGAGAACAGATGACCATCATCACAGGTGCATCTGTGGGACTCAGTCTGTCCATGATGTCAGCAAGAAGGCACACAAACAAATACACACTCACACAAACACACGAAAATCTCTGCAGCATGATGCTGTGGTGCCCCATTGTGCAAGATTCATTTTGCCTCTTTACATTAGTAATGCACAGCAGGGCAACATTCTGCAGTGCATGTCTGGGATGTGTCCTGTGAGTGTGGCATTGCTTGTATGCTTGTCACATTACTCTTACTATGATCAGTTAATTCTGAGAATTTTGTTTTCTGTGTTTTTATGCCTGCTACAGCTGGCCAGGACAATTTTTTTTCACATGCCA
The DNA here is from genome assembly GCA_016271365.2 of Neoceratodus forsteri. Lineage (NCBI taxonomy): Eukaryota > Metazoa > Chordata > Ceratodontiformes > Ceratodontidae > Neoceratodus > Neoceratodus forsteri. The sequence continues at coordinate 763,749,218 of CM028138.1, forward strand.
CAGTTTGACTGCTCTGGCTGGATCCTACTCTGTGACTTTCAGATCCAGCATAACAATTCTCATTAGTGTACACTATTAATGCTTTCTTCCTCAGCATTGTCAGCCTCACTGTCATGAATCATTTTCACTCTTTGTTGCTTTCCAAATATACTGCAACTTTCATGTAGTGCTCCTTCAGTCTCATCTGCTGTGCCTTCAATGACAATTGAATGTTCAAATAAATGCCCAAAACTGATAAACACTCAGCTGTTTCCCTTTTGCAGTTGACCTGGAATGTTTGTTTTGTGCCTGGCAATGTGCTGTTTTCTCAAATTTCTGAACTCTATGTCGTCATTTAAGTGACATGTCATGAGCTCTCCCTTTAACACATGTTCATCATACTCATCTTCTGGGCATGTTAGTTTGTCTCTCATTTTTTTAACTGGATCCCATCTTCTGGCAGTACTAGCTGAAGACAAACAGAAGTCACATCTATTAGTGGCTGAATTTCTCTGAATATCAAATTCTATTTCTGTAACTCATAACACAGTACTGCTGTGACGTTGTGGGCATCTAACATAAAGGCAGTAATGACTGCAGTTTTGTGGTTACTGAAGTAATTATGCAGGGTTAAAGCAGTAGTATTGCCCTAGGCACCAAACTCAGATAGCGCTACTAATGCTAATGGGTAACTTCTACACATCTCTTCTACTGTATGCCACAGACTTAGCCATCACACTCTGCATGTTTCTTTCATTTTTAGGATATGATTATTCAGTATCTCCTGAACTCTTTCTAGCTTGGTGTTTCTGATTGCAGAAGTGTGCATTGATGGATATAGGGAGTTAAGTCATGGTTGAAAAATTGTATGTGTGCTCAAATCTTTCATGGCATCAGTACATGTTAGAAGAATTTAATGGTTCAGACAGTGTGTCTGCACTAAGAAAGTGAGAATTTGGCCTTAAACTGTACATCCACCAGAGTATTTTCTCCCATCATGACAACAGCACCATCTGTCCCAAGAGACACAATTTCCCCCTTATCAAGGCCTGTGCTTTTCAGTCTAGCTGAAGTTTGTTGCACTATAGTGTGTGCTTTCCCATAATCTATACACACGTTGCATAAGGAATGAAAAGTCAGTACTGCTTTATCGATCTTGTATCTAATACAAACAACCTGCTTCTTTTCCATGCCAAGGTCTGTACTCTCATCCAGTATTATACCAAACACTGGGGATTTCTTGATGTCAGATAAGATCTAATGTGCGATTACTGTGGTAATACATTGTTGAATATATGTTACTGTATCCCAACTGAGGTTTCTATATTCAGTTTTAGCACTACTTAAGATCTGTAGTTCTAATATCGTGTTAATCTTATATGATGATAACTCTTCTTTGACTGTGTAAAAAACAGTGCAAAGCAGAACTTTGTCACAGTCTAATTCTGATATTGATGCTGGTGCAGATGAATTGCCAAGAACATCATCATCACTCCTGCTGCCGCTATTGACATAGCAACTTTGTGAAGATCAACTTGTGGAGGTACTGTTGCTCTGAGAGCCATAGGTTTTTCACAATTTATGTGGTCAGTGCAACAATTGTGATGACTGACTGTTGAGATTTGTATGTTTGGTGATCCTCCCTGTCCCCACACATTCTGTACTTTTTTAACTGATTTTTGACCATTGTCACCTAACACTCTGTCCAGCCAAGGAAATCTAATTAGACATTCAGTGAGAGTTTTTTACAGCTGTGTGGGTGGAGCTCCACAGATCTATTGCTATGATTCTTTTTAGTATCACTGTGGAATCACGTGACTGGACCAATGTCTGGTGTGCTTTCACAGTAATGTAGCACAGTTCCACTGGTTGTATTTATGTGGCCATTACCCTCCACCAGTCGCACAAACACGCTGATTTCATGGGGCACTACTTTGTCTTTCACAGCTGCATATATGGCCAGTATATGAAAGATGACCACCAATTCAAACTGCAAATGCATGAGTATTGTGCATGTGCAGTTCTGTCATTGCCACCCATCATTCACCCTCCCACAACTCTCTACCATCCTTGGTGAAAATCTGGAATATGTAGACAAATTCAAATATCTAGGAGTATGGATTGACAATAAACTTGACTATACTACCCACATTGAAGAGCTCCTGAAAAAGCTAAGACAAAGACTTGGTCTATTTTATAGGATCAAACACTACCTGACCAAAGATTCCAAACAAAGATTAATCCTAGCATCATTCCTGTCCCTCATTGATTATGCTGACTTTCTCTATGGTCATTGCTCCCTCTCCCATTTAAACAAATTAGACACCCTGTATCATAGAGCTATTAGATTCATTACTGACCTTCCCTCCAGCACCCATCATTGCTCTCTCTACAATGCAGTCAGTTGGACATCCCTGCATCATAGAAGAAAAAGAAATGCTGCTATCTGGATCTACAAAGCTCTGACAAACAAACTCCCCTCCTACATCTCAGACTGCTTCAACCGGATCACATCCAGGCCTTACACCTTGAGGATCAACAAACTGATCCTGCTGAAGATTCCTATCACCTGCACCCGTCATGGAAGAGCTGCAATCAGTTATTCCATGGCACTTATCTGGAATTCTCTTCAAAAGTCATTGAAACTGGATACACTGATTCCTCTAACATCCTTCAAAAAGCTGTATACCAGCCTATTTCCAGATTCGTGCAACTGCTTCCACAAGACCTAGTCCTCCCATACCCCCACTCCTCCCACACCCCCTCTCTCCCCCACCCCCCTCTTTTAAAGCTCCTCCCTAGTCTTCTATCATTCCTCTAGCCCGTTCCCCATCAAACCTCATACTTATATGCCCACCCATGTACCATTATCCAAGCCCTATCCCTACTAAACTGTTTGTTTCTCTCCCTTATTAGGTTTTAGGTTTACTGTCCTTTGCCTTGTATATATGTAAATATTTGTACATCTGTCTCACTCATAAATGATTGTATTTGTGCTCATTCAGTATCATGTTTTTGTATACAACTTGTAACCTTTTTTGTTATGACCACTCAGGTCCATCTTGTAAATGAGCTATGCTCAATGATGTTCGCCTGAATAAATAAAGATTTTGATTGATTGATTGATTGACCATCTTGGTGCTTGCTGACTCCAGTTCAAACCATGCATGCGTGAGTATCACACATACACAGTTCTGTCATCGCTGCCATCTTGGATATGGCTGCCTCTAGTGAGGGGAGAGCACTGAATATTCCTTTAATTGATCTCACTGCTCTGAGCAGCCATATCAGCTCTGACTAGAGTTTGTCTTTCACGTTATCCCCCCATATGTCTATTCTTTTCACTTTTATCTACAGTAGCATTGATGATGCAAGTAACAATGTCTCTGCACACTATAGCTGGATTCTCTTTTCTTTAAACATCAAAGAAATTTAGCGAGGTCGTTTTACTCCCTGACATGATAACTGCAAACTACATTGCTCTCATTGGTGTACTTCATGCAAGTTAGTAGGTACTATTGTGCAAGTAATAAGGGAAACACTGTTTAACGAGTTGTTAGCCACTCACGTACTGAATGTAAAATATTTAGTTTGTTACTGAGGACTTGTCCCAGAAATCTCTAACTACACAACATATATAAAAGTAGTTTCAATAACACAATTACGGAGTGACTGACTGTTACTGGGTAATAATGACTGTTCGGTTCTGTATTAAAGAAAAGTTCAGTATTGCCTATTGTAGACAAGTCAATGACTATGTCTTTATCAGCTATGGACTGTTCTTTGATACTTTTTCTTGTGAAAAATGTCACAAAAGTCAGTGGCATCCTAGCTGTGAATCTGTCTGCTGTTTCATTTTGTTGAAGAGTGTCTGTGTAAAGTGAGCGATACTAATTAAACTGTCTCCCTGTCCTTATCTGACAGGACTGGAGCCTGATTGATTTTCACTCTGGAATCCTGGACAGGACACCGATAATGAAGGCTTTGTGACAATGTGGAATACTGCTAAGAGGTCTCAATGACTGTCTCATTTTGCTTGCCTTGCCTGTCTACAGACTGCTTCAAATATTCAGCTACTTAGTCTCACTTCACCAGTGAATCTGAATTTATCTATATGAAAATCAAGATGGCACCTCTTTAGTATTTACTAATAACTTGACTTGTTTGTTCAGATAATATCACTCAGAAAGCAGTTCTTTGAATTTTTTTAAATAAATGCATTATTTTAAAATGATCGTTTTGATGATTTGTGTTTGTTTTGCAGTTTTCTTTGTTTTAAAAGATACTTCTAGGTCCCCCACAATGTGAGAGATGGCAGGTGTTATTAAGGTGAATGTAATTATTCTCAATGCCCGGGTGGCATGAGGTGCTCTGCTGTGCCTCAGAATGTAATATAAAGCATCAACCATACAAGACAAGCCCAGCAGCATGTCTGTAAACTGCAGGTGCAGACAATATTGAAGCTACAACTACATGTTTTGACCCACACCATGCCACTTGACATGGTGGGAGTCATGACATATTGTTGATGTTGCTTCAATATTGTCCCATGTCATGACTGAAAGACTTATTTACAGAGTTATAAATTCAAAGGGTTGACAACTGGACTGGATTGAGCAAATGGCTACTTTTACTTCAGTTGGCTTCCTTTGCTAAACAACTATTTTTACCTATTTAGTGCTGGATGCTGTCAGTGCTCTCCTGTACTGTTGCACTCCCTGCTAAAATGTCTGTTTGGAAATGAATGATGAATCATGCAGAAACAATATTTGCCCTGCTGCTGCTAGCTGCTGGATGGTCACTGGGGTGCTATGTGGTTTGCTAGTGGATGAGCTAGAGCTGCCTGTCTCTGTCAGACTTTCTTCTCCTTCACTGCTTGTTGTCTACAGAGCTGAGGGATTCACTGCAAAAATAGTAGTACATGTTGTTTGTATACATGTTATAAATCATGTCTTGTTGACTACAGAGTTGAGGGATTCACTGCAATAATAGTAGTACATGTTGTTTGTATACATGTTATAAATCATGTCTTGTTTTCTACAGAGCTGAGGGATTCACTGCAATAATAGTAGTGCATGTTATTTGTATGCAGGTTATAAATCATGTCTTGTTGTCTACAGAGCTGAGGGATTCACTGCAATAATAGCAGTACACTTTATTTGTATACAGGTTATAAATCATGTCAATATAAACATCAGTAGGGCACAGGAGCCCAATATACAAGGTGGTCCTGATACTCACATACAGTTTGAAATTATATGAAACAATAACACACTATACAAAACAACACATCAGTACAAAATACAGTACAGTCTAAATGAGATGTGCAATAAAGTGACTGAGCTGCCAGCCTGTTGCTGATCTGACAGTGACTGATGTGCTGAACAACTAGATGTACTGAAATAAAAAGAAACATAATAGCATTGATTTAGTCAGTAACTCAGTAAGCAATAAACTATTTTATTTTATTAGGAAAGTTGGAAGTACATTGTGGCTGCCAGCAACTCCCCCCCCCCAGCTGATAGGTGGCTTGAGGGTTTCTTTTCCCTTTGTGCATGATCTTGCACTTCTTTGCGTTAAATCCCAGATGCCACTCTTCTGACCATTTTGCCAGTTTATCCAGATCTCTTCTCATTCTGCCCACCCCATCTGGATCATCTACTCTGTTGCAGATCTTGGTGTCATCTGCAAACAGACAAACCTTACCCTCCAGTCCATCTGCACTGTCACTGATGAAGATATTGAAGAGGACTGGCCCCAGTAGTGGTCCCTGAGGTACCCCACTTGTGATTTGCATCTCTTCTGATTGTATACCATTTACCACCACTCTCTGTTTTCTGCCTGTCAACCAGTTTTCCACCCAGTTGACTAACTTCTAATCCACCTCAAACCTAACCAGCTTATTAATCAATCTTCTTTGTGGAACAGCATTGAAAACTTTGCTAAAGTCAAGGTAGGCAACATCAATTGCTCCTCCTTGGTCCACCACTCTGGTTACCCAGTGAAAGAAATCTATGAGATTACTCTGACAGGACATTCCTGTTGTAAACCCATGCTGTCTTGGATCCTGTGCTCCTATGGATTCCAGGTATTGCACTATCCCTTCCTTAAGGAGTGCCTCCATAATCTTGCCCACTATTGAGGTAAGACAGACTGGTTTGTAGTTCTCTGCCTCCTTCCTGCTACCACTCTTGTGGAGCAGGATCACATGAGCCCTTCTCCAGTCTTCTGGGACCTCTCCAGTGCTCAGAGACTCACTAAACAGTTCTAATTATGGATCAGCTAGTTTCACCCTTAGCTCCTTTAGTACCCCAGGATATATGCCATCGGTTCCCATTGCCTTGTCCACCCTAAGCTTTTTTTATTTATTTATTTATTTCACAAATTGGATTTACAAGCCTTTGAGTCAAAGACTCATTTACAAAGGCACCTCATCACAGGGAGGGGAGACAACATATTTGTGACGTAAGACAGTGGAGAACAATACAGGTGAGATACAGAAGAGCATACAAAGCAAGGCATTTCAGAGAGCAAAGTAAGCAAGATACAGAAGAGCATACAAAACTAAGCTATTTAGTGTCCCAGTGGAGCACTCAGGTTACAGTGCGTGGTGTACAGACTACAAAAAGCTATTCTAAGTAAACTAGTACATACTTAATACTATAAGAGACAGATTGGTTCAGAACGGCACTCTTGGAAAGCCCTATAATGAGCATTTACAGCTCTGAGTGCCAGTGAGGTGTTTGTGTAGGGCGACTTTGAAGGGGCTGATTTTGGGGATGTTTGTAATGTGCATGGGGAGGGAGTTATACCAGGAAGGTGCTCTGTAGTGAAAAGACCATTGGGAGAGTCAGGTCCTAGCTCTAGGCACCTGGAAGGTGGCTTTGGTAGTATTGTGGGCAATGACTGAATGGGAGGCCCGTTGATGGGTGGTAGTGGTTCCTGGGGGGGAAGAGCCCAAGTACAGCCTTTTTTGCCAGTATACAGGTGTGGTATTGCAGGCGTTCTTCAAAAGTGAGTATGTTTGAGGTGGAGTAGAGCTGGCATGTGTGAGTTCTGCTGGGGGCACCAGTCAGGAGCCTGCAGGCTTTGTTGATAGAGGTTTGGACTTTGGTGAGGGCAGTGGGGTCAGCAGCTGCATAGGTAGGGATTTCATAATCAACCAAAGACAGGAAGGAGGAAGTGATTGCCAGCCATAGGGCAAACTCAGGGAGGCAGTCTTTGTGGCAGCTGAGGAGTCCAATCCGGGCATTCATGACAGAGGACAAAGAGTTAAGATGTGCATGGAAGGAGCAAGCTGAGTCAAAGGTGATGCCCAGGTATTTGTATGTTGATACCTGTTCAAGGGGGTGGAGGGTGCTGGGAATGATGCGAAGGGGAGCATTTCTGGAGTTACTTTGGCGGTGTGCAAAAATCATAGATTTCATCTTCTTGAGATTCAGAACCAGACGATGGTCAAGGAACCACTTTTCAGCTTGGCTGAAGGTGAGTTGCAGAGAGCTCCGGAGTGTGAGTGGGTTGGGGTGTGAGGTGATGAGGACTGCGTCTTCAGTGTATAGAAGCATTTTGCCTGTGCAGGAGATGGGGAGGGTGTTTAAAAAGAGACTGAACAATGTGGGGCCCAGGATGGAGCCTTGAGGGACTCCGGAGCATATAGGTAGGTCAGTTGATAGGATACCATTTAATTTGACTCATTGGGATCTATCCCTGAGGTAGCTGGAGAACCAGACCAGAGGCAGATGAGAAGCCCAGCTGATGAAGGGAGTCAAGCATTAGTGGGCAACACAGTGTCAAAGGCCTTGGATAGGTTAATGAACACTGCCCCAGCGATCTCCCCAGCATCAAGTGCAGAGTGTATTTGGTGGGAGAACTCCAATAGGGCTGTAGTGGTGCTGTGACCAGGGTGGAAGCCATGCTGCTCTGGGCATAGTATGTTGTACTTGGATAGACAATCCATGAGTTGGGTGGATACTATTTTCTCCAGGGCTTTTGGGGGGAGAGGAGGATGGAGATGGGTCTGTAATTGTTTGGTAATGTGCTGTGTCCATTTTTATGACTAGGGGTAATTTCTGCCAATTTCCATGCACTCGGGAATTGGCCGAGGCATAGGGATCGGTTAAGAAGGTCAGTGACGGGGCTAACATGACATCAAGTGTTAGGTGGAGTATCCTGGAGTCAAGGAGGTCACATCTTGGGTTGCGGGAGGAGAAGACTTTTTTGAGGAGTGGCTTGGTGTCATGGGGAGAGATGGTCCTGAAGAGAAATGGGGGATGGGAAATAGCTAGGTGGTTGGATGCATGGATAGGGTCAAAGAAGTGGGCAGGAAGGACTGCACTTAGGTCAGAAAATGTAGTGTTGAGGCAGTCAGCAACACGTGGTAGGTCAGTATTAATTGTGCTGTTAATAACCATCGGGGGGGAGTGCAGGTCTTTCCATTAAGCTCCTTTATGTTAGCCCAGAAAGCTCGGTCAGAGCCCCAGGATGAGGTAAATGCAGTTTGATAGTAACTGGCCTTGGCTTGTCTTATGGCCTTATGATCTGTGATCCTTTCCCTGTTAGTCAGTACCAGATCTAGGATAGCCCTGTCTCTTGTGGGTTTTTGTACCAGTTGTTTGAGGCCCTCCCCCTTAGTGAGCTGTTGTAGGACCCTTTCTTTTGTGAAGGGACTAGTGCACACCTCCCTCCCCTCGTGTCCATGGTGCTGAGCTGTGGGCCCTGCCCTACCTTCTCCTCAGTAAATAGTGAGCAGAAGTATCTATTTAGGATAGATGCTTTTCCATAGTCCTCCTTCTCGCACTCCCCCTTATTCTCTTTGATCTTAGCAATACCCCCTTCAGACTTTCTCCTTTAAGTAATGTATCTATAAAAAGTCTTGTCACCTTCTTTTACTGTTCGTGCTAGTGTTTCCTCGGTTTGGGCCTTTGCCTACCTTACTACCTTCCCTGCTTCCCTTAGGGAAGTTTGGTATGCCTCCCTATCTTCGTCCCGCTGTGTTCCCTAATATTTCCTGAAGGCCAGCCTTTTGGCTCTGACCTTTTCTGCTACTGTTTTTGAGAACCAAAGTGGATTCCTTCTTCTTTTGCACTTTCTTTTCTCTCTAACACAGTGGGATGTTGCTTTACCTATTGCATCCTTAATGCTTGTCCACTTTGCCTTTACCCCCTCACTGTATTTCTTCTTGCTAGGGCTAGCTTAACTTTGTTGGCCATCTTGTCAAAGTCAGCTCGTCTGAAGTCCCATGTTTTTGCCTTGGAATAAGATGATTTAGCTCTAGTTGCTAAATTGGACCATACCATGTAATGGTCACTGGCCCCCAGGTGACCTTTTACCCGGAGATCTGTGATCCTTTCCCTGTTAGTCAGAACCAGATCTAGGATAGCTCTGTCTCTTGTGGGTATTTGTACCAGTTGTTAGAGGCCTTCCCCCTGCAGGGAATCCACTATGTGTCTAGTTCTAGCAGATGTTCCTGCTGGTATTGAGCAATCTGTAGCTGGCATGTTGAAGTCACCCATTATCAGAACCTCCCCTTTAGCTGTCATGTTTTGTATATCTTCTAACAGTAATGTGTTTATGTCCTCCCCCTGGTCTGGAGGCCTGTAGACAACCCCAGTTTGTATGGCTGTCCCATTTCCTGTTTCCAGGGTGACCCACAGTTCTTCTGGCTCCTAATGTGTTTTCTGAATTTCTGTAGCTTTGATATTTTCATTGACATAAAGGACCACTCCACCCTGCCCCCCTTTTTACACTTTGATCTCTTCTGAACATTACATAGCCGAGTACTGAAGTCTCCCAAGTGTTGTTACTGGTGAACCATATCTTGTTAATGGTTACTATGTCCAGTTTAGCCTCTGTCATTGTTGCCAGCAGGTCTGGGATCTTGTTTCCCAGACTGCAAGCATTTGTGTACTTGATTTTCCATTTGTCAGATTTCAGTGTGTTAGTTGTTGGGTGAGGTCTGTCATTTCTCCTTTGTGCCGTATGGAGAGCCGGACCGTTTTCCTTACCAGGTGATGAAAATGAACTACAAACATGCTGAACTCTTGTTTGATCATTAGCTGAGGGGGGAAGGGTGTTCTTCCCATTCGACATATCGGGTGCTGTGCCCCTCTCTCCATTTGCTAGTTTAAATATTCTGCAAAGATGTAAAACTTCTGCCACAAAGCACTGACTCCCTCCTTAGTCAGATGCAGCCCACTGAATTTAAAGGACTCTTGCTCCCAAAACTGTTGCCAGTTACCTACAAATCTGTGTCCCTTTTTCCTGGCACCAGCCTTAAGCCACATGTTTAGCTCCCCTGTCTCCCCTTCTGTAACCTTCCATCCATCTGCACCACTCTTCCAGACTGGCAGAATCTCAGAGAAGGTGATGCCAGATGAAATGAATTATAGTTTGTCATTCATTCTGGTAAGGTGTTTCTTGCTTTCCACAACTGACCAGCTGGTGAGATTGTTAGTCCCTATGTGTACCAGGATGTCAATGTTTGCTCTTGCTTCCTGTACAGTTTTAGCAATGCAGTCAGTGTCTCTCCATGCTGATGTACCTGGGAGACAGGTGACCACTACTCCAGCTAGATATTGGTATCAACTCCCCAAATCATGGAATCTCCTATGATCAGAAGTATTTTGGATTTCCTTTTTTGCTTTTTTTGTTTTGGTTCCTGTTTTGGGTGTATTTTGTTATGCTAGATCCTCTGCTGCAGTGTCCTGTTCTGCAGTGTCCTCTGCCCCTTTCTTTGATTTCAAAGATAGAGGCAGATACTTGTTTGTAGTTTTTATATGGTTTGTGGAAGTGATATGTTGGAGAGCACCAAGTGATGGGGTGCCTGATTTGCCCCTTCTAACCACCTGCCAATCTCCCAGACTAACTACGCGCTGTGGTCGAGGTGCTTCTGTTAGATGTTGGGGAAATGGCGGGTGGTTCTTATAATATATTTCCTCCTGAATATGCAATTTGAGGTGCGTAATCTCTCCCCACGCTGCCTGGAATTGAGCTCTTAGATCTCCAATGGCCCAGCATATAGGATATTGTCCTAAATCATGTATAATTGCCCTTTTGAAAAGTGTCCTGCAGTACCTGTAGTGAATAATATCCATTCCAGATAAGTTGATGGGTTTATAACCTGGTCAGAGTAATTAGAAGGAGGAAAATAAAAGCAAAAGTTTGATTTTTTGTTTTGTTTGTTTTCGTATAACTTGTTATGACAAGTTAAATTACTTGTGCCCCTGTACATGAGGTCATTATGTGGATACCCATCTGATCCGCTCCTTCCTGATTTGCTACAGGAAATGTCATGACTGTGCTACCCTATGAAAGGACTGTCGCGTGGGGTGGTTGAGGATGGGGTTGGGTGGCTGGGCCCTTCCCCTGCTGAAAAAGAAGAACCACAGATGAAAGAAACATGGAGGTAAGAGCAGAAACAATCAGTCAACAACAAATGCAGTAGCCCTGAAAGCTTATCCTAATGATAGATAAAACTGTAAACCCTGTAAAGCATTACCTGTAATAATTTCACAGAAGATATACCCTGTAAGAAACACTTTGCTACAGAGAAAAATAAAGAGGTAACAGAAGATATATCTTGGAAAAGACAATTTGAATCAGAAGATTACAGCAGTAATTTGTAAGCACACACCTGTAGGCACATCCTGTAGTAATGCCGAAGAAAGTATACCCAGCAACAACAATTTGAATCAGAGAAAAATAAAGCAATAAAATGTTTGCAACAAACAGTAACAACCCCTGTGACTACAAAAGAAAATAATAACATGCAGTAAATCTGCCTAGTCAAAAGAAGCCTCAATATTTTTCCTTGCTCTGATAAGGTTCTTTGCTCTGTCCTTACAAGCAACCTAGAAGAAAAGAGCTCAGGTGAAGCTAGGTACCTTTGCCAGCAAATCTAGTCTTCCACCTCCAATAGTCAGTAGAGTATAGAGCGGAGCACAAACCCTTTGATAATAATGAGTTCTCCTGGCCAGTTGAGTGATGCTATTCTCTGCTTGTAAGGCAAAAAGGATCTCATGTAGCCATTCTTTGAGGGAAGGAAACATTTGATTAAGCCAATGGCATACTATAACTTTCTTTGCACATAGTGATACCAAGGCCATATGTCTATGCTGGTTGCCAGTCAAGGAACCCCCATAGTCCCCCAGAATGCAGATTTCTGGACTGAAGGCATCTGAGAGATCCAGTATGGGGTCAAGTTTGGATTTTATTGCAGTTCAAAATGGGGAAACCTTGTCACATTGCCACAATATATGAAATATTCATCTTTATAATTTAAGATCTACCCCATAAGGTGAGAGGAAAGGATTTGCACCATCCAGGTCCAGAGTGATTTGCTTTACTGATGGGTCCAGACTGAACAACTTCAGTAAGGATTTATCAGGGGAAACTTTGATGCCCAAATAAGTAATGCATTTATCCCCAATAGCAATTCAAAGGTGGTTAAGTCTAATTTAAAAATGTGAGAGGAAAAGGGAAAACAACAGTTTTAGTTAAGTTGAGTTTGTACTCAGAGAACCCACCAAATTGCTGGATTACTGATAATGTTAGCTGAAGAGAAGTAACTGGACTCATTAGATGCAATTAAATATCATGGTCTATATATTCAAAGGGGTTGCACATGGCACAACAGAGTTGCGCTGGCTCAACCCCGTATTGAGCCCCTTTGGGATATTGAAAGGGCTGCCAGGCACAGGGCAAATCCTAATGCACTGGGACACAATGTAATTTAATTTATTTATTTATTGAAAGAATCAGAATTACAATCCTTTGAGTCATAGACCCCTTTGCAAAGGCTCCACATCAGTACAAAAAGCACAAACATTACATTTAATCATATTATATATAGGTCACATAGCACAGTGTATTTACATTGGTGGGTTACCACCTCTAGGAGCTTAAGAAGACCCTGAGTCATAGAAGTGAGACATGTCAGGTTACAGATTCAGAGGGTCATTAACAGAGCCCTGAGTCAGAGTTTATATACAGCTAGATTGTAGGACCTGAGGATGTAGTCATGGGATAAGCTAGACATTTATCACTAACATTGAGGGTTTTCTCCCTGGTCTGCAGTCAGAGGCTGCCTGCAATTTGCCTCCTTTTGTGATTCAGACAAGGTTGAGGAATGTCGGCTACAGCCACAGGCCTCTGAGTCAAGAAGAAGGTTCCTGATACAAGTTTTAAATTGGCCAAGACTGGGGGCCAGGGAGATGGAGGGTGGTAGGTTGCTAAGCCAGAGGGGAGCACAATAACAGAAAGACCTTTGCCCTGGTGAGGTCCTACAGTGGAGGACCAGGAGGGAGATGCTTGCAGGGTATCTAGGGGCCATCCTGTGTGGGACTGGCTGGATGAGGGGATGAAAGCCCTTAGGTGTAAGATTCATAAGTATTTTTTTGGCTTGGAGGCAAGTGTGGTACTTAAGCCTCCCTTCAAAGGTCAGCCAGTCTGCAAGCTTGTAGAGCTTGCACGTGTGGGTTAATCTATCACAGACTGTGACCAGTCTGCAAGCTTTATTGAGAGCTAGGTTGATGCAACGTAGGACTGTTTGGTCTGCAGTACCGTAAATTACAATGCCGTAGTCCACCAATGAAAGGACTGAGCAGGATACAGTGAGACGTAAGGCCTGGGGGGTAGGCAGTGCTTATGTCTGTATAGAATCCCCAGCCTGGTGTTAACAGCAGAGAAAAGGTGTTGAATGGGTGTGTGGTAGGTGAGTGATGTGTCCAGAGTGACACCTAGATATTTGAAGTTTGAGACCTGTTCAATATGGGGAGCCTGTGAGTTTGAAATGATTAGAGGGGTAATACTGATTGGGCTTTGGTGGTGGGCAAAGATCATGGATTTCATCTTGTTGTAGTTGAGTACTAAGTGATGCTCAGTGAATCAGGATTCTATTTCACTTAAAAAGCCTTGTAGGGCAGTTTGAAGGGAGTTAGGATTGGGGCATTTCCAGAAAACTACGGCGTTATCCACATGGAGTAAGAGCTTCCCACTGCAGGATTGTGGGAGGGAGTTTAGGAAGACAGTGAAAAGCAGTGGCCCTAGAACAGACTCTTGAGGTACACCTGTTAGGACTGGTCGCTTGGAGGAGAGGGTGGAGTTAATTTTGACCTGTTGCATCCTGCCAGAGAGATAGTCTTTGAACCAGGGGTTAGTCTCAGGGGTGAAATGGTAGGAGGGAAGGGAGTGGAGAAGTAGTGCATGACTGATGGTATCAAATGCTTTGGTCAAATCGATGTAGATTGCACCTGCTAATGACCCTTGTTCCAGGGCCTCGTGTATGTACAATGTAAATTTGAGGAGGGCAGTGGTTGTGCTGTGTCCCTTCCTAAAGCCATGTTGTTCATGGCAGAGCAGATTATGTTTGGCCAAGTAATCAGTGAGGTGGTCCAACACAATTTTTTCGAGTGTCTTTGGGGGGGTAGGATCGAAATGGGTCAGTAATTACTGGGGGAAGTGGGGTCACCACTGTTTAGGATCGGTGTTATAATTCCTCTTTCCCATATAGAGGGGAATTTTCCAAGGCATAGCAACCAGTTAAGCATTTTGGTGAGGTGTGGCAGGGTCAGATCCAGCATTAGTCAGAGAATTTTGAGGTCAAGGGAGTCACTGCTATAGCGTAAGTTCACCAAGGCTTTGGAGAGGTAGCGCTTAGCCTCACTGCAAGAGATGATTTGCACTTGGAAGGGAAGGGGGACCATAGTGGCTGAGATGCCTGCGGGGCAGCTAGTGATTGTGTCAAAGAAGTTTTGCTGGAGAATGTGACTGAGGTCTGAGAAGGTGGTATTTAGGGCATTGGATATGGTTGTGGAGTCCTGGGAAAGGGCTCCCTCGACTTGAAGCTGCGCAAGGGCAGGGGAGATGGTATTCCCACATAGTTCCTTAATATTGCTCAAGAAATTTTTCCTTGAGCCCCAGGTTGTGGTGAGGGCTTGCTTATAGTAAGTTGCCTTTGCTTCCCGGATGGCCCAGTTGTATTTTTTCTGGCCTCTCTGTAGAGTTGTCTGTCCTGGGGTAACTGGGAGTTCAGGACCCTGTGCCTGAGGTTGTCTCTATGGTGCAGCGCAGATGACGGGGGCATGCCCATGCATATGTGGCACATCCCGACATTCAGCCCAGGATGTTTGGTGCATATGCTGACCCAACCCTGCATTGCACTGCATAGGGGGTCTCAAAGTTGAGCCCCTGAAGAGTAGGAACAACTCCTGGCCACCCACAGGTGGGCTGCTGTATTGCAGGACACAACACAGTAGCCGCCAGCCGTGGGTAGTCACTTGCCCACCCTGAACACCATCCACAATCACACATGGCTCCCTGGTGGTCCAGTGGACCCCTCTCCCTCCCAATTTCCCAATCCCCCGATCATGGTATGGTGCCTTCAAATATATCCCTGGTAGTCTAGCAGTCCCCCCTCCCTCCCGTGTCCCCAGTCATCAGTAAATCCTGTAAATTACATCCCCAGTGGACTAGTGGTGCACTTGTGGTATCCCCACCTGTTACGCAATCACAGTGACTCTGTAAAATTATTCCTGGTGATCCAGTGGCACCCCACACCCCCACCCTCACAGAACCCTTTGCCCACCTCCCCATCATCGAGCTTGCAGGGCATACTGTACTAGACAGTCCCAAATATGTGAATGAAGTGGACCAATGGGCTTACAGGCCATACTGTACCTGTCATTCGGTGGGCATCCAGGCAGTGTGCGGGCAGGTTGAAGCTGCCCAACGATGATGGGGGAGCGGGGTGGGCAAGAGGTTCTATGTGGGTGGGAGAGGTGGGGGTGCCACTGGATCACCAGGGAATAATTTTACAGAGTTCTACCGTGATCACGGCAACGGGTGGGGGGGTGATACCACTAGTCCAACAGGGATGTAATTCACAGGGATATACCAGCAATCAGTACACAGGAGGGAGGGTGGACCGCTAGACTACCAGGAATTTATATGATGGGCATTGTACCATGATCGGGGTAATGGGAGGGGGGTCCACTAGAATACCAGGGAATTTTTATGAGACATTTACCATGATCGGGGAATCGGGAGGGGGGACCACTAGACTACCAGGGAATTCAGTTACAGAGATTTACCGGCGATCACATCTACATGGCGGGGGATGCCCTGGGACCTCAATGTGCACATGTCATGCTGTGCAGGGTGCCAGGTGCAATTCACCAGGCTGCCCTGTGCAAGACATGCAAATGGAGCCATAATGACATGCAAATGGCCCCATTTGTGCCTTGCATGCATTATGGCATCATTTGCATGCCCTTGGCTGAATAACATGGGTGATGTGCCAGCACAACTGCATTTGCACTGATGCATCCCTGTGCTTCCTAGCCATGGCTTGCACCAGCACAGTCCCACTGTGCTGTGCATAGTGCCACTGCGCCATGTGCAGTCCATGCCATTTTCAAGGGTGCTGTGCCATGGTGCATCACCATTGAATATCACCTGGACCTGGCCCTGGTGCATCCCAGTTGCGCTGTGCCCAGGCTTGCACCACTGCCAGGTTCAGTCTGAATATCCGGGCCCATCTGTATAAGTGGTGGTTTTTAATTGTTAGGTGCCCACAGTAATTCCTGTAGTGCTGGGAAGGGAGTAAATTGTATGGATTTGAGGCTCAAGACATAAGTTGAAAAGATAGGGGGAAAGGGGACAACATTGGAGGGTACCCCGATATACCAGGAATGGGTCGAAGAGTACTCCATTACAAAAGACCCTTGCAGTGGGGTGAGAATATGAAATTCGTACCAAGTTAAGAAATGAATCTGAATAATCATAATGCTGCAAAATCCCAAGCAAATAGGGCCAAAAGACGCTATCAAAGGCTTTCTCTGCATCCAGGGAGACCAAAACTGTGTACAGTCCAGTCTTCCTGGAGGTGGAGAGCAAATTAAATAATTAACGAAAATGATAACTTGAAAACCTACTCTTCATACAGCACACTTGTTCAGGGTCGATCAAATCACACCAAACCCAGCTAAGATAGGAAGCTAAAACTTTAACCAATATTTTTGCATCTACATTAATGAGCAAGATAGGTCTATAATTTTTTGGAGTGCCTCTCATCCTTGCCGGGCTTGCATAGTATGACAATATGAGCTTCCAGAAAAAGGATCTCCAATGAATCAGATGAATATAAATAATTATAAAGAGATGCCAAAAGTGGAGTAAGTTCATTCACAAAAAGCTTACAAAAATAAGTGATGAACCCATCAGGTCCCGGGGCTTTATCCAATGCAAGGTAGGTGATAGCCTCTCTAACCTCAGCTTCTGAGATGGGATACTCCGGATTCAGAGAAGCCTGTTCTGACAGCTGTGGTAAAATAGTACCACCAAAAAGTTAGACATGTCGCCAGATTTACCTCCCTCAACCAAATCCTCTGAGTCAAATTTTGGTTAATAGTCCCAAAAAATGCAGGCCATCTCCCTTGAATTAACAGTGTGGGACATTGTAATATGGTCATAAAGAGTGTTGATCCAACAGGCTGCAGCTCTCTGACACAGCCATTTAGTGAGCAATCTACTAGTCTTCTCACCTTGACCCACGTAAGTAACCTTTAAGGCCTTCAGGGACTGCTGCACTTGCTCTAGCAAAAGAGCTGAGCGTTGTGCTCTAAGTTGAGAAAGATGAGTGTGAACATCTTCAGGGGTAGTCAGTGAGTGGTGATTTTCAATATCTCTAATGGAAGAGAGCAGTTTAGTACTCCATAAGGAGTTATAATTTTTCATTTAGTGGCTAGGCGAATCAACTCCCTATGCCATTGACATTTCAAGGCTCTCCAAGCCCAGTCTAAGGCTTTGATAGAAGACCAATTAATTTGGATAGAGTTCTTAATATATTCCTTTAGACAATTTACAATTTGGGGATCAGACCATAGGCAGGTGTTCAAGGACCAGGTGTGATCTCAATCTGACTGGAACAAAATATCTAGTGCCATTATTACAGAGGCATTGTCTGAAGGGACCATGGATTCAATATGGCAGCCATACACCGTACCAAGCAATGAACTGGTAATCAAAAAGTAGTCCAGCTGAGAATAAGAGTTATGAAGGTGGGAGTAAAAAGTAAAGTAAAAAGTAAAAAGGATATAAAACTCAACAGGGATCAGCAAGACTTGAGCTGTCAACAAAGTCTCAAAGGGTTCGGTGAGCTGGTGATAGTCCCGATCCCACCCAATGAGTTCTGTCAATATCAGTACACATAATTAGATTCCAATCCCCCCCTAAAATCCAAGGGAGGTGCAAATAGGGGACTAATGTTACAGTCAGATCAAAGAAAAAAGGAGTATCTATGGTGGGCCCATAAATGGAGCCCAAAAGGAGTTCTTTAGGCCCTAGACAACTGTGTAGAAGAATATATCTATCCTCTTTATCCCTCACTGCAGACATCAAAGAAAAAGGAACTGATCTATTCAATAAAATAATTACACCCCCTCTGGCAAGAGCTATTTCTTAATCCAAATTTGACCCACACAAGCCCTCCTAAACACAGAAATTTGAATGGCCCCAATATGGGTCTCCTATATGAAGGCTATAAGGGTTTGCAATGTTTTCAAATGTTTCAAAATAGCTTGGCTCTTAGTTCGAGATTGACCACTTTTAATATTCCAAGTAATAATATTCCATGGTGCCACCTTTATTAAAAAAAAGTAAGAAGTAACAAAAAAAGACAGCACCACAGAAAGACAAATGCCACCAAGCATGGACTACAGGGAATCTCCCCCCCACCGATATGTAAACAAATCCTACCTAAATCCCAGGTTTGTACTGCATATAACAAAGAAGGCACATACAAAAATGAAAAACTATATCACCCCCCAAACAGATGCCCCATTAAGTAAGGGCAAAACCCCACCCCTAATGAACCGACCCATGAATGCCGACATGCAGGCAACACCACCAAGTCCCCTAAAAAAGTAAAACAAGCAAACCACTTCTTCAGGGGGTTCCAATTCTTGATCAAGGAAAGAAATCCCCTTCCCATCACTCTCCGGGGTGTGTGTGAAAGGAATAAAATAAGGGAGAAAAATCCAAGGCATAGCTTACCCCAGAGTATGCACATAACTCATGCATCCCCCCAGCAGAGGTATAATAACGTTCACTTTCAATTTCAAGAAATAACACTACAACATTCTACTAATGATTCTCAGAACAAGAAGGCAAACATTAACAGCTTAGTGGGAAAAAATATCTTGTCAGCACTACAGCTATGATGTGTCCTTTGTGAACTTCATCACAATAGTAAACACAACATATACAGAAGCCAGTCTGATAACAAAAAATCTAGAAGGCAACACATTGCAAACAAAAAAGGGAAAAAAAAGGTAATGCCAGGTCTTTCTTGTCAATAAATACAGACAGTATGCTCCCTAAATGTAGAAGTCATTCATGGGCAAGCAGCTTGCCAAAGCAGAAAAACACACAACCAATAAATAGTGCTCTCTGAAAACTCAAAAATAGAAGACCAGTTATAAAATGATCTGATGAGACCGATATCAGGATATCAAATGGCATCACTATCACATCTGAATAGTCATAATGATGAGCCTATAAAATAGATAATATAACCTACACCAGGAGTGAGTTACCCCCAGTGATAACAAGCACCATGTTAATTGCACAATAAAAATTAAGAGCCAAAGGGGATAAGTAAGAAAGTGTTGCCAGTAAACACTCTGTGGCTAGGAACCATTGTAAAAAATAGTGAGGTACTCCATAGTAGAGTCAAAGAGATAAAAAAGGAAAAAGGTGACCATACAAATACCTCACTGAAAATAAACAAGCATTTGTCAATGCCGAATGTTGTCTTGCTGGCATTGGCATTGGTAGTGCAGGAGTTAGAGATGCATAATAGGAATGGCAGTGAATTATGGAACTGACACCAACCCCCCACCCCCACCCTGCAGAGACTGACAGGCATTGGGGTTTGCCTTTGGGTCGTCAGCTATAACGCTCATGCCATTTTACCTCACCCTACCCTGTAGACACAGACAAGTGTTGTGGTGTGCTTTGGGGTCACTGGGTGTTATACTTACCCCATTCCATAAGGAAATACACTGAGATGGGTGCAGTATTGGAGAATGAGGTGAACATTAGGGCTGAACAATCCAAGGCAGACCTCGATGCCTGTCACTGGCTGCAGGGTGGGGGTGGGGGTGAGGGTGGAATGGCATGAGCATTACAGCCAATGATCCCAAGTCACACCCCTGACGCCTGTCAGTCTCTACAGGGTGGGGTGTTACAGTTGGAAACTCTAACGCCGTAAGCGTTTGTTGGTATTTTCACTTCCAAATTTTCAACATAGGCTTTTTGTTACCCCACTTCATGAAAAGCGGCACTATCAGTTTGTTAGCTGAAAGGTGGTTTTGCACAACGACTATGCCATTTGGTGACACAGGGATGAAAACACATTTTGGGCAGGATTTGAAAAATAACAACTGTATTGTTCATGAGGAGGTGTAAAAAAATGGCAATGTTGAAAATATGGAGTGAAAATATGAAACATTGGTGAAGTCATGAGCATGCATAGAAACACACGTCAGCAACCAAATTATTTTTGGGATTTTTTTTAACACATTTTCAACATAGGCAGTTTGGGACCTCCCCTCATGAACAGTGGCACTGTGATTTTGTTAATCTGTCCCAAAAGTTGATTTCCCACAGCAACCAAACCATTGTGTGCCACAGGTGCAGAAACACATTTTGGGCAGGATATAAAAAATGACAGCTGTACTGTTCATAAGGAGGTGTGAAAAAAATGCCACTGTTGAAAATCTGGCATGAAAATATTGCAAATTTGGGAAGTTATAAGGGTGCATGGAAACTGGGCACTGCACTCTTGTAACACAGTCATTTTATGGACTTTCATCACCAAATTTTCAGCATAGGCATTTTAGGAGCTCATGAACAGTGTCACCATCATTTTCTCAAACTGTCCGGAAAACTGATTTTGCAAAGTGACTGTGCTATACTGCGCCGGACGTGTGAAAACACATTTTGGCCAGGATATGTAAAATGACAGCTGTATTGTTCATTAGGAGGTGTGGGAATATGGCAATTTTGAAAATTTGGAGTGAAAATATTACAAATTCACGAAGTCATGAGCGTGCGTGGAAGCTGCACAACGCATGCTCATGAAACATCCATTTTTTTGTTTTTTTTAACCAAATTTGCAACATACGCTTTTTGAGAGCCCCCCCTCATGAACAGTGGCACTGTCAATTTGTTACTCAGCCCCAAAAGGTGATTTTGCACAGTGACTGCAAAATCACCTTTCAGGACAGAGTAACTCCATGACAGTGACTGAATTCATGAGGAGGGATCCCAATAATCCCATGTTGAAAATTTGGTGGTAAAATTCCCCAAAATGCCGAGATATGCACCAAAATTGAAAACCCCTATTTATGCCATTATACAGCTTACTGGCATTTCTTCAGTTTGCGGTTGGCTTTGAAGAGTGCAGACATGTTTCCGGTCCACCGAAGATTGTCGCGCCATGCTCTGGAGGTAAATATGGGGTGAGGGGGGCTGTGGGGAGGCAGGGTACACAGAGGGTGGGCGTGGGTTGTGGGAGGGCTACTGGACTCAAGGAGGGACAGTTTTCTGCTTTACAGGTTTTTAAAAAAAAACAACATTGCAGGATGGTGCAAGCCACCTGAGGGTTTTGGGGGGGTGCTGTAGCCGAAGGGGGATTGGGCATCCCTGTCAGCACATACTGAAGGGGGGGACAAGAGCCAAGAGGGATTAGGCACTTCTTCAGCACAACAAATGCGGGGGGACATTATGCCAATGGGGAGGGCTCCACCTGCAAAATTAAATGAGGAAGGGGACTGAAGCTGATGGGAATTGGGCCCCTGTCAGCAAAGAAAAGACTGTGAGGGTGCATGATGCCGAGGCAGATTGGGCACCCCCTCGGCATACACTTTTTTTTTCCAAGGGGGGCATTATGATGACGGGGAGTGGACTCCCCCATCTGCAAATGAAGTGGGTTGGGGCACTCTGTGCGGTAGCAGTCAATGCCACCATGTTCATTGAACTGCTTCACCAGGAAAGGCACATTGGGAGGGCGTGTTACTGTGCCGCTGCATGATGAGCTTGCCTTTCATTGCAGCGGCACTTTCCTTAGATCTGGTGGCCATTTTATGTATAGCTGGTGTCAGCCCCTGCATACTGCCTTATTGGGGAATGAGGGACGCACCTACTAATGTGTGCCCTGCATTCACCCACAGTGACCACACCTCCAGATCTGCTTTTAATGCAATATGTTGGCTGGCACGCACACTCGAGCCAACATAACAACTAATTACTTGCCAGCAGTAACTAGAACTCAGTCCTGGTGCAGTGTTAATTTCAAACAACATAACCAATTAACATACAATGATTAGTCACATAAAACTGGTAGATCATGATTAATAGCAAGCAAATATGCAATGGTCAGCTGCAGTATTGAAACAGTAAGTCGCTGCACAATAAAGATCTACTAATGGTACTTAGTTTGCATAAGATAACATTTGTCTGCCTGAAAAGATGCTATTGGATGCTCAATTAGAGAGCTACATACATGCAATGCAAACAAGAAACAAAACAACCCAGTCCCAGCAAAAAACAGTCCTAGAGCACAATATCAGATGGTGGACATGGATCCAAACAGGTTGGGGGAACAGTTTCATCAACTTCTGGGCCCCCTGTGCAGCAGTGTCAAAACAGAGAATGGTAACTTCCAAACAAGCCAGGTTTAACATTTTGTGTTTTATGTGTGGCGCCCAGAGCTTGGACTTAATCACTTTGTATTCTGCTCTTTTCTGAACCACTTGCATGGTAAGATCCTGCACAAGCCACAAATGATGACCCTCCCACTGGAGAGCTTGCAGTGCCCTGATCTGCCAGAGAATATGGACCCAGTGAAGGTAGTTTAGGAGTCAAAAGATCAGTGGACTGGGACTGTCTCCGGGAGCAAGTTTAGGTCTGTGAGCATGGTGAGCATGTGCAATAATATAGCCAGGACCACAGGAAATGGGCTGGCCACTTTGGTACAAAATCACTGGACAAAGTTGATGGCATTGGGGCCTTCTTCATTCTCCAGGAGCCCTGGGGTCACCAAATTGTTCCAAGGGGACTGGCCTTCTAAATCCTCCACCTTTGTTTCAAGGCAGATCACTGTATGCTGAAGTTACACAAATTCAGGTTGCATCTTAGCCTAGTGATCTTCTACAGAGCTTATGCAGGCCTCTGCAGGTATGATATCTATATTGTAAGCTCTTGTAGGGCACGTTTGAAAGCTTTAAAGTCTGATATCAGTTCATAGATTGCATCCTTAATATTCAAAAACTCAAGGAAAAATTGTTCAGTGGTAAGTTCCTCTGATGATGCAATTAGATGTGTCAGTGGAGAGGTGCTCCTTATTGATCATTTGGGTTCTAAAGCCAGTGGGTGCAGTGGTCACTTGGATTCCTCTGCAGTACTAGAAGATTCCACCACAACCATCTCCATTTCTTCAGATTTTTCAGTGCCAGCCATTACTGTACCATGGTAAGAATCTCATGGGTTGTTAGTCAAGTAAATTGAGTGTCACAAACTTTATTAAAAAGATAATTTAATAAGCAGACTTGACAGAGCTCATGAGAGACATATCTACTCCCAAGCAAGCATCACATGACTCCCAACTCTGTGATCATTTTAAAGTAGGACTACTATTTTTATTCTACAAAGTACTATTCCATGTCAATAAAAAAGGATGTAAAGAAGCCAATGGATTGTAAAAAGATCTTTGGAGATTTACAGTCACTATTCTGAGGCATCTCATTATATGAGTGAGTGCATTTGAGCGAGTACACGTGGGTGAAGTCAAGATAGCGAGGTCAAAATGGACTACATAGATTTTTGAGCACCTGTGAATTTTAGTGCTTTATTGTAGGTAGGAAGTTAGAGATACCTGCAGTTTGTAGGCTGATGGAGTGTTGTGTGAGCTGGCCATGTGATGTAGCAGTGAGAATCACTGCCTCTGTGGTTGGGGGACCCTGATTTGGGACTTGCTGGTGGGGATATTTTTTTTATTGCTATTTTTGTTATGTTCTGAATTAAGTCCCATTCTGCCTGCCATCCTGACCTTTTTTCTGTCTACCCCCCCCTTGCCCACCTGCAATGTTCCTCCCCTCCCGACCTGTGTCCCCCAGGGCCATAGTCCCCATCCCGAATGTTTCCCCATTCCTCAGTATCATCCCCCTCCAATGTTATTTATTTATAGTAGGGTGTGTATGGGGGGATGAATCCCCCATCAATGGGTATGCTGGGGGGGCTCTAATGAAGAGATGCAGTGCTGATACTGTGAAGCACTATTGTGCTGGTCACTGTTTTTGCAGGGGCTGTTACTGCTTTGCCCTTATTTGTCGGCACTGTTTTTACTTCATCTTTATCACATGGAACCGTAGCTTGACTGGTACTCACCAAAGATTCATGAGGGATGGTATGCCAACAGGCTCAGGACTTATGCTGTGCTAAAATTTACTAACATCCATGATATTGCACAAAATCACAGTCTCACAGTTCATACAATTTTGTGTAAAAGGTGTAAGGACAGACAAATGGCTCCCAATGGTGGATTTACCTGCCAGGAGTGAATCTTTGGAAATACATGGATGGCACTTGGGGTAGGGGTGGAAGATATCACCAAGGGGAATCATGGGATAGAGATTTTTTCCCATTTTTGGAATTAGGCTTGGGATGGGGATAGTTTGGGGTGACCTAGGGGATGGGGTGAAGTATGCTTTTTATTGCTACATTTTAATTGTCAGCTTCATGTAATTGTAAATTAAGCAAAATGATTCTGCATTGCATGAGCATGGATAATGGGGGAGTATTTATTATTTTATAAATGAATAGTGGCATTGTTTAAAAGGAGGTGGTGTGTGGCCTATTTTCTTCTGGGTGAATTTGCTATTTATTGCGAGCACCCCATCACAGTGTGGTTCCTAAGTGTTGGAACATGAAACATGGGGTTGTTATGTGAATGAAAATAAACTACATATATGTAGTTATTTAAAATACTCATCATCCCTGGTACCAGCTGGATTAATAACTTATTTGTTATTTCATTTTTCAATATCATTATTAAGCAAGTGTTTCTTTTAGCTGGAGCTGGAGAGTGGAGACCTCATTGCAAATGAATACAAAAATATGTGAGTAGAAGTTAGGAATGGGGAGGTTAACTGAAGTTGTTTCTAGTTCCAGTTACTGTATTTTGCAACAGACATACTTACTTGTGTGTGTGTGTGTGGGGGGGGGTAGCTTACAATTTATTCATGCATCTGCCACCAATCACCAGACAATTAGGCAACATCTGTGCCAAGCCAATAGCTGATGCAACAAGGGAAAGGGGAAGAAATTAAGTGTATTAGAAACTGGTCAAAGAGTAGCAATTCAAAAGTGCTAAGCAATATGTGCATGGTAAAAACTGCTCAGAGAAAAGTGCATGAGTGAATACAGCTACAAGGAAACTACAGCACTGGACATCACAGCGTTGTACCTGTAGCTGTGTTAGATCTCACCAACCACTCTAAGTCTGTGACTGTCAGGAGGTGAGCCACACTGCCCTCATGGCTTTGCAGCTTGAGTCACAGGTGGTGAGAGGTATTGCACTGCCCAGGTTACAGGGGTTCTAGTAGAAGCCCTGCAGTGTGCGTGTGTTTATTTTTTTATTGTTGTATATCTGCATGTTTATTTATTTTTTTGTCTTGGGACAGTTTCCATGTTGAGCCCATTCCTTGCTTGTCCCTCACTAACATTTGTGTGAAATAGAAAATCCACCCCATCCCAATGTTCTCCTCCCTCCCTGCAGATTGCCCCCCCAGAGTTGATTATTTATATATTCGGGTGGGTGTGGGGGCAAAGCATAAATTGTAACATGGGTACTATGGTGGGATGAGCACTTAGTTTTTCTTCACTTTTATTTCCCAATGCTGTGTTTCCCAATGCTGTTTTGCCTTTGTTGTGTTGAACTGCACTCATATAGTTTAGCGATTTCTACCTAGAACCAATGCACACATATAATATGCGACTTGAAAGTACTTACAGTGCTGTAATGTGGTGCTAATATTATAAAATTATAAACATACACCACATAAAAGTGAAAAATCACAGGTCATGGACACAGCAACAGTCTAATGTCCTGAAGTTTAATATGTTGTACAGTAGATCAGAATCGGCATACACAAAATGCCAAATACAGTATGCACTTTTATATGGAATATTACATTTGCTGCACATTGAGCAGCTTCTAACATTTTCCACAATAGGGAATTTTGCCCCGAAAGAGATATACAGAAACGCTGCTAACATTTTATGTCTTTACTGTAATTGACCACAGAAATTATTACTTCCCAATGAAAAAGTCTTATTTATTGTGTTGACCTTGGAGGCTGAAATAAATTGAATTTACAAACACAGAAGTTCAGTTTTTTCTCTTTCTGTCTTAAGCTATTTCTTGCTGTGCTCAGCTAACTTTGCCTTACCTGCTGGTCCTAAAGTAAACAGGTTGCTTGCACTGCCACACTGTGAGCATTGTGGAACCCTCAGCTGGGAGGGGGAAGAGGTAGGGATGGATCAAAATTAAAACCTCTCATTGTAAATAAAATGACAGTAGTTCATGCTCTACCATGAAGTTTTTGTAATAGGGGCTCACGACAGCTGATGAAAGTTATTGCAGCTTGGTTTAATGCTTCAAATACAAGAATGCAAAACTGTTGTTTCAAGTATCTTTATCTTTAATGATTTCTGTCAAAAAAGATGCATTCATGCCACGTTGCCTCAATTAATAAGGTGTCTTTCTTTCTGCCATCTGACAGACAACTTTTGAAAGTTCATGAAGCTGAGAGATTGTTTTTAACAACTCCTGGGGAAATATTGTTCTGTGACCAAAGTGTTGCCCTAGATTATTTATGCTGATCAGATCAGATCTGTTCAGCAGCTTTTGAAAATGCCACACTTGACAGCATAACCTAATCTGTTACTCTGTGTTAGAAATACATAACTTGTGTCTCACATGAAATCACTGAATTGAATATGTTAAAATGAAGTGGTCATTCACGGACATTGAAACAGTAGACATGGACTGTGGACAGTGCTGACACCTACTAGAACATTAAAAACTTAGTAAGATAAATTTAACAGCAAACAGCGCCACATGGCACATTTAAGCAGATGATGATGGGGATTCAATTAATTAAGGACTCGGACACATATTTACTGCATTACTGTACTTCAACATTATTCACACTTAACAATGTATTGTTCGGTACTGCTCAGTATGCCACACCTTCTGAGGTATGCCTCGATACAGATCAACTCTTTTATAACTACCACTGTATGTTCCAGCTTATCACTGAATAGAGGAAAAATCATTAATTGGTGGAGTGTTGGAGGGACTCCTTTCCCCATATCTCAACAAGTAAATTCCAACCAAACTACCTAACCCAATCTTGAACTAAATGCTCAGAATTTGGAAGGGTGCAAACCAATGTAGAAGCCTTACTTGGGGCAAGTCTCTTAATTCTGCTTTACATGTTAGTTTTACCAATCAAAAAGTCTATACTGTTTTCTTACACCAGGCACTTTTACATTATGTAAAAATGGGGATCCAGTGTGTTGATGACCTTTTTTATGGAAATTTCTTAAACCCTCCTCCAAGCTCAAACAGTTCATCATTAAGCCAGAAGATGTTTTGCATATTTGAGGATAGGATACTATTTAGCTGACATAGCCCTTTTGCTGCCACCAATTGAAGACAATTTCTGAAAACCACAACCTAATATGTCCATCATTACCAGCATCTATAGGCTATTTCTGGGGACCACACACTTCCCTGTAGTTAAGGTCAGATCAAAATGGCAGCATGATTTGGGCATCACCATAGATAACACTACATGGAAAATGCTATTAGCCATGTCCATCAATGTTCAAGCCTGGTCCAATAAGTTACACAGAATTCAATACTTCTTTCTGCATAGAGCCTATCTTCCACCTTCCAGACTGCATAGATTTGACCATAACAGAAACCCAATGTGTCCTAGATGTCATGCAGTGGTGAGAGTCTTCATCCATATGTCCCTCTTGTGCCCTAAAGTAGCTTCCTTTTGGCATAATGTACATGAAAAGATGGAGATAATCCTGATACCAAATCCACCCCTGGATCTCATCCTTGGAGCTGAACCTAAGCCAGCTAGACATCCATGGAAATTCAGACTTTGACACACTGCATTAGTAGATGCAAGAAAAGTATTGCACAACTCTGGATTAGCAACACCCCCAACCAATCCTGTCCAATGGCTCAATAATTTTATATTGTGTATGAAGATAGAAAGATGTAAGTTTGTATCTCTGTGGGAGACAAACAGTATTTGATAAAGTATGAAACCCCTTACTGGATGTCAAAGAACATGAGGTTACTGATGTGTAGAGCACCATTCAGGTTCAATTCAGTGTATGTAGCTACACCTTCATGGTCCAGGAGTTCAGCCATTTGACTTCCTGCAGTAGTGTGACTCAGAACATGCTCTACCCATTTATTTGTCATTATAACCAATGTAGAAAGTAATAAAGATGTGTAGGCATTTGGTCCATGTCAATGATGATATGGGCTCCAGTTATGTATCTGTGACTGCTATTTCACTGTGAACCCTATGGAATATCTGTAAGCATATTTAGGTATACCTGAAGCTTTTTAATAAAATATGTTTTCAAAAAAAAGAAGGGGATGGTGCACCCCAGCCACCTGGTGCTTGGGTGCTTCTGTCACAAGGGTGGTGCAAGGTGTCCTGATTTCAATGCAGCCTACATTTGAAAATCAGGACTGTTGCAAGGTTTGATGCATGGTGCCACTTGGGTCATACCCATTTGACACAGGCTTCTTGCGTCAAACAAACCCTTTTGAAATTTGGCTCCATAGCATATCTTTGTTTGTGAGCGTGTTGGTGAAGTGTCCCTATGTGTCCTTTTCACTGGGTGATAGCACTACACCAGCAAGAAACACACAACATTACTTAAACAAAAAAGGATTGTTTTAAGTGAAACACCCAACCTTCACCTCTGTTCAAACATGTATCACCCGACCACCTCTCAAGGTCTTTAAATGTATTTCTTCCCACCCACCCATTATGAAGCACATACCTCGTCCATGCAGTGCTGGTAAGGTTCCATAAGTAGAATGGCAGTATAGCCTAGAGGTTACAGTAATGATCTGTAAATGAGCTTGGTACATCCAGCAGGCCTAGGTTTGATTCAAACATCCTTCACTTGCATACAGGGTGACTTGGAACATGTCACTTAACCTCCCCAGTGCTCCCAGGTTACCCCTGAAAACAGCACTTATGTTTAGTGGCATTATCTAATTATTAAGGAATAAGTACTAAATGATATATCATGATTAACAGTAAAAGCCCTTCTCTCACATGCACCAAACCAGTAACCAACCCAACTCTCATCCCATCAGGTAACCTGGGGCCCTAGGCTCAAGAGAAATCTAGGGCACCTCTCACTGTTACCATGCCCTTTGATGCAAAGAGACCCATCAAAGTCTGTAAGGCACCTTGGGAATCCATTTACATACAAATTGTATCCCATGTAGGATACAGTTTGTATGTAAATACAGGCAACAGAATGCAAATAAAAATTCCTACCCTTCTGTTCCCCTCTCTCAAAATAATATTAGAGACAGTGCACACTATTCTCTTTTCTCCCTTCCCCCAAGTGTTACGCACTGTTTGACTTCAGTCTCATAATCTACAGTGTGCCATTGTCTATCCATACATTTTCATACAAGCAAAATTGGGTGGCTAATCAACGGTGTGAGATAATAAGAGTCAATGGAATAGCTATCATTTTGTGCAAACATTTGGTGGATAATCATGGGATCACTGTATTTGCAAGACTATTCTCAGCATACATGATTGCCACCTTAGTTATGCTACTTAACTTTCTGCAAGTACACTGTTACTTCCTGATACAGCCCCTCCACAAAACCATACAGGGAAGGAGTTGTAGTGCTATAGATAGACTTATAATGTTCCAGGTTAGTGGTGGCCTTCAGATACTATTTGTTTACTTTGTAGTCAATTGTACATAATGGAAGGTAGTTGTGTCTGTATATTGCTCCAAAACATATTCAATTGCTTGCAAATTAAACAAATATGATCTAAAGGCCACTGCTGCCCCTGATGACATTGTACACCTATTTATAGCCCTGTAGCTTCTTTGCTACTTTGTGTGATTAAAATGTGGTTTTGTAGGTGTTATTAAAGATCAGGCTTAGCCATACTGTTTCCAAATTGCAAGATAGTATTGTTAAAGGACTTAGAAAATTCAAACCATTTTTTCATAACTTTGATGATCATTTTCATGACATTCATCACCCAACTCAGACTCAACTATGAACCCTCTTAATGTTCCCTGAGATGAGAATTCCATTTAACAGTGATAATCCACTTCCAGTGAAGGAGTGAAACAATTAATACATTATGCAGTATATCCTAGTGCTATAGCCCCAAGTCAAGAACTTGGAAAACATGTAGACTCAGAACACTTGGATTTATGAACCACAACTTCTATCTGCATACTGAATGAACCAGGGCCAGGACATGTCACAGAACATCCATGTGCTAATGAGAGGCACCTGGAATTTGAAAGAGGATCTTCAGTGAGCAGGGTCTGCTGGATCGCTGATCCTTCCAATATGAATGATGGGGCCCCCTTAAATGCACAAGATGAGGCAAGTAGTAGACAAACTACTGCATGGGACTCTCTTTAAGATTTGCACCACTCTCCCTATCAGGAACACCAACTGGGGGGCAGGGATCTTCCTAGCCACTTCTTTTCACTTGGGACACCAGGGGGACAGGAGACAAAGCAAAGGAAAAGGGCCTGATTTCACCTTAAAGATCTGTCTGGCTGAAGCCCACTGAAGCTAGCAGCTGTACTTAACACCTAATCAGGGAGGTGAGATTTACATACAAGCAGACAAAGCAAAGGACAATTGCATGTTTACACCTCAAAGGTCAATCTGGCTGGAGCTGCCTGAAGCTATCAGCTGTACTTAACACCTAATCATGAAGATGAGATTCCCTTCAGAGTTCAGTGCCTATCTTGTTCAGATTATTAAGCAGCCAAGTCCATAACAAATAAATAAAGCTCAGGCAGAAACAAATGGTTATGTAGTAAATATATTTGGGGGATTGTTGGGGGCCCCTTAGAAGGTGGGGGTCCTAGGCTAGTGCCTATGTTGCCTATGCCTTAATCTGGTCCTGCACCCCACAAAAACATGCCAGGTTCCATAAGTCAAATGAGACCACCCGCCCGACCCTGCCCTTTACTACCCAACCTCCCTCCACTACCCCAAGCCTCCCCCAATGTAAGGATGCAAATAAGTCTAAGCTGCACCCAATAGATCAAAAATGAACTCCTTCATAGGAGCACTTGGCTCTCTTCAGCAATCCATTAATGAATGAATGATGAGGTCCTCTAAAAGTAACACCTGATCGGCTGACAGTTTTTCATCACTGTCTACTCTACCACCACATTCCTCCCCATTTGTGCTCATGTTATGGCATGTTGGGGGGGGTAGAAGCATGGTACCGTATGCTTACCAACATAACTAACTGTACCCCAGCCAAGCCACCATGTGGAGCTTTTCTGGAATGACACATTGCTGAATCTTTCTCTAGGCAGATAGTATCCATGCTGGCATTCTGTTACTTTCCCTGCAGGTCTATGTTCCAAGAGTAATAGCACAGAAAAAGGGCTTCCCAAGGCCCAGTGGGCTTACCTGGTCAACACAATTCAAATAAATAAATAAATAGATGATAGACACATAGAAACACAGAATGGATTTCATGCTATCATTCTCCCTGCAGATCTCTTCTCCTAGAGTCACTCGCCCTGTACTTCTAATGTACCATGGTGTATTGTTGAACCCTTCCTCAGGATGAGGGCAGTTGCACAGGCATTCTGTCACCTCCACTCTAGGTCTCTACTCCTGGAGTGATGCACTGCTGAGTCCTCCAATGGGAGGAGAGATCATACTTAGAGGCATTCCATTAACATATCTGCAGGTCCCTTCTTCTAGACTGATGCAGTGCTGAACCCCCTCCCCTGGAGGGGAGCAACTATACAGACAATCTGTCACTACCCCTATAGGACTTAGCTCCTACAATGATGCATTATTCACCATGAGGGAGAGTATCCACCAGGCATTCTGTCTTTCTCTGTGTGCAGGCCTCTTTTCTTGGAATGATGTGTTTCTGAATCCTCCCTGGGAAGACAGTATACATGCAGGCATTCCTATCACTCTGTCTGCTAGTGTCTGCTCCTAGCACTACTGAACAATTTAGAGCATCTACACAGGCTTTCTGTCTCTCCAGCAGGCCTTTGCTCCTTGAGGGATTAACTGTTGAACCCTTGCCCAAGAGTAGATTATCCCCACTGGCTTTTTGTCACACATTCTGCAGTTCTCTGCTCCTATAGTGATGAACTGTTGAACCTTCCACTCAGAGGAAATAATCCATGCAGGCTGTCTCTCATCTTCCCTTCAGGTCTATATTGTTAGAGTGATGCATTGCTGAACCCTCCCTGTGGAGAAGGGCATCCACACAGGAATACCATTAATCTCCCTTCAAGGCCCTTCTGCTATAGTTATGCATTGCTAATCCTCCCCTCAGAGGAGGGCATCCATGCAAGCATACTGTCACCCTCCTTGCAGGTCCCTACTCCTTGAGTGATGCACTGTTGAACCGGCCCCCTGGATAAGGCTATCCATGCAAGTATACCATCACCTTCCCTGCAGATCACTACTTCTAGAGTGATGCATTGCTGAACCCTCCCCCAGAGGACAGCATCCATGCAGGTATACTGTTATTCTCCCTGCAGGGCCCTACTCATAAAGTGATGCATTGCTAAACTCTTCCCCCTGGAGAAGGGAGCATCCATTCAGGTATACTATCACTGTCTCTGCAAGTCTCCACTCCTGCCATCCTGGGAACAGGTCATCTATTAAGCTATGGGAAATGTCCATAATTTCACTTCTGCTTAATTTTCCATGATGTGAGGGGTTTTCTCAGTGGTTTGAGACTCTTCCCATGATTGGAAGCATAAAAGCAACTAGTAAGCTCCCTGAAATCAGTACTGGGTTTCACCAGTAATGAACAGTCACTTTTTATATCATAGAATCATAGAATTTAATGGCAGATATGGACCTTTTTGTCTACCCAGCCTGCCCACTTTCACTACCTACTGTAATACTTCAGACCCTACTTGGTCTCTGGCTTTTATACATTGAAAAGTTTATTTATTGAAAAGTTTCACCAGGAAAGGCACACTGAATAACAAGCTACTCATCTCAAGGTGCATCCTTTGGGGAAGAGAGTAATGGGGTACATAACGATAATACAAACATAAGTTTGTTGCCATGGACAGGGACACATAATCAATTCTACAATAATTCTACTGTTTGACTACAGTGACATAGTCTACACGGGGGCATCCAAGGCTGTACTATAGTGGCTGGATACAGCCTTGAATTGATTTGTTAGGTTTGCCCTGGAAGCACCCCGGTTGACACATCAGTGCACAATGTATAGATCTTTAAGCTACATTAGTTTAACAGAGTATAGACATTTACATATATTGCATTTAGCTTGCCAGCATTTAAAGAAAAACACCACACCTTATTTGGACAACTTGTTTAAGATAGGCACACCTAATGTAGGTTTCCGAACAGCACACAACCTAGAATTGGTAATTCCCAAAATGAGAACAATAAAGGGGAACTCTGCTCTAACAGTTAGTGGACCTAGATTCTGGAATGGGTTGCCAGATTTTCTGAGAACAAAGGTAAGTGCCCCATGGTATGAGATCAAAAGCTGGTCACTTCAGAATCCAGTACAGCCAAAAACCTGTGGTTGTTGTTGACATTCTGCACTTTTTCTATGGTTGTCTCTTTTATGGTTATCTTATAAATAAAGAAAAAAAGGGGAATTTGTAACATTGAGTACTGTGGATATTGCTAAAATCCTGCACTTTTAAAGGCCAAAATTATTTCTGAGAATGTTGTGATTTTTTAGAATATCTTTTGTAAGTGCTTTGCATTATTTGGCACAATCTGTACTTGATACATTGTAGCTAATGTGTACATTTTATGAAACTATTTTGTATGTAATGGACCCCACTGAAAATGAGCTAACGTTCAACAGGCTATGCTTTCCCTTGAACTACTTTTTAAGGAATAAACTTTTACAAATAAACATACATTAAATATATGTGTAAGTAAGTATGCAATGTTTAAAAACAGAGGAAGTGCTGTAAGGTAATGACATAGTGGGGTATACCCTAAGTGCTTGTAAACAAATTACTAGAAAGACAGATATAGGAGAGCAAGATCTAGCAGATCAGCTGCATCTAGTAGAGGCACAGATCATAACAGGAGTTATTATTCCTAGGGTACAAAGATTCCATTTGCAGCAGAGAGGGAAGACTACTGAAAGCAGAATACAGCAGGCAGATAGGCATTGCTGAGAGTAATGCTTCTAGTTAAGACAATAGAGGGAGGGATGAAGGGGAGATTAGTAGCAGGTGCAAATAGTGGAAAAGTAGTTTTGTAGGGAGGAGGAGATGGATGTAGAGGAAGAGGAGTTCCTTACCTGATGGGGCAGGGAGTTCCACAGATCTGAGAAGTGGTAGGAGAATGCAGCCTGGCCAGCTGATGAAGTTCTGTGGGTGATGGCCATGGAGTGAGAGCAGTTAGATCTAAGAGAGTAAGATGAGGGGGGGATGGAAAGAGAGGAGGAGAAGTAGGAGGGTAGAGAACCAAACCAAAAGTTTGAAGTGAATTTGGCAATGTGAGAGAGATGTCAGTTTGAAAAGGAGGGAAATGCAAGAGAGTGGTATAGATTGCAATGATGTGTGAGGGGGGCATCAAGTGCGAACCTACAGAAAGAGTGGAAGAAAATCAATAAGAGGGAATCCAATCAGGATAAGAAAGACTTGGGAGAGTCTCTGCCTGGTGCCAAAGGTCATGGAGGCAGTGTTCTTAGCATTGAGGAAGAGTTAGTGAGAGCTTAGCCAGAGTTGAACTTCAAAGTCATAATGTAGTCTGGTCACTACATCAGTGGGGGACTTGCCGGAGGAGAACAGGATTGTGTCATCAGCACAAATGTGGATGGACTATGGAGAACTGGAGAACATACTGATGGGAGGTCATTTAGGAAAATGGAGAATAGCAGTGAGCCAAGCACTGAGCTATGAGGCACACCAGTGTAGATAGGGAGTGGGGAAGATATTGAGTCAGTGATTCTAACTGATTGAGTCCTACCTGCCAGGTAGGTGCTAAACCAGTTAGTGGCAGGGTCAGACAGACCAGTTGAAGAAAGGTTGTCCAGAAGGAGGGTATGGGAGACCATGTCAAAAGCCTTGGCATGGTTGACAAAATGGCAGATATAATTTGGCCACTGTCCATCCCTGTGTGGATGGAATCTGTGAGCCTAAGTCGGGAAGATGTGGTCAAGTGATCTTTCTGAAACCCAGACTGGAAAGATGTGAAGAAGGAGAAGTCATAGAGGAAGGAGGAAAGCTGGGCAAGAACCAGGTGTTTCTGCAAATTGGCAAGGATAGGTAGAGGAGATATAGGTCAGTGGTTCTCAGGTGCAGAAGGATCTCCACCCTTGGCAGAAGAAGTACAATAGCATGCTTCCAGATGTCTTGTACAGCAGCCAAAGTGAAGGAAAAGTTTAGCAGATCAGATAGTGGTAAGGAGATGACAGGGGTAGACCTGTAGAGAAGTTTAGGGTCAAGCCAATCAGGTGAACTACCTTTTGAAGGGTTGAGTCTGAGTAGGGCATCTAAGGTGTCGGCAGGGGAGATTT
Organism: Neoceratodus forsteri; assembly: GCA_016271365.2. Lineage (NCBI taxonomy): Eukaryota > Metazoa > Chordata > Ceratodontiformes > Ceratodontidae > Neoceratodus > Neoceratodus forsteri. The sequence continues at coordinate 763,785,100 of CM028138.1, forward strand.
GAGAGAAGGAGAATCTGCCTAGAGGAGGGGGTATACTGCTGGTGTTTGTGTTGGGGGACGAGATGGGGGATGAGGGGAGTGAGGATAGCAGGGACGAGGCACAGGATTTAAAGTAGGAGTAAAATTCTGAAGCAATGGTAGGATGGTCAGATATTAGTAGGTTGTTTACTTTAATGAGCAGTGTAGGTGGTATTGATGGGGGAAAGAAGAGGTTGTGGACCACATTCCATAATTTAGATGGGTTACTTATGTTAATTTTGAAGGTGGATTACAAGTATTTGGCCTTGGCTAACCAAATAGCTTTTGTGCATGAGTTCTGGAGGAAGTGGTATATTTTGATGTCCCTGGGCAGCTTAGAGATTTTATGAGTCTTCCATGCATGGTCTAGAGCCGTTGACAGGTCAACAGTTCTGGGTACACCCAAGGGAGGTGATTTACACAGACTCTGGAGTGTTTTATTTGGGCATGTATGTCCCAGGTATTGAGAAATGTATTGGTGAAATAATCCAGAGCTTCATTAACTGATTTTGCAGCTGCTATAGGTGTCCAGTTCATTTGGGCTAGGTCTTGGTGGAGTGGGATAAGATCCAGCAATTTGTAAGAACAGTGTTGCAGTAATGTGTGAGGAGCGTTTGGCCTATGGATTTTATGAACCAAGTAGATCATATGATGATCACTCTGGGCATCAGGAAGTAACCCAGATTGGATAGCCCTGTGGGTTGGGAAGTGAGAGCCCAGTCAATCAGGGAGTGGTTTGGGGTTTTAGAGTTTAAGAGGGTTGGCTCATGGAAAACTTTCATTAGGTTTTGGGCAATTATGTTGTTTTGAGCCTTACCTAGAGAGGAGGACAGATAGTTTTGGTTGAAGTCACCCATAATTAATAATTCTCCTGAGGTGGTATGTGACTCGATGGAGGTGATGAGATCAGAAGCAGTGGTGGAGGAGAGACCAGAATGGCAGTAGGCACCAACAATAAAGACGGAGACAGAGTAAGGCAGAGATAGCCTTATGATGAGTGCCTCATATGCTGCAGGGATGGATGTGGATAGAATAATGGTGGATTGGATTGCTGTGGTTGTGTAGATTGCTACACCTCCTCCCCTGCCCGTGCAGTCTTTATGGAAGATGGTGTAGTCCAGGACTGATATAGAGGGGTCCTGAATTTTGTCATTAAGCCACATTTCTGAGGATGTCAGGTGTAAGTGAGACGAGTGGCTGTAGTAAGTCGATTTTGGTAGGAAGCTACTTATATTAAGGTGGAGGAGTTTGAGGTCTCGGGGGTGATTTAGCGAGTTTATGGGCTAGTGATCACAGTCAGTGTTTGATGTTAATGAGGTAATGGGGGGAGAGAATGGACCTGGTTTGGGGTTAATATCACCAGCTGATAGAAGTAGTAATGCGATGACCAAAAAGTGAAGTTCTGAACTTTTACACCACAGCTGAAAAGCAGTTGACCCTTGGAAAGGGGGACTATTATAGGAGGGTGGAGATTGGGTTTTTAATAGCCATAAAAGTGAATATACGGTGGACACTGATATGAGTGAAGCACTAGGTAGGAGTGAAAAATGGGCCCAGGAATGGCAGAAGAGAGATGGAGTTACTGTTACTAGGAATATAGCAGCACGTAGGAGAGGAGAGCAACAAAAAGGGGGGGTGGGGGGAAGGGTCAGGGAGGTAGGTGAAAGTAGGGATGGCAAGAATGGGTGGAGTAAGAGGAGAAGGAAAGGAGAGGTTGTTTGCATGGTGGCAAAACTGGCTTGTTAGGCAGTAGTAGTTGTTTAGTATGTTAGTTTGGGTGATGGGTTTGGAGAGACTCGGAGAGGAAACATTTGAGCTGTGATATACCTAGCAAATTGTTTGCACTCAACTAGTGAAATATTATTGTATAGGTAGTTTAAGCCCACAGAGCAACTAGTTGTGGGGAAGTATTTAGGAATATGTTTACACCCGCTAGTCTCTACTGTTAATATTTGCTTTGACAGTTAGATGTACTGAGCACTGGTTTTGGGATGAGCTCTCTGCTGGGCCAATTGAGCACTTCTAGTGGCAGACAAATATAACATGCCAATTTGAACCTAGACACTTAGTTTTTTTTCCTGTGAACATTGATACTGTGACCCAGCAGTGACTATATAGGTAATTGCCCAGATAAGGTGGGCAGGTGGGGAGCCAGCACACTGTGCTGGTGGGAAGCCTGTGGCATGAGCTGGTGGCAAAGAAGCAGGTGGCAACTAGCAGGAAAGCCATGCAGCAGGTCGGGGAAAGGCGCACCTGGTCATGGGCCTCCTAACTAGAAGCGAGGAAAGGGAGAAAAAGATTAATTTCAAGAAAATTAAATTGGTGGGCAGGGCAGACAAGGATCAAAGACAGGGGGACAGCTTGGGGTCAGTACACAGAGGAATTAGTTGGACTTGTCAGAGGGATTACAAGGTGACAATAGAAGAGGGGTTAGATGGAGAGAACAAGAGGGGGAGGACAAGACTCGGGGAAGCATAGTATAGGAAAACAGTGGCTAAATGAGGTTAGAGCTGGGATGAGGGTAGGGGAGAGGACTGAGAAAGGATGGGAGTGGAAGAATGAAGAAGAGAGTGGGGGAAAGCAGCTAAAATTAGAAGAACAGTTTACAACACCTTTTCTAACAAATGTGCTTTCTAAAACACGAATACAGTTAGCAGGCTAGCAATTACAATAATAAGTAAATACAACTGTAGGCTAGTAGTTCTTTTAGATGCATATAGCGACTCTAACTAGTAAAAATAATTTTTAAACCAAAACAATACAGTCGTTAGGCTGCAGAGCTATATAATACAGGGTAAGCAGAGTCAATAAGGAAGCAAACAGTGCAGACTGAAAATGTAAGTTTGGCAGTGGCAGAGAGTTGCCAATAGGCAGTCTCGGCCCAAGGAAGGAGCCAATCACCAAGATTCAGGGAGAAGTGCCCAAATTTTAGCTAGTGCTCTGATTTTTCCCGGTAACATACCTTCTTCACCTGTGGCTTGAGCTGGTGGCAAAGAAGTGGGTGGCAGATAGCAGAGAGCCATGCCACTGGTCAGGGAAAGGAGTTCCCGGTCAGGAGCCTCCTAACAACTTCACCTGTGGCTTGAGCTGTTGGCAGAGAAGTGAGCAGTGGCTAGCAGCAGAGCCGCATTGAGGGTCAAGGAAAGAAGTGCCCAGTCAGGGGCCTCCTAACCCTCCCTTTTCTTAGCACTAAGGTTTGCTTATGCCAGTCCCATGCATTCTTGAATCATGTTATAGTCTGTGTCATGACCCACTCTGCTGGGAATATATCTGAAGTATTTTTTCCTTTTCTCTTCTGCTAACTGGAATTTTTTCTTCCTGACAGTAGTGAGTGTTCTGTGTGGAGCAGCACTCTGTCCAGTGGCTGACATAATGAGTTCTATTCCACCGCGTACAACATCAGCCCTTTACCTCACTGTCTGTGACATCAATCTGACCAAGAAGAGCCAATCACCTGCTGCCAGACCAGTCACTTGTGATGTCACAATAAGTGAGATCACAATGCTGATGACGTACGAAGAGGGAAAGAACTACATATGTCAGCTATCAGATAAAGTGCAGCTCTTTACATCCACCAAATGCTATTAGACAGAAACCATTTTAATGAGCAAATGGAAAAATCAAATGTAATGACTGACTTCTTTTAAATATTAATAACATTTTCTGCCTGTTATTTTTGGTGCTGTTAGCTCTTCAACGTTTAAACAAATATTTACTTATTTTCCTCTTTCCCAAAGGAAAAAAAAAACAAATGACTGCAACTTGTTCATGATATCTTTTTTCTTGATCCTCTGCACTGTCTACCCCTTGTCCTTCTTAACCTCACAATCCCTTCCTTTATCTTGCCTTATAACTATGTACCTAAGAAAATCGTGTTTCCCTTAGTTACTCCTTTAGCTATCCTTTCCTCAGTTTGTGTCTTTGTGCCCCTCACCACCTTTCGTGCTTCCGTCGGCTTTTCCTGGTACACCACCCTATTCACTTCTCTCTGCATCTGTTTGCACCTCCTGAGTGCTACCTTTTTAAATAATTTTTTTGCAGACTTTGTTTCTCTCCTAGTCAATGTGTAGGTGATATACCACCCTTTAAGACCCAGAACTCCTCCTTCTCCTTGCATCCCACACCAGACCACCTGAACTGGGGGGCCCATAGCTTACCCCATACAGCAGGGCTCCCCCGAGGGGCTGAAGGAGACACCACAAAGAACCGGAGGCCCCAGCTGAGGATTATGCCTGGGACATCATTTGGGGGTGGTGGTCCAGGGGTGTCATGGAGCTCCATGACCAGGGGGTTTCTTCTTTGTTTCCCCAGGAGAGCAGACAAGCAATGACATCAGCATAGGATGGGCACACTCCTGTATCCATCCCAAAGACATCAGACGACAACGTGTGTCAGATTGTCCTGCTGCTGGATACCCAATCTCCTCTAGGTGTCACTAACATGCTGGGGATCCAGAATCCTCCCCCTGGAGGTGGATAGCTATCTGTGGGATGCTCACCTCCCAGCCAACCCTCTTAAGCATCGTGCTCTCTTCCAAACACTGGTCATCAATACTGCAGGAGGTAGAATTACCAATGCACTAGAAGGCTGGTACGACCCTTGTAGCCTTTACTTTTGAGGCCTCTTCTTCCTCTTGTTTTTGTTCACTTCTTTCATGCAGAGGTTTGTTGCTCTCACTGTGCTTTATTTTGTCTCACTGTTCCTTCACCCACCCGACAATCCCCCAGTTTCTGAGGCATTCTTCCATTTTTAATTTAAATCTGTCCTCCTGAAGTCCAGAACTCTTGTATTTGTGTAGTTTGCCTCTGCTGCAATCCTTATGCTAATCCACAATGTAAGCTGATCACTGGTCCCCAGGTGGCATCCCACCTTGACACCTGCAATTCTGTCTCTGTTTGTGAGCACCAGGTACAGAACTGCCCCATCATGAGTTGGTCACATGAGTAGTTGCCCGAGAAATGCCCCTTGCAGGGATTTCCCTGCTGCTAGCCTAGTTCACAGCTGGGAGACTCCAATCTACATCCAGCAGGCTGAAGTCCTCCACCAGCAGCACCTACCCCTTTTCTGTCATCATGCTGATGGCTTCCTCTAGTGCCTTATCTAGTTTCTCCCTTTGTGCCAGAGGTCTGTTTATCACCACAGTACAAATAGTGTCTTCAGTCCTGTCTCCATGGTGATCACAGTAGCTCCAGCTCCTCCTTCCCTCCCCCCCCGGCTCTATTGCATTCCTATCACCTTGATATACTCCTTTACATACAGCTCTACCCTTTCCCTCCTTCCTCCCTCCTCTCTATCCTTCCTGAACTGAGTGTAGCCTGGTATGGCCACGTGCCAGTTATGATTCCCTGTGCTCCGTGACTCAGTAATGGCCACAATATCCAGGTTCACCTCCACTCTGATGGCCTCTAGGTCTGGAATTGTATTTCCAATATGCCTTACATTTGCTACCACTCTGCCTGCAACCCCAATTCCTCCCTTGTGCCTTCCTCATTTTCCCTCTCTTTTTGTTCCTTTTGTTCCCATCCTCTTGTCCTCAACTACTCTGAGGCTTCCATTAATCTGCTCCCTTGGGAGTTTCATCCCCTTAGGTCCTCCCTTCCCATTACTTCAGTCTGTGTGTGTGTGTGGGGGGGTTATGTTTCCCTTTGTCTTTCTACCACTCCCCTCAGCTAGTATAAATATTCATAAAAGTAAAATTTAAACTGTCCATTGAGGACTGCGGTTCCCCTCATAGATGGATGCAGGCCATCACCTCTGTATAGGTGCATATTCCTCAAATGCAAAACATGAGAGAATTCTACATGTGGGAAAGACAGTCTGCATATCTTTAGCCTCAAACCCTGGTTACCCAGTCACTGAGACAATGCTCTAGCACTCTGAGCCATTGAACCACTTTGCTCTGAATTGGAAGGTGTGTGATACACATTTTAATGCTGATGGGCTAGGAGCTATAATGGTCAGCTTTATGTATCAGAAGCCAGAAACCCTGCTTCTCTTCCTATGTGGTGGTTTAAAGATGGTGGCATCATTTATGGAGAACCAGCAGCCCTGCTCTTCTCTATCCCTTCTCTCTCTCTCTTTCTATGTCTCACTCTGTTTGCAATAACCCCTTTCTGTGCCCCCTTGACTTTACCCAAACCTTACTGCTCATGTACTATACTAATATTTTGGAACATGCTACCTCAGCTTGCTGGCTTAGTAAACACAGAAAAGCTAACATGCTTCACATCAGATTTACAGATAACAAAGGCTACAGCATGTTGCATAACATTACAGTACAGTGTTGCCTTCATAAATTAACTATTGAATAATTACCTTTTTATTAAAGCTTATATCACTCATGCTAGTGTAGGTAAGCCAATAAAGAACTTACAAAAGGTTGCAGTACTGCATTCTCTAAAACTATAAAAAGTTTACTGTTTTATTTTAAATGATGTCTCTATTAGGGGATTGCTCTGCTGTGTTAGAAAATGTAGGATTTATTCACAAAACCTTCTCAACATTGAGTTTTTCAACTGTTCCTCAAGAGGTCTTCACCAGTCATGCCTGTATTTTGAGTTAATATTTTGTATAACTCAAAAAAATGTGATGTTGGCCTGTGGTTAGTTGTATATATGGTTATAAGTGAATTTCAAGAAGTTTATTGGTTATTTCATTCTCAAAAACAGACTGAGAGAAACTGGTAAACAACCTCTAAAAAGGTAATTAGCTGTCTGATTGGTCCACATGTGTCTTAGGATGTCATATTTATCTGCAGATTCAAACTTTCTACAGCAATGTGAGCTCAGTTACAATCAGAGAGTGGCGAGAGAGGTAGTTCTGTAGCTGTGATGCCAGTCAGGGACCCAATCTTTATTAGATTAGAAATGTGTCATAGAGTTCATCTACTTGTTTTGACTTTCCTGAGTCTACAGATAACAATATGTAAGTATTTCTTGTTATTTTAAATACAGTGGAGCCCACTAAAACTAATATCTTAGAAGAGACTGATAAAATGAATACTTTTACTCTGTCAAAATGTATTTGCATTGGTTAAGTATAGGGACGTGATCTTGAATGAATAACTGATAAAGGAATAAACTTTTAAAAGCATAAAAGAGCGATGTCCAGAAATGTAGAACATAATGGTTTTCAGATCTGTTAAAAGAATAGACCGGTAGAATGCACAATTTTGCTGTTCAGCAATTTTAGTCAAAGCAATATTTTCAGAAATCTTCTCCAATGAATATCTGATTAAAAAATCCATACAAAGGAGCAAGCACGTCTGATCTGCATTTAGGCAGCACAAGTAGCAGAGCTCCACTGTAGTGTATTATTTTATTAATATAATTTTCATCATTATTAATGTAAAGTCTATCCATATTACCTGAAATATTGGAAACAATGCTCTCTGTGCTGTATACCAAAACATGCCAGCACCTGTTTTAATATCATGCTGTAGATGTTATTTTGATAAATATTTACCTGGTGTAGTCTGTGCTCAGCTGTGTCACATTCACAAGCTAAAACCTTCAGTGCCTCTTAGTTATTCTGTAAGTATAGTACTGGGGGGGATCACTATGAGACTTTCCCCATGTCTCAACCTTTTGGGTTCAAACAAACATAATATGTTTCACCCTTAAATATCACTGTCCACGTTGTTAGGCATATTAATGGGGTAGTGGTGCAGTAAGATAATATGGGCTAAAAGAAACAGTACACTTGTACCATACTAGCAATGTTTTATAACAAAATGTATAAAATGTAGTTCTACCCATTCTTTAGTTATTAATAAATATACAGTCTTTATATATGCCTTCTGGTAAATGACAGTACCTTCAGATAAAAATTCATATGAGTTTCACATAATGCTCAAGTTTTATTTCATGGCTGTGCAACCTTACAAAGGCTGACATATGTTGAAATATATATTTTATATTATGTGATAGGTGGTGTATAAAGGTTTTGATCTGCATCAACAACTGTTTTACAGTAAATTTGTGAAAATAATTTTCTAGAACTAGAGTACAGCGAAATTACATTTATTTATGTTGTACAAAGCAGCTTAGAGCCTGTACAGTACATGCCAACTGCATGAAATGAGGGGAAGGGATGCAGTAATGTTGTTTATTTTGGCTCACTTCAGGAGCAGATTCTGTAATTCTTTGGGGTGCTAAGTATATACTATGGGAGGGTCAGAACAATTCTGTGGCTGGAGAAGTCTGAAGATTGGGGTGGAGTCAGGAAAATAGAGAATAATGCATATGTAGATGGTTGATGTGTATTTTTTTTACACACCCAAGTTGCGTGATAATATGTAAACCTCCAGAGCGAAGCGCGAGAGGTTTCTCTATTATAACACAATGAGGGTGCGTTAAAAAATACATATCAACCACCTATATATGTTTTATTTTTATAAAGACTGGGGCAAAAAAAGAAAACTTAACTGCATCTTAACCAGTCACCCAGCGCTGTTGCGTCGTCTCGGTGTGTCAGGGTGAAAGTTCATTACACAAAATTAAACTGCATAAATAGGGTTGCAGTGAAACGGTTCTCCATTGTGTTACCCTTTTTGATTAGGAGTTGCTGATCACTTATTTTGATTTTTAACGATGTGAAGGTTGCGAGTGTGTGTTTACCATTGGAGAACCATCTCGTTCTGCCATTGACTGTCTCATTGGTTTGTGATGCTTCTCGGCACAAGGACGTAAAAGTCATATCAACCCGCAGGTCAATACAAGTTTTTTCGTATCAACCTGCGGGTCGATATGACTTTTGAAAGTTGCTGAAAATGAGTTGATATTGGGCATCACCAGTTATTATTGTAAGATAGTGCCTAGGTCAGACATGCTACTTGTTATAATAAATATGTTTTAGGGTTTTACTTTCCTGTCATTAATCAAGAATAAAGAGAAATGGCAAGATAGCTAGGGGCATGCTGGTTGTCTGGGATGGTGGTAGGCTTTATTGTATTTCAACACAAGGATTAGAGCTATGGATTTGGAAAGTAGCAGAGAATATTAACAAGTGTCTGAGACATACAGTCCTGGGGAAAACTAACATTCTGAAACAGCTCTTCAGTAAGTTGGAGTAAGGGGTAATCTGTGTGCCACTACTCCTCAGGATTAAAAATGCCAATTTTTAAAGTAACTCTACTCCCCATTTATCTGGTTGTGTGGTCCATTGGTTAGAAGCCTGACTTGGTGACAAGAAAGTCACAGATGTTTCTGATGTGTACTTTGTATTATATTATTCCCCTGATTTATTTTGTTTTTGTATCTTTCCATGCCCCCCGTCCCCGAAAGTGGACAGTTTTGGCCTGTGGATTCTTATCCAGTCAACAAACTATTAAGAAAAAAAAGCTGAAATCCCAGTAGTGCCAAATACTCATGGTATCATCTCACATAACTTCCCAGTTGCTCCAGTCCTTCAGCTGTAATAGGTAAATGCTGGACTCCACTTAAAGTGAGATGTTGCATCTCTGATGGGTTATCCTGTGTAAATCCAATTTAACAATGGGTAAACATAGGACCTCACTAAAAATGAGATGTTGCACGACTACTGGGCTGTCTCAGGCAAACTAATTGTAAGACACATAAAAATAGGACCCCACTGAAAATGAGTTGCTATATCTTTGCAGGACTATCCTGGGTAGATACAATATAAAAACTCATTAGGCAAGAATGAGCTATTGACTCTCAATTAGACTATCATGGGAAATACAGTGTGTAAATAAATAAAAGATACACCCTGGAGGTCAGGAGTAAGGGGCAACAGACTTCTAGAAAGATATAAAGTGAACTTACAAGTTTAAATGGGCAGACTGGATGGGCCATAGGCCCTTATCTGCCAACAGTGCCTATGTATCTATGTACCTACAGTATGTATCCATGTGCCCTGCTGAAAATGAAATAGTGCAGCTCAGCTGGGCTATGCTGCTAAAAAACTTTAGAAAGAAAAGGGTAAAAGCAAGATCCAACTGAAAACAAGATGTTGCATCTCAGATGAGCTATCCTTTGGAAATACATTGTACAAATGGTTAAGTACAGGATAGTATAAGAAATGAGATATGTCTCAGCTGGGCTACCTTTGTTAGATGCATTTTAAAAGTGGGACCCAATAAAAATCTCTTTTCTTCTCAGCTTCATACTCTAAATACACTGTAAAAATGGGAAACAGCATAGCTTCATTAAAAAAAATATTGCGTCTTAGCCTGGCTAGCTTGGATACTACTGTATTTTATAAAAATGGGTAAAACAGGACCCCACTGAAATCTGATGTTGCATCTCAGCTTGGCTAGCCCTGGGAAATACATTGTAAAAATGGGTAAAAGTGGGATCAGACATTGCATCTCAGCTGAGATAGTCCTGGGAAAAAAATGATAAAAGCAGGACCCCACTGAAATCAGATGTTGCATCTCAGCTGGGTTATCCTAGGGAAATACATTGTAAAAATGGGTAAAAGCAGGACACCACTGACATCTGATGTTGTATATTAGATGGTTTATCCCTGGGAAATACATTTTAAAAATGGATTAAAAAGCAAGACCCCACTGAAATCAGATGTTGCATCTTAGATGGGTTATCCCTGGAAAATACATTGTAAAGATGGGTATAAGCAGGAACCCACTGAAATCAGATGTTATATCTCATCTGGGTTATGCCTGAGAAATACATTGTAACAATGGGTAAAAGCAGGATCACACTGAAAATGATATGATACTTCTCAGCTGGGTTATCTCTAGGAAATACATTGTTAACATGGGTAAAAGCAGAACCCCACAGAAATCAGATGTTGCATCTCAGCTGGGTTATTCTTAGGAAATTCATTGTAAAACTGGGTACAAGCAGGACCCCACTGAAATCAGATGTTACATCTCAGCTGGGTTATTCCTAGGAAATACATTTTAAAAAAACAGTAAAAGCAGAATCCTGCTGAAATAAGATGATACAGCTCAGCTGGGTTATCCCCGGGAAATACGTTGTAAAGTAAACATGGCTAAAACAGGATCCCACTGAAACCGGATATTGCACCGTAGCTGTGTTAGCCATGGAAATGCATTGCAACACTTGATAAATGCAAGAACCACCAAAAATGAGATGGTGCATCATTTCTCACCTACCCTGGATAAATGTATTGTAAAACAAACTGTCAACATGCGTACAAACTCAAAGATAGAAAGCATTTAGTCAGAACATTTTTAAAATCTTGAACATTTATTCATCTTCACTAGTCAGGGGATTGGCCATGATATTTTATTTTTCAAAGGATAAACTGATACCCCCCCCCCCCCACACACACACACAAGCACTCACCTACAGTCATCATAAATTTATTTATTTAAAACTTGGTGACTGGAAAAGGCACACTGAGCTGAGGTTCATTTCCAAGGGTAACCCCGGGTAAAGGGTTACAGGAGGTACAGCAAAACTACAACCAGTATGTAGAGCCCTACAAGTGTGGTTTGTGGAAAACAAAATAATACTGAATGAGAAAAAACTAAGACAGTGGGCCTGATTTTCAAAGCAGGTCACAGGGCTTGCAGTCATGCCCTGCATGCCTGAAATCATTGCTGCAGCTGCGTCCAAGGCTGTGGCACAATTTGCTCCCAATCTTGGAAGGGGAAGCAGATTGCAACACATGCCACACTTTACTGTAGCTTGCACCCAAAGTTGTGGCACAGGCCCCCTTTCCCTGCTGTAAAGTTATGCCACAGGGGCAGAGAAGGGGCACGGACACACAGGGAACATCTGCCCAGTACACATGGGAGGTCTGCATATGTGCCAGTGTACATCTCTATTGGGAGACAGCTGTATGCAGTGATCTCCCAGTGAGGGTCTCAAGTGTGTTGTCGGGATGCAAGGGACCTGTGTCGGGGGGGGGAGTTGTGGCACTGCAGTTTGAAAATCGTGCTGAACCCTGTGTAGGATGCAATTCACAAATTTCATCCTGCTCCTGGATGCAAGTTCCCTGCGTCCCTCTAAAACCTTTTGAAAAATCCTGCCCAATGACTTTTGGAACCAAACAAAGGCTACACAATAATAACAAGAAAATTGTAGGAAAAAAATGATGTATGGCTGGAGGATTTAATGAGTTTTGAATATCTGGGTGTAATATTGGGAAACATATTATCTTTTGATGGACATGTTATCAAGGTATCAGGTAAAGTTAATAGTAAACTAGGTTGCCTATACAGAAAAAAAAATAGTTTAACTGAAAAGGTAAAGAAAACAGTAGCACAGCAAGTGCTAATGCCAACTTCAGAATACAATTTGTTAATGCTGATAAATGTAACCGAAACGGTGTGCCGACAAAAGGTAATATAGCGCAGTGGTCTAAGGCACTGAGCTGCAAATCTGGTGACATCCAGCAGACCAAGCCTGGGTTTGAATCCCACAGCTTCCACTTGCATACTGTGTGACCCTGAGCAAGTCACTTAACCCCCTTGTGCTCCTAGGTCGCTCCTGTAAAAAAGCTTTCAGCTTAGTGTGCTATACCTGGTTAAACAACTAAATAAAAAAGAAAAAAAAAGGTCAACATCATCACCGTGAACACCAGCACAGCGACAGATTTCACTTGTCAGTAGCGAGTTGCTGTGCTGGTACTAGGAGGACCCCAGCGGTGCATCTCCCAATGTTGCACCCCCCCAGTCCATCTCCGACTCAGAGTTAGATATCTAGAGACTGGGGGGCTTGGGGGGTTCTGGGCGTACAATCCGCTAATAGAAACACACCGGCATCCCCAATGGCACAATGCTGACACTCAGCATTGTGTCTGTCACTGTAGGGGATGCCGGTGTGAGCGCTGTTGCAGCGCTGTAGTAAAAGCATCAAAAGTGGTGTAGCAATGATACATGGTTACTTTCAATAGTATTCTAAGATTTGTAACTGGAAGAAGTAAATATGAGCACCATTGTAGTCTTTATTGAAAATGTGGAGCTCTGCCACCTCAGCAGAGGATAGAGTACTCAGCACTGATGTTTATACACAAAACTCTGAAACAGGAAACACCAAAGATATTATAAGACAAATTAATAAGGGTTGACAAATCAAAAACGCTAAGAACAACTTCAACAAAATCTTTTATGAACTCATAACAAACATTAAAATAGCTGAACAGTCAGTGACAAACTATGGCCCACAACTTTTGAATAATGTGATCAAATTTGGGGTAGACATAACTGAAAAGAAAAAGATTTTTAAAACTAGGGTCAGAAACTATTTAGAAGCCCCGTCAGTTTGCTGCTGTTATGACAACACCTGTAATTTGTACAAATGGACATACCTACATGATGTTATTGATTGTATTTAATTGTTAGGAGACCAGATTTGTACACTTGCTTATTTATTATGATTTTATTATCTGTTGTAATGTCCTAGAAATATGTATGTAACCCTATTGGAACCCCTTTTCCAGGCGTGGCTGAAAACAGGTTTCCACCCAGTCCACTTCCCTGGTAAATAAAATAAATAAATAAAATAACCCAGTACTTACTTTGCACAGAATAACATGCAGACACACTACAATGCATAAATCATCACAGGCGCAGATCATGGTACAAAATTAAAGTGCAGATTATAGGACATAAATATTGTGCCTCTACAAGTGTCAAATTATGCCTGGGGTAGTCACAAAGACAAGCATTTCAATGCACGAGATAACTGTTATGTGGAAGAGTGCCTACCCTCTGCCTTACTTTTGCCACCATGGGGGACCACATGGGGGTAAGCAAGTACAGGTGGGAGAGACTATACTGGTTGTACCCTGAGCCTGGTGGCCTCCGAAAAGACACTGAAATGTTCATTTTTGAATTTTTCAAAAATGAAAAATTTTAAATAACACTGCAAAGATGGGGGGGGGTCTGTTATTTTCTGTTTAAAGTAAATCATTCAGAGATAGCTGGATTAACCCTGGGGAATACAGTACATTGTTAAAATGTGTACAGCAGGACGGCACAGAAAATGAGATGCTGCTTCCTTGCTTAGCTGCCTGGGTAAATTCATTGTAAAAGAAACTGGCAACCAGTGCACAAATGTAAAGTTGGAAAACATTTAGTTTACAGAAGATTTTTAGCATCTTGGAGCATTTATTACACTTCAGTAGTCAGGGGAAGGGCCACAAGATTTCATTTTTGAAAAGATAAATTGGTACCCCCCCTAAATCACCAACATACAATATGTGTTTATTAGGTCATCTGAAAAGGACAATATTAGTTGTGCTCTGAGCCTAAATCATAGAAACTTGGTGGCAGAAAAGGACCCCATTGGCCCATCCAGTCTGCTCCTTAACTCCATTAATCATCCCTCCTCCCACTGGAACCCCCCTGCCCCCTCACTACTCAGCCCCATATGTCTGTCCCATGACCTCTTGAATCCCTCCACCATTTCAACCCCAGCACCTCCTCCTCTGGCAGTCTGTTTCCAGTCTCCACCACCCTCTCCATGAAGAATCATCCCCTCACATTGCCTCTGTATCATCCTCCCTGCAGTCTTACTCTATGCTCTCTAGTTATAGCCCTTCCTTTCTTTTAAATAAACACCCTTCCTTTACTTTGTTGATCCCCTCTACATACTTTAAAGTTTCAATCGTGTTCCCTCTCTTCCTTCTAGTCTCCAACTTGTACAGGTCCAACTCCATACACCTCTGCTAATATGTCTTCCCTTGCATATCCTGCACCACCCCGGTTCCCCTTCTCTGAACTCTCTCTATCCCATCGATGTCCTTTTGTAGGTGTGGTCTTCAGAACTGGACTCCATACTCCAGGTGCAGCCTCACCATGGCTTTGTAGAGGGGTATCAGTACCTCCCGTCTTCTGCTAGTAATACCCCCTGCCAATGCATGCCAACATTTCATTGGCTTTCCCCAATGCACTGCCACACTGTTTTCCCACATTAAGGTTACATGATACTATAATCCCCAGATCCCTCTCCTGCTCCATTTCTTTGATGCCCTCTCCACCTAGGGTGTATCTTGCTTGTTTATTCCTGTGCCCCAAGTGCATCACAGCACACTTTTTGGCACTGAATGTCAGTTGCAAAATCTCTGACCATCCTCAAGAGTCTTCAGGTCCTGCCTCATGTCCTAGACTCCCCCAAGGGTGTCCACCCTATTGCAGATTTTCGTATCATCAACAAATAGGCACACCCTCCCCCTTAGCCTCTCTGCTATATTGCTGATGTAAATATTAAAAAGGAGGGGTCCCAGTACTGACCCCTGGAGCACCTCATTTGTCACCCCCATCATGGAGTACACCTCATTTACCTCCAGTCTCTGGCTTCTGCCTGCCAACCAGTTCTCCACCCACCTGGTAATTTTCCCACCCACCCCTACACTTTCCAACTTGCTTATCAACCCTCTGTCAGGGACAGTGCCAAAGGTCTGACTGAAGTCCAGATAGGCTATGTCCACCACCCCTTCCTGGTCTACCACCTGCATCATCCAATGAGAGAACTCAATCAAGTTCATCTGGCAAGACTTCCCCTTCATGAAGCCATGCTGCCTGTTATCCTGCAAGTCACTATCCTCCAGGTAGTCCACCACCCTCTACTATATGAGTACCTCCATGATCTTCCCCACCACTGAAGAGAGGCTGACTAGCGATAGTTCTCCGTTACCCCCTACTACCCCCTTTGTGCAATGGCACCATGTGCACCCTCTTCCAGTCCTCTGGCACCCTCCCTGAATCCAGAGACAAGTTGAATAGCATCAGTGGGCAGCCAACTCCTCCTTCAGCTCCTGGATCACCCTCGGGTGCAACCCGTCTGGCCCCATTGCCTTGTCCACCTTCAACCTGCCTAGTTCCTCCCTAACTCTTTCTACACTGAATGGGCTCAGATCCACCCTTTTTGTCCTCCCTTCCCCCTCCCCTAAGCTCAGGCCTCCTGCCCTCTTCCTTCTCCGTAAATACTGAACAAAAGTACCTATTCAGCTCTTCTGCTTTTTCACAGTCCCATTCCAGTTTTACCCCTCCCCCCCTTAGCCATGCAATTCCCTGCCTTGCTTTGCCTTCCTCCTTTCCCCCACATATCTAAAAAAAGTTTTGTCCCCCCTTTTGGCCTGCTTAGCTATTCTCTTCTCAGTGTCCACTTTTGCCCTCCTTATCTTCAGCCCTGCTAGTCTCCTCATCTCCCTATATGCCTCCCTGTCCTTCTCACTTTTTGTCCTCTTATATTTTCTGAAAGCCCTCTTTCTGTACTGGACTGCTCCTGCCACCTCCCTTGTAAACCAAAGCAGTCTCCTCCTCTTTCTGCTCTTTCTTACCTTCTTTATGCACATTTGCATGGCTTTCAGCAACCCTCCTTTAATAGTTACCCATAACTTCTCCACTTCCCCTATATTCTGCATTCCCACCATTTCTCCCTTCACTATCTTTCTCATCCTGTGAAACTCCATGCTCCTGAAGTCCATAACTTTGTGCTGGTATGGTTTGACTCCCTTCCTGACCTTACCCTGAACTCACAGTCCTGTGATCACTGGTGCCCAGTACATCTCTTACCTCCACCTCCTCTGCACTCTCCCCATTTGTCAGGATCACATACAGCAAGTTGTTGCCCCTTGTTGGCTCCCTGACCAGCTGCTGTAAGAATACACCCTGCAGCACCTCTAGTATTTCCTTGCTCCTAGCCAATACTGCATACAGGATGCCTCAGTCCACATCTGTGAGGTTTAGGACCCCTACCAGGAGTAGTTCCCCATTGAGGGCTATCTACGTGACTGCCTGTATCAGCTGTATATCCCCTTCCTTCCCTACATAGGAAGTCTGTATACCACCGCCAGTCTCAAGGATTCCCCTGTCCTTTGGCCAGTGTTACCCACAGGAGTTCGGTCACCCCATCCTCCTCCTGCCCCTTGGTTACTCTTATGTCATCCTTGATGTATAAAGCGACTCCCCCCCTTCCTACCCACCCTGTCCCTTCTAAACTGTCTGTAGCCCAGGATGGCTGTCTCCCAGGTGTGATGGCCTGTCAACCAAGTCCTTCTTATCACTACTACAGGTATGTCCACTCCTTCGTCTCCCATAATGGCCTTCATGTTCACCATTTTTTTCCCCAAGCTGCTGGTGTTAGCTGCTAATCCCTTCCACCAAATACCCCCTTCCTCCTTCCCTTTGACATGCTTGTGCCTAACATTTTATCCATATCTTGGGGGGAGGCTGGGAGCCCCATGTCTCCTCTGTCTTTTGGTGTGGATTTTTTCCTACTCCCTCCCCCCGATTTAGTTTAAATTATACATTTTCTCTATGAACTCTCCTAGTTTACTTTTCAGTACTGCCACTCCCTCCCTGTTCAGGTGTAGTCTGTCCAGGGAAAATAGGCTCTTGTCCTCCCATGTTGATCCCCAGTCCCCCACTAACCCATACCCCATCTGTCTGCACCATCCCACTAGCCATTGATTAAACTCCTTAACCCTTTGTGCCTCCTTGAAGTACTCACTTTTGGCATAGGCAACACCTCTGAAAAAGCCATTGACTAGAATCTCAGACTGATACAAAACCTAGCAAGCTCCCTGAATCTTGCCTGCACCTCCATCAGGCTGTTCCCCACCAGATCACTGGTGCCCTGGTGGAACACCAGGTGTGTTTTTCCATCCTGCTGTTTGCCCCAAGAGGGATATGGTGTATTACCTCTAGTGCTGTCATAATCATCAGGCACTCAACCCAAACTACATTGCTCCTGTCACCCCTGACACCCCATCTGATTCCCTTTATTAATGAGTCCCCAGTGAGTAGGAACCTGCCCCCCCTTTCCTTCTGTTTGTTCTTTAGTTTTTCTATCCTTCTCTTCACTCCTGGCATCTCTTTTTCTTCACTTTTCTCATTATCCCCTTTGCCTATCGCATCTTCCTGAGCCCTGTTCTCCCCCTGTGCTACTCCTCCCATATCCCCCCACTGGCACCATCTGCTGTTCTACACTCCCCTACCTCTTCTTCATCTTGCACTATACCCCCATGCCCTTCTCTTGCCAGTGTTTCATTTGATTTCCTCAGTGAGTGGGTAACCCCCTCCTTCCCCACTTCAGTTTGACCCTCTAGTCCTGTGCTTGCTGCCTTCCATCCCATGGGGTTTGACCCTTTTAAGAGTTTATTCATCCACTCACGCTTCCCCTTATGTTTACTTACCTCTCGATTCCTTCCCAAGGGGGTGTCCCCCTTTCCCCTTCCTACAGAACATTCCTTTGTTTTTGCCTCTCTTGTTTCCCTTAAGACCTCCTCACCACCCTTCTCCTGCTTCTCTTCCTCTTCATGTGTTCCCAGGAGTGTGAATCTGTTTCATGCTCTATGCCCACTTCCTGCATCTTGCTGACTGAGGTGCCTTTCCATGCTTTCCCCCTTTTTCTTTCTGTGCAGGCTTTGCACCTTTGTACATTATCTCCTGCCATTCCCCTGGTCCCTCTTGTCTACCTCACCACCTTTATCTGAACCCCCTGCTGTCCCCCTTATGTCTCCCTTTATCCATCCCTCCCTGCTTGATTACCCTTTTGTTCTCTTCCAGCCTCCTCCCCTTCTGCCCCGTCTATGGCTATACTTGTTTCTAGTCCCTCCATAGCTCCCTTGTGTTCCCTCTTCTACCCCGCACCCATCATTCTCCCTCTGTGGACCCCCACCAGTACTCCTCTATGCCCCTTTCCCTTAACTTGCTTAGTGTCCATCTCAACTACCCCATCTCTTCCTTTAGCTGTGCAAGCTGACTGCATACCATGCAGCCCCCCAGCTTCCATGCCATAGCTAACACAATGGCCATCCTACATCCATTGCACCCTACCACCCTACCAAAGCTGCCTCATACCCTTACAGCCCTGGGGCCATGCCCAAGACCTGCCTGCACCCCTTTCACACTACCCCTCCATCTTTGCTGCCCCTTCATTTCCCCTTAGTGCTAACAAGCAAGAAAGACCCTGCTCAATCTTACCAATAGGAGCCTTTTTCCTGTTAGATGGTGTGCTGATAAGCTCTACAGTTCCTATGCACTAAACAGTCCAAGCAAATTATTACTTACATAAGAAATCTATCCCCTTATATGAATCAATGGAGCTAACCTGTTGCCTGCTATATAACCAGTTGTTTGCACTGTGCTACAAGTCCCCTTATATCAATCACTCTAGCAAATCCAGCTCTAGTTTCCAACATCCCTCCATGAATCAGCTGCAGTAGTGATCAGTTTAATCCAACCTACAATTTCCTAGAATCTTTTAGTTCTATAACCTATTTTGCCACATACTACAATTACTGAAAATACCTAGAAAGTGAAATACCCCTTTCATACATCAGCTGTAGTTATCAGTGTAACATGTCTTATCTTCTATGTAGTTCAGACATTATAATCTTATAGACCTAGAGTCTGTTTTCTCTATACCCTATTCTGCCCCACTCTACAATTCCTGAAAAGTACCCAGAAAGTGAGATACCCCATTGTAAAACAGCTGTTGTAAAAGGTCCCCAAGTAGATCTATATGTCAGCAGTAGTAGTGATCAGTTAGATCCAACCACAAATTCAACAAAGTCACAGTACCTTTTGTGATTTACCCATTACAGTCACAGTACTTTATGTGATTACCCCAGTTGAGTCAGAGTGCCCATAAAAGCCACAGGTGTTCCTATGAAAGTCACAGTACCTTTTGTGGTTATACTGCTCTCTGCATCCTTTCTGAATAGTTCATGGAGCTGTTGGATCCTCATTGTTGGCTGGCTGCAGTAACCTATGTTCCTCCCCCTTTCTGATTTGACCAGCCCCTGCCAAGTGCTGCATATTTAATTTTATGTGGGGGTGGGGGTAGGTGGGAGAAAACCTTTGTCCCTGGTTTGTCCCTGGTTGCTGGCTGCCCCCTACTGCTTCACTGCCTTGGACACCCCTGGCCACTGGCTGCACTCCTCCACTCTGCCTCCTCACCTGACTGTGGGTCTCAGATGGGACAGTACCCCTTTGCATGTTGGCTCCATTACTCCAGGTCCCTGATGTGACTGACGCCTCTTCTGGATGTTACTCCAGGTCCCTGACTGGACTGATGCCTCTGCTGGCCACAGCTCCTGGTCACCGATGGAACCAACAGCTCTACTTGCTACTGCTCTGGGTCCCCAATGAAACTAACGCTACTGCTGGCTGCTGCTCCGGGTTTCCAATAAGACTGACGCCTCCGCCTTTATGTGAGTCCCAGATGGGATAGTTTGTCTTATTTGAATCTGGTGCTGACTGCACCTGGTTGCCCCTAAAAGGATAGTAAAATGTTCATGTTTTACATTTTTTAAAATATGAATGTTAAAATAACACTTCAGAGACAGTGGTGTAAGGGGTTGCATTGCCTCTTATAATACATGTTAATATTTATAGTAAATCAGTGTGAGGGTAGTACCTTTCAGTCTATTCTACTTTAATGGCCAAGAGGGGAAGTATATATTGTGAGTTTATTTCCAGATATTGTGGTGCCTCCCCCCTCTAAAACGAACATGTTTTTTTATAAAAATGTTAAAATGATACCGAGTACTGCATATCAATATATATATATATATATATATATATATATAGATATACACACATGGGAGGGGCCCCCAAAATTCAAGACAGAATAACAGGAAGTTATACACATTTATCATTAAGCTACTACTGGGCACAAATGATTGAGGACTTGAATATTAGTATGAATACATTGGACATGCAATGGCCTGACTCAAAATGTTCAGTTTATCTTCATGAGTGAGGGGGCAGGACCATAACTCACAAGTGGCAAAAGTCCTGCCCCTTACAAGTGATAATTAACTACATATTTTAAGTCATTCATTTGGATTTTCAATTTTTACAACATCAGGGGCCCAGTATTCAAAAGATTGCCCAGGTGCAAGTCAGTTTGCCAGCATAAACTGAATTTTGCATGGATGCTCAGTATAAAAAAGCATGGGCAAACAGGATTTGCACCTCAGCAAGATGCAGAAGTGGGCACATTGTAAAATATTCAGAGTATGTGCACCACACAAGGCCATTCTGCCCAGCCCCCCTGCACGGCACACATACCACTGATTGAAACCCAACATACTCCTGCACAACCCTAGCAGTTGATGGAAGAAGTGTGGTGGCTCCCTGACCCCCCAACAAAGTAGTCCCTGATGTCCAGTGATGTCTCCCTCACCGATCTCCATACCTATCTATAGTATCAACATTTCCTGGTGGTCTAGTGGTCCCTACCCCTACCAGTCACCCTCCTCATGTACATTAGAAAACTTTCATGGCAGCTACCCCCATTGAGCATCAACCCAATGTACATTTCTAAAGTTTCCTGGTGGCTGGTGGTCCCTCCCCCCACCAATTGCCATCCCCATGTACATTATTAAATGTCCCTGGTGGTTTAGCAATCCCCCCTCCCTATCCCTGAGCTGCCCATAACATACAAAATATATATTTCTCTGGTGCCTAGTGGACTCCCCAACCCCTCACCCTGGCAGGTAGTGCCCCACCACCCATCTTCCTCCATCAAGATCCTGAGCTGATGACTGTCACAGCCCTCCACTCACCACCATGGCCAGCCATTGAATGAGCTGTCAGTGAGCATGGATAATTGACAGCTCACTTGGCAGCCAGCTGAAGTGATAAGTAGTTGGCTATGTTGGTCACCAGCTTGGGGTCATAATGAAGGGGGGGCAGGCTGGTGAGGCACCAGGGAAATATATCTATTATATGTGACAGCCAGATCAGGAATAGGGAGGGGGGACTGCTAGACCACCAGGGAAGTTTAATAATGTACACAGGGTTTTTGATCAGTGGGGGGAGGGACCACTAGCCACCAATGTAATATTATGTTTCCAGGCTGGGATGGTGATCAGTGGAGAGAAAGTACTACCAGCACAAGGCATAGCTCTCAGGAAACAGGCAATTGTTGGGCTGCGCTGTGCAGTACAGCCTTGCCTCCTATGCAAATGAGCCCATAATGGGCATGCAAATGATCCCATAACACCTTGCCTGCCCAATGGCCTCATTTGCATAGCCCTATTTGCATATGAAGAATTTAGTGTGGGCCCAGGCCATCATGCTGCCCTATTCTAGGGGCCATGTCACTTGGCAGTAGGTGGCTTATTGCTCGGTCTCAATGGCCCTATATTCTGTTGAATAGTGCCAATGGGCTATTCCACTGAATATGGCAGTTTTGGACACCTGGGAAACTGCAAGGGGAAGAACAATGTTTTGAAATCTGCTTTGCCCAGATTTGAATATCAGCCCCCAGTTTACCAGATATGACTTTTAAATCCTGCTGTTTGAAGATTTAACTTTTTTCTTGCTGTCAACTGCTGGTGTCAGTGCTGCACTGGACAACTGTGATGTCACTGCAAAAGCTACTCTCTGATTGACACAGGATTCTGTTGTGATGACACTAACCTTAAAGGTTTCAATTATGACAACACTTACAGTAACATATTTTTGATATCTTGCTGCTGTTGTCATAGGCCAATATATCACTTTTATCTTATCATTTTATATGATTTCTGCTGAATAATTCCAAGATCAATGAAATATTACAATTTACCTCAATTTCTGCTGTATAAATACTAGATTTCACTTTTTTCTTATAATTTTTACCTTCACTCCTGCTGTATGAATCAACGGTATCACTTTTTTGTTGCCATTTTCCTGATACATGTTGTAAAAATCTGGTATATCTCTCTTATAGTATTTTGCTGTTTACTGTACCCTGTCTCCTGTTGTAGAAATATAATATATCACTTTTATGTTGCCCTTTTACCCACTTCTGTTGTATAAATTGTGTTTTACATGTATACAAATGCTCACCCCATTCCATCTATACATAAGATGTGTAGACCGTATGAGAATGGGGTGAGTATTAGACTTGAGAAGCTCAAGGCACACCTCACACCTGCTCTCCTACCTGGTTTGGGAGGGTGGAGTGTTAGGGAAACTCTAACATCTCATTTCCCATCTTTTGTGGCTTAGACCCTAACTGGAGCATTAATGACATTTTTTGCAACTTATTTCCTTACTTTTTGAGATAGTATAATAGCATCCTTATTTTACCATGGAAGGACCCAGCGCTCCCATCCTTCTGTAGATGCATATATGTATGTAGCTGTGGAAGCACAAGGCCCTCCAGGCCCTGCACTTCCATTTATAGGATCACAGTGACCACATTGTGAGCATAGCCATCTTATTACCCCACCTCATGTACCCAGTACAGAAAATGTTTGAATCCCCGCCAAAATGTTATTCTGCACAACTGCAATGCCATTCCGCACCACAGGTGCAAAACCACATTTTGGCCAGGATTTGAAAAATGACAGCTGTGACATACATGAGGTGGGGTAATCAGAAGGCTATGTTGAAAATCTAGAGTAAAAATATTGAACATTTCCGAAGTTAAGAGCGGGTGTAGTGAAATTGCAACAAATTGTCATAACTCTGGCATTTTTTCAAGTTCAGATCCCACATTTTCAACACAGTCTTCTTATGACCTCGCCTCAAGAATCCCATAGGTGAAAATGTTCAAATCCATGCCAAAATGCCATTATACACCACAGGTGCAAAGACAATATGGGTCTCCTGTAAGAAGGCTACATGGGTTTACAATGTTTTCAAATGTTTTAAAATAGCTTGGCACTTACTTTGAGATTGACCACTTTTAATATTCCAAGTAATAATATTCCACGGTGCCACCATTGATAAAAAAAAGTAAGAAGCAAAAAAAAAAAAAACAGCTCCACAGAAAGACAAATGCCACCCAGCATGGACTACAGGGAATCCTCAATCCCCCTCAGAAATGTAACAAATCCTACATAAATCTCAAGGTACCTCTGCATATAACCAAGAAGGCACATACAAAGGTGAAAAACCATATCACCCCCCAATAGATGCTCCATTAAGTAAGGCAACACCCCACCCCTAATGAAGCGGCCCATGAATGCAGACGTGCCAGCAACCCCCCCCCGGGTTCCTTAAAAATAAAAAACAAGCAAACCACTTCTCTAGAGGGTTCCGACCCTTGATCAAGAAAAGAAATCCCTCCACCATCCTCGCTTTCTGAGGGGGGTGAAAGGAATAAAATGGAGGGAAATCTAAGATATAGCTACACCCAGAGTTTGCTAATAATTCATGCATCCCCCCAACAGAGATATGATAATTTCACTTTCAGTTCTGACAAATAACACTATAACATATGCAATAATGGATGGAGAAGTGTGCTTAACGAGGATTTAGAGATTGCCCGAGGTTGGGATGCTACATAAACCCCGAGGGCAAAGACCGAGGGGTTTATTAAAGCATCCCACACTGAGGACGACCATTAAATTCAAGTTTAGGACACTTTCCCATCTCTTATTATTTACAATTGCTGGTCAACAATTTTTTCCTATTTTTCTGTGCTGTGCCCCTGTCTCACTGATGCTGAGAAACACACACACACACACACACATACACACAGCATGTGTCTCTGTCCCTTCTTTCTTTCTTTCTTTCTTTCTTTCTTTCTTTATATTTTTTGGGGGGTGTTTAATTTATTTATTTTTTTCACTTGCCTCCAGTTTCACAGAGGCATTCCGTTTTGGCACGATTCATCTTGCTGCACTAACTTTGTGAATCAAAACATTTCCCTGTAGGATTGAGAGCAGGATCAACCAGACAGACTTTAAAAAATAAATAGGAGGCAGGATCAACTAGATAAAAAGAAAAAGCAATGACGACTCTCATGTGCTGACTCCTCGCTATGCGGTAAGGAGTCGCCATGTTTTGAAAACTGAAAGCCTGCCCAGGATGACATGCACAGCCAGTCAGGGAGCAGTTTTTCTTGACTGACTCAGCACATGCTCTCCATTATAACTCAGGAGTTATAACAGGAAATTATAACTCTGTCAGGCAATTGAAAAAAAATCGCTGACCAGTTATAACACTATAATGTTCTAATAATGATTCTCAGTACAAGAAGGCAAACATTAACAACTTAGTAGAAATAAAATATCCTGCCACTGCAGCTACTGTATGATGTGTCCCTTGTGGACTTCATCACAGTAGCAAACACAACATGCATAGGAGCACGCCTGATTACCAAAAAACTAGAAGGTAAAAAAATTGCACACAAAAAAAGGGAAAAAATGTAAAGCCAGGTCTTTCTGGTCAATAAATGCAGACAATATGCTCCCAAAAGGTAGGAGTCATTCATGGGAAAGTGCCATGCCAAAACAGAAAAACACCCAACCAATAAATGACGTTCTCTGAAAACTCAAAAATAAAAGTAGACCAGCTATAAAAAGATCTGATGGGAAGCTCAATAGCAGGGCTATCAAATGGCATCACAATCACATCTGAATATGTGCAATGATGAGCCTATAAAATAGATACTATAACCTATACCATGAGTGAGTTACCACCAATGATAACAAGTACCATTTTAATTGTGCAATAAAAATTAACAGCCGAAGGGGATAAGTGAGAAAGTGTAACCAGTAAACACTCCATGGCTAGGAAACATTGCAAAAATAGTGGAGTATTCCACAGTAGAGTCAATGAGATAAAAAAGAAAAAGGTGACAATACAAATACCCCGCTGAAAATAAAAATGTAACTACTTACAGTAGTAACTAGAACTTGGTCCTGGTGCAGTGTTAACTTCAAACAACATAACCAATTAACAGACAATGATTAGTCGTATAACAACAAGTAGATCACGATTAATAGCAAGCAAATATGTAATGTACAGCATAGTATTGAAACAATAAGTCGCTGCACAATAAAGATCTACTAATTGTAATTAGTTTGCATAAGATAACATTTGTCAGCCTGAAAAGAAGCTATCGGGTATTCAACTATAGAGCTTCATATAGGCAATGCAAACAAGAAATAAAACAACCCAGTCTCAGCAGAAACCAGTCCTGGAGCCCAATATCAGCTGGTGGACTTGGAGCCAAACAGGTGGGGGAAGAGTTTTGTCAACTCCTGGGCCACCTGTGCAGCAGAGTCAAAGTAAAAAATGTCTTTGTCCATGGTCACTTACAAGCAAGTCAGGTTTAGCATTTTGTGTTTTATAGCTTGGACTTAGTTGTTTTATAGTCTAACCTTTCTCCCACACTTGCAAGGTAAAATCCTGCACAAGCCACAAATGATGACCCTCCCACTGGAGAGCTTGCAGTGCCCTGATCTGCTACAGACTATGGACCTGGCCCAGGTAGTTTAGGAATTGAAAGATCAGTGGACTTGGGTTGTCTCAGGGATCAGGTTTAGGTCTGAGAGCATAGTGAGCATGCTCAATAATATAACCAGGACCACTGGGAGATGAGCTGGCTACTTTGGTACAAAACTGCTGGATGAAGTCGATGTCATTTGGGGCTTCTTTGTTCTCAGGGAATCCCAGGATCACCAAGTTGTTCCAATGGGACCGGCCTTCTAAGTCCTCCACTTTTGTTTCAAGGCAGATCTCTGTATGCCTCAGTTGCACAAGTTCAGGGTCCATCTTAGCCAGGTAGTCTTCAAGGGAGCATATGAGGGCCTCTGCATCCGATACCCATATCATAAGCTCTTGTAGGGCCAATTTTAAAGTTCACTATCAGTTCATATACTGCATCCTTAATACTAGAGACTTTAAGGAAAACTTGTTCAGTGGTAAGTTCCTTTGGTGAAGCAATTGGAGGCGATGGTGGAGAGGTGCTTCTTATTGGGTGTTTGAGTTCTGAAGCCAGTGGGTGAAGTGGCCACTTGGATTCCTCTGCAGTACTAGAAGATTCCATCACAACCATCTCCATTTCTTCAGATTTTTCAGTGCCAGCCATTACTGTAGCATGGTAAAAAGCTCCTGGGTTGTTAGTCAAGTAAACTGAGAGTCAAAACCTTTATTAAAAGAAAATTTCATAAGCGGACCTGACAGAGCTTATGCGAGATGTGCCTACTCCCGAGTAAGCATCATGTGACTCGCCATTCTGTGACCCTTTTAAAGTAGGACTACTTTTTTATTCTACAAAGTACTATTCCAAGTACATGAAAAATGATGTAAAGAAGCCTGTGGATTGTAAAATATCTTTAGAGATTTACAGTCACTAGTTTGAGGTAACACATGATATGAACGAGTACATAAAATCAAAATAGCGAGGTCAAAATGCGCTACATACTGTAGATTTTTGAGCACCTGTGAATTTTAGTGCTTTCTTGCAGGCAGGGGATTAGTGATATCTGCAGTTTGTAGGTTGTTGGTCGTGGAGTACTGTATGAGCTGGCCATGTGGTGCAGTGGTGAGAATAACTGCCTCTGTGGCTGGGGTACCCTGGTTTGTGACTTGCTGGTGGGGATCATTTTTTTATTATTATTGTTGTTATGTTCTGAGTTAAATCAGATTCTGCCTGCCATCCTGACCTTTTTTCTCTCTTCCCCTTGCCCCTTGCTATGTTGTCCCCCTCCCGCCTGTGTCCCCCAGTGCCATAGCTCCCATTCCAAGTGTTTCCCCATTCTTCAGTGTAATCCCCCCTGGGGTTAATTATTTATAGTAGGGTGTGTGGGGTGTGTGAAATCACCCTCAATGGGGGATGGGGGGCTCTGCCCCCTCTGCAGAAAACAAAGAGGTACAGCAATGATTTTGTGGAGCACTATTGTGCTGGTTGCATTTTTGCAGGGGCAGTTATTGCTTTGCCCTTATTTGTCAGCCCCATTTTTTACTTCATCTTTATCACATGGAACCCTAGCTTGAGTGGTACTCATCAAAGATTAATAAGGGGTGGAATGCCAACAGTTATAACTCAAGACTAGTGCTGTGCTACAGTTTAGTAACACCCATGGTATTGCACAAAATCACAGTCTCACATGTCATACAATTTTGTGTAAAAGGGTGTAAGGACAGGAATATGGTCCCCAATGGTGGATTTACCTGTCAAGAGTGAATCTTTAGAAACACGTGAATGGCAGTTGGGGTAGGGGTGGAAGGTATCACCAAGGGGGAATCGTGGGATGAAGATTCTTTCCTATTTTTGTAATTAGGCTTGGGATGGGGATGGTTGGGGTGATCTGGGGGGCTGAGTATTTTAATTACCAGCTTTGTACAATGAGAGAATTATGCAAAACAATTCTGCACTGCATGAGCATGGACACTGGGGGAAGCATTTATTATTTTACAAATGAATAGTGGCATCCTTTAACAGGAGGTGGTGTGTGGCCAATTTCCTTCTATGTGAATTTGCTATTTATTGTAAGCACCCCATTGCAGTGTTGGAACATACAAATTGGGTTGTTATATGAATGAAAATAAACTACATAAATATAGTTGTTTAAAATACACATCATCTCTGGTATCTGCTGGATTGTTAATTTATTTGTTATTTGATTTTTCAATATCATTATTAAGCAAGTGTTTCTTGACTGGCTGATTGGATCAGTGGTAGTGCTACCACTCATGATACTGGTGACCCAGTTCAGGTGTGGACTTGGGTCATCGGGGACCAGCTGGGGTAAGGAGGATGGAGTGACCCACAGATCACTCTCCTTCTCTGGGTAGGGAGTACAGTCATCCCCATGGCAATACCACCACCTGAGTGACCACATGTAGAGGTGCAGCTTGGGGGGTGTCAGAGAAGGGAAAAACATTTGGTGAGCTCTGGGACAACCATCACATCATGATGTGTCTATGTTACTTAGAACTCCTAGTATGCTTACACCCTTGAGAAGGGAGAAAAACAAGGAAAGGTCCCAGGTCCAAACCTGGAGATGGCCTCCAGAACATAGTCCAGCTACTTTGATGATCCTCAAGGCACCTGATGAAGACATAAAACAGCTGGTGGGGGGGTGGCAAGGGGAGACCACACACCCCTCCCTGCCTGGGAGTAAAACCTAGGCCACATGGAGGTTGCCCCTGAGGAAAATGTCAGAGTGCAGCCAGCCTGGTGCCTTTATGGACCTGAGGGAAGGGAAGGGAAGGCCATGGAAAAGGAGGGGGCATAAAGTGCAAATATAAAAAAAAGCAAGTGTTTCTTTTAGCTGGAGCTGGAGAGTGGAGACTTTGTTTCAAATTAATACAAAAATATGTGAGTGGAAGTTGAGAAGGGGGAGGTAAATTGAAGTTCTTTCTAGCTCCAGTTACTGTACTTTGCAATGGACAGACTTATTTGTATGTGGGGTAGCACACAATTTATTCATGCATCTGCAACCAACCAGCAGACAATTAGGCAACATCTGTCCCAAGCCAATAGCTAATGCAGCAACAGGAAAAGGTAAGAGATTAATGTATTAGGAACTGGTCAAAGTGCAGCAGGTAGCCAGTCAAAAGTGCCAAGCAATATGATTGTGGTTAAAAACTGCACAAAGAAAAGAGCTTGAGTGAATACAGCTACAGGGAAACTATAGTGTTGTATATTGAAGCATTGTACCTGTAGCTGTGTTCAGTCTCGCCAACCACTCTAAGTTTGTGGCTGTCAGGAGGTGAGTTGCACTTCCCTCATGGCTCAATGAATAGCGTCACAGCTGCCTGAGAGGCAGTGCACTGTCAAAGTGACAGGGGTTCTAGTCCAAGCCCTGCAGTGCATGTGTGTGTGTGGGTATTTACTGATTTTTTTCATTGTTGTATATCTGCATTTTTTTTGTCTTAAGACAGTTTCCATGTTGCACCTGTCCCTTGCTTGTCCCCCACCAACTTTTGTGTGAAATAGAAAATCCAGCCCATCCCAATGTTCTCCCACTCCCCCAAGTTTGCTCCCCACCTGGAGCTGATTATACTGTGGAGTCAGCCATGATAAAGTGCAGTAACTTGCAGTAATGACATGTCACAAAATCTTGCTTGATAAAAGGGTTTAATTGCCATTGACTTACAATGGCCCCTGTAGTAAACTGCAGCATTCTATGATATTCTGCAGCATTTCTGCATTGCAACCTGGCTGTCACATCTGTATATATGTATTCGGGTGGGTGCAGGGGCAAAGCACAGATTGTGACATAGATACTATGATGGTATGAGCACTTAGTTTTTCTTCTCTTCTTATTTCCCAACACTGTGTTTCCCGAGGCTGTGTTGAACCGCACTCATATAGTTTAGCGGTTTTCACTTAGAACCAGTGCAGCACATATAATATGTGACTTGGAAGTGCTTACAGCACTGTAATGTGGTGCTAGTATTATAAAACTGTAAACATGCACCACATAATAGTGCAAAATCACATGCCATGGACACAACAGCAGTCTAATGCCCTGAAGTTTCATGTGCTTTGCAGGAGATCAGAATCAGCATATACAAAATGCCATATACAATATGCACTTGTATGTGGAATATTACATTTGCTGCACTTGAAGCAGCTTCTAACATTTTCCACAATAAGGAACATTTACCCAGAAAGAGATATAAAGAAACACTTCAAACATTTCCAGTGTCCATACTGTAATTGCCCACAGAAATTATTACTGCCCAATGCAAAAGTTGTCTTATTTATTGTGTTCACTTTGGAGGTTGAAATAAACTGCATTTACTGACACAGAGCTTCAGTACTTTCTCTTTCTGCCCTAAGCTATTTCTTGATGAGCTCAGCTAACTAAAGCAAATAGGCTGCTAGCATTGCCATGCTGTGAGCATGGTGGCACCCTCGGCTTGGGAGGAGAGAGGAGAGAGTCAGGGATGGATGAAAATGAAAACCTATCATTGTAAATAAAATGACAGCACTTCATTCTCTGCCATGAATTGCTTTGTACCTGGAGCTCACGACAGCTGATGAAAGTTGTTGCAGTGTGGTTTAATGCTTCGAACACAAGACTGCAAAACTGTTGTTTCAAGTATCCTTATCAATAATAATTTCTGTCAAGAAAAATGCCATCATGCCACCCATTGCCTCAATTAATAAGGTAGCTTTCTTTCTGTCATCTGACAGACACATTTTAAAAGTTCATGAAGCTGAGAGATTTTTGATATCTCCTGTGGAAATATTGTTCTGTGACCAACGTGTTGTCCTAAATTATTTATGCTGATAGGAGATCTGTTCAGCAGCTTTTAAAAATGCCACACTTGTCACAGTGACCTAATCTGTTACTCTGTGTTAGAAATACATAACTTGTGTGACACATGAAATCACTGAATTGAGTATGTTAAAATGAAGTGGTTGTTCATGGACATTGAAAACAGTAGGCATGGACTGTGGACTATGGTGATACCAACCAGAACATTACAACTCAGTAAGATAAATTTAACAACAAACAGCACCACCTGGTGCATTTAAGCAGATGATGATGAGGATTCAATTAATTAAGAACTCAGACAGATACTTACCACATTACCACATTATTGACCCATAATGAGGTATTTCTTGGTACCACTCCGTATACCGCATCTACCGAGATACACCTCGTTACCAGTCAACTTTTTATACCTACCACTGTATGTTCCAGCTTGGTGCTGAATGGAGGAAGAATCATTAATTGGTAGGTTGTTGCAGGTCCTCCTTTCCCCATCTCTCAAAAAGTAAATTCCAACCAAACTACCTAACCCAGTCTTGAACCAAATGCTCAGAATTTGGAGGAGTGTGCACCAATGTAGAGGCCTCACTTGGGGCTTGTTTCTTAATTCTGCTTTACACACTATTTTTACTAGTCCAAAAGGCTATTATGTTTTCTTACACCAAGCACTTTTACGTTGGGGGAAAAATGGGGATTTAGTGTGTTGATGATCTTTTTTATAGAAGATTTCTTAAACCCTTCTATAAAGGAAAGGGTGAAAGGTAGTGCTGTTAAATGCCAGGAGCTTGGGCAATAAAATGCCTGAGCTTCAGGTGATGCTAACTGAGGGAGAGGTGGATGTGGCAGTGGTCACTGAGACCTGGGCCACCACAGGGCATGACTGGGACCTGAACCTGGAGGGTTACACCATGTTCAGGAAGGACGGGGGGAAGGAAGGGGAGGAAGGGTAGCAATAACAGTCAAAAACTGCATTGCCATCAGTGGAGTGGAGGAGGCAGAGGGAACTGTGGATGCGATTTGGTCCCTTGATAACAAGGGGGGGGCAAGAAAGTAAAAATAGGAGGGGTGTATAGACCCCCTGCACTGGCAGAGGAGCTGAAGGACAGTCTGGTCGCAGATGTTGGGAGACACTGCAGATTGGGAAGGGGAAGGGTGGTGTTGTTGGAGGACTTAAACATGCCAGGAACAGACTGGAAGACTATGACATCCTTGGCGGCCAGGGAACAGAGGTTGTTGGATGTGTTTCAGGATGTGTTCCTAACTCAGCAGGTGGGGGGAACTGACCAGGAAGGAGTGTATACTGGATGTGGTTCTGGCAGACAGTGACCAGATTGGGGGCCTGGAGGTAAGGGACCCATTGGTGGGGAGTGACCATGCCACGGTCTGGTTCTGCCTGAACCTAGGAGGGGTAGAAGGCTGCACAAAGATGGAGGTAACTGACTTCAGGAGGGCAGATTTCAAGGAAATGGGAAGGATCCTTAAGGAGCACTTGGATGGAATTGGGCCAGACATGGATGCTGACGGAAGGTGGGAAATCATCAGGAGGGTGGTGCAGTATGCTACCAGCACCTGCGCAAGAGTAAGATAAAAATGCAGTAGGGCCTGAAAACCCTGCTGGTGGACCAGGGAGATTCAGGAAGTGGTGAGGGGGAAAGAAAGCAGCCTATAGGCAATTCAAGTGCTCAAGGAGTGAAAGGGACTGAGGGGAGTATGAGCTGATGGCCAGAAGGGCCACTAGGGTGGTGAGGGTGGCTAAAGCAAGGAAGGAGCAGAATCTGACCAGGGAAATTAGGAGAGGGAACAAGGGGTTCTTTAGATACATTGGGGAAAAATGAAGGGTGAAGGGGCAGATTAGCAACATTAAAACAGGGGAGGGATGAGCACAAGACCCAGGGGAGCAGGCTGAGGTACTAAATAAGTACTTCGCCTCAGTTTTCACCAAGTAAAATGGGGGTGCTGCATCATAAATGGGAGGAGACAGTGAAACTGAGGAGGGGGGACCCTTACTGATCGGCGGGTCTGGGGAGGGGGGCATCACTGGTAGGTGGGGGAAGGCAAAGCAGGGGGACGAGGTAGTGGAGGTGGAAATCATGGCAGGGAGAGTGAGGGAAGCCCTCAGGTCCCTTAAGACATAGAAAGCACCAGGGCCAGATAAATTACATCCCAGAGTGCTGAAGGAACTGGCGGATGTCCTGGCAAAACCCCTGGGAGGAGCTCTTCAGCATCTTTCTGAGGACAAGGTGGGTGCCCCAGGACTGGAAGGTGGTGCATATAGTGCCTATCCACAAGGGGGGATCAAGGGAGGTGGCAGAGAACTACAGGCCTATCAGTCTGACATCAGAGGTGGACAAGGTGATGGAGGACATTGTCAAGGAGAGGGTGGGGGGACCTGAAAAAGTTGGGATGCCTGACGATAGACAGCATAGATTTGTCCCAGGGAAATTGTGTCAGACAAATCTTGTGGAGTTCTATGACTGGGTGACGAGTGCCTTGGACCTGGGTAGACCAGTGGTCATCCTCTTTCTTGACTTCAGCAAGGTGTTTGACTCTGTTCCTCATGGGGGCCTTTTGGATAATCTGGGAGAAATGGGGGTGGGGAACCAGATGATCAGATGGATAGGCAATTGACTCCAGAACCAGACCCAGAGGGTCATGGTTGGTGGGTTAGTCTCATCCCCAGGGAGGGTCATAAGTGGAGTCCCTCAGGGATTGGTCCTTGGGTTCCTCCTGTTCAATGCCTACATCTCTGACATAAGGAAGGGTATCAAGAGTAAGATGATTCTCTTTGTGGATGACTCAAAACTGGGGGTGGTGGTGGATGGGGAGGAGGGGGAGGGTGGCCCTACAGGGGGAACTTGAGGCTCTGGAAAGGTGGTCTAGAAAGCGGAAGCTGAGGTTCAATGCAGGGAAATGCAATGCACTGCACCTGGGAACCAGAAACCTGGGTCAAGTGTACACCCCGGGGGGGGATGCTACAAGTCTACATGGCAGAGAGGGACCTGGGTGTGGTGGTGGAAGTCAAGATGAACAACTCAGAGACTTGTAGGAGGGCAGCGGCAAAGGCCAACAGGATGCTGGGATGCATCACTAGGGGGCTCACCTCCAGAAGGAGGGAAGTGATACTCCCACTGTATAATGCTTGGTGAGGCTGCACCTTGAGTACTGCATGCAGTTTTGGAGGCCACATTTAAAGAGGGACATTGAACTCCTGGAGAGGGTCCAGAGGAGGGCAACAAAATTGATTTGGGGCTTGGGAGATAGGACACATGTTGAGAGGCTCGAAGAGCTAAATATGTACACATTGGAAGAGAGAAGGGACCGGGGGGACGTGATACAGGTCTTCAGGTACATGAAGGGGATAAATAGGGGAGGAGCAGTCAAGGTGCTCTGAAGGAAGGGGAGCAATTAGAGGGCATGGGTGGAAGCTGGATGGCGGAGATTCAGGGGAGAAAGGAGGAGGTGTAACTTCACTGAGAGGGTGGTGGATCCATGGAATGCGCTGCCCAGGAGGCTGGCGGAGGCAGAAATGGTGGAGGGGTTCAAGAGGGGATGAGACAGATACAGGGGAAGGGTTCTGGAAGCAAAAATCCAGTGCAGTGAGAATATCCGGGAGTGGGAAGGGAGAAGCCGGGGGGGCAGCAAGGTCAGCTGCCAGGGTGGGGGCTGACCAAATGAGCAGACATGAAAGACCATTAGGCCTATTCTGCTGGCATTTTAGTATGCTAGTATGTTAGTAAGCTCAAAAAACAGTTCAGCATTAAGCCAGGAGATTTTTTTGCATATTTGTGCGCAAGATACTATTTAGCTGACTTAACCCTTTTGCTGCCACAAACTGAAGAAAATCTCTGAAAACCACAACGTAATATGTCCATCTTAACCAGCCTCTAGAGGCTATTTCTGGGGGTCATACACTCCCCTGTAGTTAAGGCAAGATCAGAATAGTAGTATGATTTGGACATCACTATAAATAACACTATGTGGGAAAATGTTATTAACCATGTCCATCAATGTTCCAGGTCCAATACGTTACACATAATTCAATACTTCTTTCTGCATAGAGCCCATCTTCTATCTTCCAGACTGCATAGATTTGAATGTAACAGAAACCCAGTGTGTCCTAGATGTCATGCGGGGGTTGGAGATTTATTCCATGTGGCCCTGTTGAGCCCTAAAGTAGCTTCCTTTTGGTATAAAGTACATGAAAAGATTGAGAGAATCCTGATATCAAATCCTCTCATGGAGTTCATCCTTGGAGCTGAACCTAAGCTACCTAGACATCCTTGGAAATTCAGACTCTTGCACATTGCATTAGTAAATGGAAGGAAAAGTACTGCACAACACCTGGTTAGCAATCCCCCCCACACAATCCAGTCCAATGACTCAATAATTTTAATGTTGTGCATGAAGATAGAAAGATGTAAATTTTCAGCACTGCAGCAAGCAACAGTATTTGATAAAATATGGAACCCCTTACTTGAATCCATAGAACGTGGGGTTATTGATATTCAGAGTACCATTTGGGTTCAATTCAGTGCATGTAGATACACTTCCATGGTCCAGGTATTTGACCATTTGACCCCCTGCAGTAGTGCGGCTCAGAACATGCTCTACCCATTTCATTGTCATTATAACAAATATAAAAAGTTGTAAAGATGTGTAGGGATTTAATTCAAGTCGATATTGATATTGACACCAGTTATGTATCTGTGACTGCTATTTCATTGTTAACCCCAAGTAATCTCTGTGAGCATATTTATGTATGGCTGAAGTTTTTCAATAAAATACATTTAAAATAGAATGAAGGGGATGGTGCTCCCCCACCTGGCACATGGGTGCTTCTGTCACAAGGCTAGTGCAGGGTGGTTTGGCATAAAGTGTCGTGATTTTGACACAGCCTACATTTGAAAATCAGGATTGTTGCAAAGTTTGACATAAGGTGCCACTTGCTTCATACCCATTTGGTGCAGGCACCTTGTGTCAAATATTCCCTTGTGAAAATCAGGCTCATATGGTATCTTTTCATGTGAAAGTGCTGCTGAAGATTCATTATGTGTCGTTTTCACTGAGTGAAGTAGGACTACACTGTCAAGAAACACACAACATTACATAAACAAAAAAAATATTTTTTAAGAGAAATCCCCACCATTTTATTCATTGTTCAAACATTTATCAATCCCTGACCACCTCTCAGGTTCTTTAAATGTATTTCTTCCCACCTATCCATTCTGAACCACCCACCTCGTCCACACAGTCCCAGTAAAGTTCCATAAGTGGGCTGGCAGTATAGCCTAGAGGTTAGAGTAATGATCACTGAATGAGCCTGGTACATCCAGCAGGCCTGGGTTTGATTCAAACACCCTCCACGTGCATACTGGGTGACACAGAGCATGTCATTTAATCTCCACAGTGCTCAGAGGTTACCCCCTGAAAACAGGCACTTGTGCCTAGTGGGCCTTACCTAATTATATATAGAATGAAGTATGGGGTGGTGTGTTTAACGAGAAGTTTACAAACACATGAGGGGTTAGATGCTGCAAAAGCCCCAAGAGTGTAGCTTGAGCTGTTTATGAAAGCATATAACCCCGAAGGTGTGTGTAAACTTTGAGTTTACACACACCACCCCATATTTTATTTTATATAATTGCTGGGTTTTCCTTTTTTCACCTCAGTAATTATTTAAAATAAAATATAGTTGCTGTGCAGTCCGAGGTTGTGTTCAGTGTTTATCTATTTAAGATTTTTTATTGGCATCTGAAAAAACAATCTTGTAATTTTTTAAAAAGAAAATTACTGCCAAATCAGAGTGGTGGTTCAGTATTTCCTTTCTGTTTTGGGAGAAGACAAGCAGAGAGCCACATAACTCAAGCAGTTGGGAACAAGGGGAAATGCGATTGCATCTGTGCAGATTGAGGGGAAACTGTGTTCATGTTTGCGGTAATAAACATTCCTTTATTAGGACAAATTACAGCACGGTTTCACAATGGGAAAAAAGGGAGACCATTAATTATTAAGGAATAAGTAATAGATGATATACAGTATCATGATTAACAGTAAAAGCCATTCCCTAACATGCCACAAACCAGTAATCACACCCAACTCCCACCCCATAAAAAGTGCAGAGTTCCATAAGTCAAATGAGACTGCCTGCCCTACTCTCCTCTGTAACACCCAACTTTCCTCTACTACCCCAACCCCCCATATAAGGATATGGAAAATTCTAAGCAACACCCAACAGATCAAAAATGCACTCCTTTGTAGGAACACTCTGCTCTCTTCATCAGTCCATTAATGAATGAATGATGAGGTCCTCTAAAGTAGCACCTAATTGGTTGACAGTTTTTCATCACTGTCTAGTCTACCACTGCACTCCTCCCCATTTGTGCTCATGCTATGGCATCTTGGGGGGGTGGATGCACGGTTCTGTATGCTTACTCACATAACCTTGTGTACCCCTGCCAAGCCACCATATGGAGCTCTCCTAGAATGATACATTGCTGAATCCTTCCCTGGGCAGATAGGATCCACGCAGACATTCTGTTACTTTCTCTGCTGGTCTCTGCTCCTAGAGTTACTCTCTCTGCATGTCTAATGTACTGTTGAACCTTTTTCCAGGAAGAGGGCAGTCACACAGTCATTCTGTCACCCAGACTCCTGGTCTCTGCTCCTAGAGTGATGCATTGCTGAACCCTCCCCTGGGAGGAGATATCACACTTAGAGGCATTACATTAACAGCTCTGCAGGTTTCTTCTCCTAGAGAGATGCAGTACTGAACCCTCCTCCCTGGAAGGGAGCATTTATGCAGACATTCTGTCACTACTCCAACAGGACTTAGCTCCTACAATGATGCATTATTCACCATGAGGGACAGTATCCATTTAAGCATTCTGTCTTCCTCTCTGAAGGTCTCTGCTCCTGGAATGATGTGTTGCAGAATCCTCCCTTGGAGAGCAGTATACATGCAGGCATTTCTGTCACTGTCCCTGCTAGTCTCTGCTCCTAGGTGAAGCACTACTTATCACTTTAGAACATCTACACAGGCTTTCTGTCACTCTCGCAGCAGGTCTTTGCTCCTCAAGGGATTAACCACTGAACCCTTGCCCAGGAGAAGACTATCCCCACTGGCATTTCATCACATACTCTGCAATTCTCTGCTCCTATAGTGTTCCACCCCTTGATAGTGACAACAATGTTGTTGACATCCCCCACAGTGATGGGAACAATGTCGACTGTAAGCATTGTTCCTGTCAGTAATGGAATGTGTTTCTGCAGGGGGCTGTGCCCCCGTGTCCCTCACACCACCCATCTTTAAATAACCAACTCTGAGTCAGAGTTGGTTCAGGGTAGAGGCATAAAACATGGAGGGAGAGTGCTGCAAGAGTTCAACATGACCAACACAGTGACCTGGTGAGATCTGTCACTGTGATGGTTGTCAGTGTAACATTTTCATTGTGGTGGTTGTGTGCTACCCTCTTATAGTGATGTATTGCTGAACCTTCCACTCAGAGGAAAGTATCCATGCAGGCTGTCTGTCACCCTCCCTGCAGGTCCCTACTCCTACAGTGATGCATTACTGAACCCTCCCCTGGAAGAGACCATCCATGCAAGTATATTATCACACTTCCTGAAGGCTTCCACTCCTAGGGTGATGCACTGCTGAGCCCTCCCCATGGAGAAGGGCATTCATGCAGGAAAGCCATCACTCTCCCTGCAGGGCCCTTCTGCTGGAGTTATGCATTGCTAATCCTCCCCACAGAAGAGGGCATCCAAGCAGGCATACTGTTACCCTTCTTGCAGGTTCCTTGAGTGATGCACTTCTGAACCCTCCCCAGGAGGAGAGCATCCATGCAGGTATATTATCACTCTCCCTGCAGAGTCCTACTCCTACAGTGATGCATTGCTGAACCCTCCCCCTGGAAGAGACCATCCATGCAGGTATACCGTCACTCTCCCTGCATATCCCTACTCCTAGAGTGATGCATTTCTGAACTCTCCCCCTGGAGGAGTGAACATCCTTTTAGGTTTAATGGTCAGACTAGGTGGGCCAAGCAGTCCTTATCTGCTGTCAAAGTCTATGTTTCTATGTAGGTATACTGTCACTTTCCCTGCAGGTCTCCACTCCTGCCATCCTGGGAACAGGTCACCTATAAAGCTCTGGGAAGTTTCCATAATTTCACTTCTGCTTAATTTTCCGTGATATGAGGGTTTTCCTAAGTGATTTGAGGCTCTTTCCATGACTAGAAGCATAAAAGAGCCAGTAAACTCCCAGAAATCAGTACTGACTTTCAACAGTAGTGAACAATTAAATTTTATATCATAGAATCATATAATTCAATGGCAGATAAGGACCACTTGGCCCACCCAGCATGACCATTTTCTCTAACTACTATAATACCTCAGACCCTACTTGGTCTCCGGCTTTTATTTATTGAAAAGTTTATTTACTGAAAAGTTTCACCAGGAAAGGCACACTAAGCAACAAGTTGCTCATCTCCCAGTGTGTCCTGGGGGAGAGGGTAGTGGAGTACACAATGATGTAACAAACACAAGTTCATTGCCATGGACAGGGATACATTAAGTATATGTATGAGTAATTATACAATGTGTAAAAACTGAGAAAGTACTGTAAGGTAATAACATGGTGAGGTATACCCTAAGTGCCTGCAAACAAATAACTAGAAAGACAGATATAAGAGAACAAGATCTAGTAGATCAGCTGCATCTAGTAGAAGCACATATTATAGCAGGAGTTATTATTCATAGGGTGCAAGGATTCCGTTTGCAGCAGAGAGTTAATACTACTGAAAGCAGAGTACAGCAGGTAGGTAGGTATTGCTGAGAGTAATGCTTCTAGTTAAGACAATGGAAGGAGGGATAAAGGGGAGCTTAGGAGCAGGCAAAATTAGTAGAAAAGTAGTTTTGTAGGGAGGAGGAGATGGATGTAGGGGAAATGGAGTTCCTTATCTGATGAGACAGGGAGTTCCACAGATTTTGGGAAGCAGTAGGAGAATGCAGACTGGCCAGCTGACACAGTTCTATAAGTGACAGCCATGGAGTGAGAGTCATCAGATCTAAGACAGTAAGGAGGATGGAAAGATAGGAGGAGAGGTAGGAGGGTAGAGAATCAAACCAAAATTTGGATAGTGAATTTGACAATGTGGGAGAGATGTCTGTTTGAAAGGGAGGGAAATGCATGAGAGTGGTATAGATTACAGTGATATGTGGGGGGAGCATCAAGAAAGAGCCTACAGAAGGAGTGGAAGATGGAATCCAATCCAGAAAGAAAAGACTTTGGAGCAGCACTGGAGACTACATCACAGTAGTCAAAGATAGGGAGTATCATTTTCTGGACAAGTTTGCACCTGGCCGATAGAGGCAAGCAACTTTGGTTACTGTATAAGGTGCAAAGCTTGAGGCTTAGTTTTTTCAGGATAGCTTCCACATATCCAGAAAAGTTGAGGTGCTGGTCAAGCCAAAGGTCTTGGAGATGGTCTTCTTGGCACTGAGGAAGAGTTGGTGAGAGCTTAGCCAGAGATGAACTTTGTCGAAGTCATAATGTAGTCTGGCCACTACATCAGTAGGAGACTGGCCAGAGGTGAACAGGACCATGCCATCAGTATACATTTGGATGGACGATGTAGAACATACTGACAGGAGGTCACTTAGGAAAATGGAGAAAAGTAGAGGGCCAAGCACTGAGCCCTGAGACTCACCAGTGTAGATAGGGAGTGGGGGAGATATCAAGTCAGCTATTCTTACTGATTGAGTCTCATCTACCAGATAGACTATATACCAGTTAGTGGCAGGCTTAGACAGACCAGCTGAAGAAAGGTTGTCCAGAGGGAGGGTGTGGGAGACCATGTCAAAAGCCTTGGCAAGGTTGACAAAAATGGAAGATGTAATGTGACCACTGTCCATCCCTGTGAGGATGGAATCTGTGAGCCTAAGTAGGGAAGTTGTGGTCAAGTGATCTTTCTGAAATCCAGATTGGAAAGTTCAGAAGAAGGAGGAGTCATAGAGGAAGGAAGGAAGAGAGTTGGGCAAGAACCAAGTGTTCCTGCAACTTGGCAAGGCTAAGTAGAAGCGATATAGATCGGCAGTTCCCAGGTGAGGAAGGATCTCCATCCTTGGGCAGGGGAAGTACAATAGTGTGCTTCCAGGTGTCTGGAACAGCAGCCTAAGTGAAGGAGTGGTTTAGTAGATCAGATAGTGGTGAGGAGATGACAGGGGAAGACAGGTAAAGGAGTTTAGGTTCAAGCTAATCAGGTGAACCACCTTTTGAGGGGTTGAGTGAGAGCTGGGCATCTATGGTGTCAGCAGGGGAAATCTGAAAGAAGCAGAAGCTGTCTGGGAGGAATACTGCTGGTGTTTGCATTGGGGGATGAGATTGAGGGATGAGGATGGGAGTGAGGATAGGAGGGCAGAGGCAGAGGATGTAAAGTAGGAGTTAAATTCTGAAGCAACGGTAGGATGGTCAGATATTAGTATGTTGTTTACTTTGATGAGTGGTGTAGGTGGTTTAGATGTGGGGGACAAGAGGTTGTGGACCACCTTCCAGAATTTAGATGGTTTACTTATGTTAGTTTCAAAGGTGGATTGGAAGTATTCTGCCTTGGTTAACTGAATAGCTTTTGTGCATGAGTTCCAGAGAGTGCGATATATGTCGAAGTCACTGGGCAGCTTAGAGATTCTATGAGTCTTCCATGCATGGTCTCAAGCGCATTGACAGGCCAACTGCTGTGGGGAGATCCAAGGGAGGTTATTTCTGCAGACTCTGGAGCACTTTATTGTGGCATGTATGTTCCAGGTATTGAGAAATTTATTGGTGAAATAATCCAGAACTTCATTAACTGATTTTGCAGCTGCTATAGGTGTCCAGTCCATTTGGTCTAGGTCTTGGTAGGGTGGGACAAAGTCCAGCAATTTGTAGTAATGGAGTTGCAGTAATTTGTGAGGAGCATTTGGCCTATGAATTTTACAAACCAAGTAGATCATATGATGATCACTTATGGCATCGGGAAGTAACCCAGATTGGATAACCATGTGGGACTGGGAAGTGAGGGCCCAGTCAATCAGGGAGTGATTTGGGGTTTTAGGGTTTAAGCAAGTTGGTTCATGGATAAGTTGCATTAGGTTTGGGGCAATTATGTTGTTTTGAGCCTTACTTAGAGAGGAGGACAGCCAGCTTTGGTTGAAGTCACCCATGATAAATATTTCACCTGAGGTGGTATATGGCACGATGGAGGTGATGAGATTAGAAGCAGTGGAGAAGGAGAGACCAGGACACCAGTACACACCAGCAATAACAAGCATTTGTCAATGACAAATGTTTGCTTGCTGATATTAGCATTGGAAGTGCAGGAGTTAGACAGATGTAGAATAGGAATGGCAGTGAAGTACTGAACTCACGCCAATCCCACCTCCACCTTGTAGAGGTGGACAGGCATTTGGGTGTGCCTTTGGGTCATCACCTATAATGCTTATGCCATGTAACCTCACCCTATCCTGTAGACACCGACAAGTGTTGAGGTGTGCCTTGGGGTATTCAGCTTTATAGTCACCCAATTCCATAAGGACATGCGCTGAAATGGGTGCAGTATAAGAGAATGGGGTGAAGTCTGTGGCCGAAGAGTCCAGGGCACACCTCGTGCCTGTTATAGGCTTCAGGGTGGGGGTGGGGGTTGAATGGCATGAGCATTACAGCCGGCAGTCCAAAGGCACACCAATGACATCTGTCTCTCTGCACAGGATGGGACATTATGGTTAGAAACCCTAACACCCTGGGCGTTTGTTGGTATTTGCACTACAAATTT
Source organism: Neoceratodus forsteri (assembly GCA_016271365.2). NCBI lineage: Eukaryota > Metazoa > Chordata > Ceratodontiformes > Ceratodontidae > Neoceratodus > Neoceratodus forsteri. Next base: position 763,827,798 of record CM028138.1, read on the forward strand.
TCAACATGGCCTTTTTGTGACCCCACCTCATGAAAGCATTTGGGACCTCTGCTCATGAACACTGGCACTGTGATTTTGTGAATCTGTCCCAAATGCTGATTTCCCACAGTGACCGTGCCATTCTGTGCCAGATGTGCAAAAACACAGTTTGGGCAGCATGTGAAAAATAACAGCTGTACCATTCATGTGGCAGTGTGAAGAGATGGCAATGTTGAAAATCTGGAGTGAAAATTTGAAAAGTTCTCGAACTTATGAGCGTACGTGGAAACTGCTCAATGCATGCTAGTAACACTGTCATTTAGTGGAATTATTTCACCAAATTTTCAACATTGGTATTTTGTGACCTCTGCTCATGAACAGTGTCACTATGATTTTCCTAATCTGTCCCAAATACTGATTTCCCACAGCGACCGCTATTGTGCAATGGATGTGAGAAAACACATTTCAGCTAGGATGTGAAAAATGACAGCTGTACTGTTTATAAGGAGGTGTGAAAAAATGCCAATGTTGAAAATCTGGAGTGAAAATATTACAAATTTGCGAAGTTACAAGTGTGTTGAAACTGCACAATGCACACTCATAACACAGTCATTTTTTTTTAATTTTTTCATCAAATTTGCAACATAGGCTTTTTGGGAGCCCACCTCATTAAAAGTGACACTCGTTTTGTTAGTTAGTCCCAAAAGGTGATTCCACACAGTGACCGTCAAATCACCTTTCTGGACCGAATAACAGATGACAGTGACTGAATTCATGAGGTAGGGTCCCAAGAACCCCATGTTGAAAATCTGGTGCCAAAATTCACAAAAATGGCACATACATACACCTAAGCTGGAAAAAACCCATTTATGCCATTATACAGCTTACTGGCAATTCTTCATTTCACAGTCAGCTTAGAAGAGTGCAGTCATGTTCCTGCTCCACAGAAGATCATCCCACCAGGCTCCAGAGGTAAATATGAGGTGGGGGTGTGTGAGGAAGTTGGGTGCACAGAGGGTGGGTGTGAGTTGGGGAGGGGGCACTGGAAACAACAAGGGACTGTTTTTTTCTTTTACATGTTAAAAAAAATAAAACCATTGCAGGAAGGTTTTTCCTTTACAGGTTTGTTTTTGGTAAACTGGGGTGGGCTCCCAGTGTACCACCTGTATTTTTGAGGGAGGAGGACTGAAGCTGATGGGAATTGGGCCCCCCTGTCAGCACAGAAAATGGGTCTGTGTTGGGGGGGTTGCATGTTGCCATGGGGGACTGGGCACCCCTTTGGCATATAAAACTGTTACAAGGACATTATGCCGATGGGGATTGGGCTCCCCCGTCGGCAAATTAACTGGGGAGGGGGCATGCCAACAGGGGGACTGGGCATCCCAATCAGCTTCCATGGGGACTGTGAGAGGTGGACAGTGACAGCCACAACCATGTTTATTGAAATGGGACCCCAGCCAAGGCATGCTGTTATTTGCCGCTGGAATCAGGTAGCACTCCAGCAAAAAAACAGCTGATTGTTAAATGATGGGGTGCTCCCTGATTGCAGTGGCAAATTTCCTTCAGGTTGGTGGCACGCTGCAATACTGCTGTCGACAGCATGCTCCTCTATTGGCACCACAGAGACCAGCCCTAAAAAGCACTGCTGGCATTGGCCACAACACTGCCGCACCTCAACAACTCGCTTCTCCAGCAAGCTGCCGCAACATGTTTCTTGTGCATGCCTGCAAGCAAATATAAAAATGTGGACAGAGTAAGGCAGGGATAGTCTTATGACAAGTGCCTCGTAAGTTGTGGGGATGGATGTAAATATGATAATGGTGGATTGGATTGATGTGGTTGTGTAGATTGCTACACCTTCTCCCCTGTCCTTGTGGTCTTGACGTGAGTTGGTGTAGCTCAGGATAGATAGAGTGGGGTGCTGAATTTTGTTATTAAGCCATGTTTCTGATAGGATGAGGATGCTGGGTGTAAGTGAGACAATGAGTGGCTGTAGTAGGTTGATTTTTGATAGGAGGCTATGTATAATATGGTGGAGGAGTTTGAGGCCTCGGGGGAGGTTTGGTAAGTTTAAGGGGCAGTGATCATGGTTGGTGTTTGATGTTAGCAAGGTAATGGGGGGATTGGACCCGGGTTGGGGTTTATATCACCAGCTGATAGAAGTAGTAATGTGATGACGATAAAGTGAAGTTTTGAACTTTTACACCATGGCTGAAAATCAGTTGACCCTTGGAAAGGGGGATTATTATAGGAGAGCAGAGACTGGATTTTTAATTAGCCATAAAAATGCATATACAGTGGTCACTGATATGAGTGAAGCATGAGGTATGAGTTGAAAATGGGCCCATGAATGGCAGAAGAGAAAGATGGTGTTACTGCTAATAGGAACTTAGGAGCATGTAGAAGAGGAAAGCACCAAAAAGGGGGGCTGGGAGGGAGGGTTAGGGAAGTAGGTGAAAGTAGGGATGGCAAGAATGGGGAGGAGGAAAAGGAGAAGGAATGGAGAGGTTGTTTGCATGGTGGCAAAACTGGCTTGTTAGGCAGCAGTGGTTTTTTAGTAAGTCTGGGTGATGGGTTTGGAGAGACTCAGGAAAAATTTGAGCAGTGATATACCTAGCACATTTTTTGCACTCAACTAGTGAAATAGTATTGCATAAGTAGTTTAAGCCCACAGAGCAACTAGTTGTGGAGAAGTATTTAGGAATATGTTTACACCCTCTAGTCTCTGCTGTTAATATTTACTTTGACAGTTAGATGAACTGAGCACTAGTTTTGGGGTGAGCTCTGTGCTGGGCTGATCACATCAATTGAGCACTTCTAGTGGTGGAAAAATATAATGTGGCAATCTGAATGTAGACACTAAGTTTTTTTCCTGTGAACACTGATACTGTGACCCAGCAGTGACTATGTAGTTAACTGCCTAGATAGGGCGGGTGAGTGGGGAGCCAGTGCACAGTGCCGGTGGGAAGTCTGTGGCATGAGCTGGTGGCAGAGAAGCAGGCAGCGGCTCAGCAGGTCGAGGAAATGAGTGCCTGGTCAGGGCACTCCTAACTAGAAGGGAGGAAAAGGAGAAAAAGATTAATTTCAAGACAATTAAATCGGTGGGCAGGGGTGGACAAAGATTGGAGACAAGGGGACAGCTTGGGATCAGGACAAAGAGGAAATAGTTAGACTTGTGGGAGGGATTACAGGGTGACAATGGGAGAGGGGATAGATGGAGAGAACAAGTGGGGGCAGGGCGAGGCTCAGGGAAGCACAGTACAGGAAAACACTGCCCAAATGCTGTTAGAGCTGGAGTGAGGGTAGGGGAGAGGACTGAGAAAGGGCAGGAGTGGGAGAAGAAAGTGGAGAGTGGGGAGAGCTGCTTAAATGAGAACAGTTTACAACAGCTTTTCTAACAAATTTGCTTTCTAAAACAGGAATACAGTTGGCATGATAGCAATTACATAACAAGGAAATACAACTGTAGGCTAGTAGTTCTTTTAGATGCATATAGTGACAGTAACTAGTAAAAATAATTTTTAAACCAAAACAATACAGTTAGGAGGCAGAGCTATATAATACAGGGTAAGCAGAGTCAATTATGAAGCAAACAGTGCAGATTGAAAATGCAAGTTTGGCAGTGGCAGAGAGTAGCCAATAGGCAGTCTAAGAAAGGAGACAATCACCAAGATTCAGGAAGAAGTGCCCAAATTCAAGCCAGTGCTCTGATTTTTCCCGATAATGTACCTTCTTCATCTCTAGCTTGAGCTGGTGGCAGAGAAATGGGAGGCAGCTAGCAGGAGAGCTACTCCACAGGTCGGGGAAAGGAGTGCCTGGTCTGGGGCCCTCCTAAATTCTTCACCTGTAGCTTGAGCTGGTGACAGAGAAGCAGGCAGCTGCTAGGAGGAGAGCTGCACCATGGGTCAGGAAAAGTATCGCCCAGTCGGGTACCTCCTAACTTCTTCACCTGTGGCTTGAGCTGGTGGCAGAGAAGTGGGCAGTGGCTAATGGAGATCTGCACTGTGGGTCAGGGAAAGGACGGCCTGGTCAGGGGGCCTCCTAACATCTTCACCTGTGGCTTGAGCTGGTGGCAGTGAGGTGAGCAGTGGCTAGCAGAAGAGCCACATCAAGGGTCAATGAAAGAAGTGCCCTGTCAGGGGCCTCCTAACCCTTCCTTTTCTTACCACTAAGGTTCCCTTATGCAAGTCCCATGCATTCTTGTATCATGTTACAGTCTGTAACACGACCACCTCTGCTGGGAATATATCTGAAGTATTTTTTCTTTTCTCTTCTGATACCTGGAATTTTTTCTGTCTTACAGTAGTGAGTGTTCTGTGTGGAACAGTACTGTCCAGTGGCTGACATAATGAGTTATATTCCATCTCATACATCATCAACCCTTTGACCTCACTGTCTGTGACATCAATCTGACCAAGAAGAGCCAATCACCTGCTGCCAGACCAGTCACTTGTGATGTCACAATAAGTGAGGCCACAATGCTGATGAAGTATGAAGAGGGAGAGAACTAGATATATCAACTGTCAGGTAAAGTGCAGCGCTTTACATCCACCAAATGCTACAAGGCAGAAACCCTTGTAATGAGCAAATGGAAAAATAAAAAGTAACGACTGATTGCTTTTAAATATTAATAACATTTTCTGTCTGTTATTTTTGGTGCTGTTAACTCTTCAATGTTTAAACAAATATTTACTGCTTTTCCTCTTTCCCAAAGGAAAAAAAAAACAAATGACTGCAACTTGTTCAGGATATTTTTTTTTCTTGATCCTCTGCACAGTCTTCCCCTGTCCTTCTTAACCTCACATTCCCTCCCCTTATCTCGCCTTATCACTTACTTACCTAATAAAGGTCTTGTCCCCCTTAGTTACTCCTTTAGCTATCCTTTCCTTAGTTTGTGTCTTTGCACCCCTCACCACCTTTCCTGCTTCCCTCGGCTTTTCCTGGTACACCAACCTATCCACTTCTCTCTGCATCTGTTTGCACCTCCTGAGTGCTACCCTTTTATTTTATTTTTTTGTAGACTTTGTTTCTCTCCTAGTAAATGGGTGGGTGATATGCCACCCTATCAGCCCCAGGACTCTTCCTCCTTGCATCCCACACCAGACCACTTAACTGGGTGGCCCATAGCTTAACCATACAACAGGGCTTCCCTTGGGGGAGCTGGAGGAGACACCATGACCAACCAGAGGCCCCAGCCAAGACTTAAGCCTGAGGTATCATTTGGGCAGTGGTCCAGGGATATCACGGAGCTCCATAATCAGGGTTTTCTGCTTTGCTTCTCCAGGAGAGCAGACAAGCAATGACATCAGCATGGGAAGGATGCACTCCTGTATCCATCCCACAGACATCAGATGATGACGTGTGCCAGGTGATCCTGGCTGCTAGGCACCCAATCTCCACTAGGTGTCATTAGCATGCTGGGTATTCACAACTCTCCCCTGGCAGTAGACGGCTGTCCATGGGACATTCACCCAACCTCCCCAGGCTGACTATGTTAAGCACCATGCTCACTTCTGATCACAGGTAATAAGAACTACAGGCATTAGTGCTACTGATGCAGCAGCAGGCTGGCATTACCCTTGTAACTTTTTACTTTTGTGGCCACTCATCTCAAAAACCATGGAGGTCTCTTCTTCCTCCTGTTTTTGCTCACTTCTTTTGTGCAGAGGTTTGTTACCCTCACTATGTTTTATTTTGTCTCACTGTCCCTCCAACCCATCCAGACTACCCCCTAGTCTCTGAGGCATTCTTCCATTTTTAATTTAAATCTTCTCTCCTGAAGTCCAGAACTCTTGTCCTTGTGTGATTTGCCTCTGCTGCAGTCCTTATGTTAAACCACAATGTAAGCTGTTCACTGGTCCCCAGGTGGCATCCCACCTTGACATCTGCAATACTGTCTCTGTTTGTGAGCACCAGGTACAGAATTGCCCCATCATAAGTTGGTCACGTGAGTAGACGCCTGTGAAATGCCCCCTGCAAGGAAGAAGCTATGATTGCCCTGCTGCTGGCTGAGTTCACAGCTGAAAGACTCCAATCTATATCCAGCAGACAGAAGTCCTCCACCAGCAGCACCGAACCCTTTTCTGTCATCATGCTGATGGTTTCCTCTAGTGCCTTATCTAGTGTCTCCCTTTGTGCTGGGGGTCTGTTTATTACCACAGTGCAAATAGTGTCTCCAGTCCTGTCCCCAGGGTGATTTACAGTAGCTCTAGTGCCTCCTTCCCTCCCCCAGCTCTATTGCATTCCTATCACCTTGATATACCCCCTTACATACAGCTCAACCCCTTCCCCTACTTTCTCCACCCCATCCTTCCTGAACTGAGTGTAGCCTGGTATGGCCATGTGCCAGTTATGATTCCCTGTGCTCTGTGACTCAGTAATGGCCATAATATCAAGGCCCATCTCCACTCTGCTGGTGTCTAGGACTGGAACTGTATTTCCAAGATACCTTGCATTTATACCTATGGCCCTCCATACCTTGCTACCACTCTGCCTGCAACCCCAATTCCCCTGTGTGCCTGCCTCATTTTCCATCTCTTTTTGTTACTTTTGTTCCCATTCTCTTGTCCTCAACTACTCTGAGACTTCCATCAATCTGCTCCCTGTGGGAATTTCTTCCCCTTGGTTCCTCCCATCCCATTGCTTCTGTCTGTGTGTGTGTGTGTAGGGGGGGAGTTTATTTTTCCCTTTGTCTTTCTGTCACTCCCCTCAGCTAGTATACATGTTTATCTAAGTAACATTTAAACCGTCCCTTGATGACTGCAGTTCCCTTCATAGTCAGATGCAAGCCATCAGCTCTGTATATGCCCATATTCCTCAAATGCAAAATATGAGAGAATGCTACACATGGAAAAGACAGTCTGCATATCTTTAACCTTGAACCCTGGTTACCCAGTGACTGAGACAATGCTCTAGCACTTCGAGCCATGGAACCAATTTGCTCTGCATTAGAAGATGTGTGATGCACATTTTAATGCTGATGGGCTTAGAGCTATAATGGTCAGCTTTATGTATCAGAAGCCAAAAACCCTGCTTCTCTTCCTATGTGGTGGTTTAAAGATGGTGGTATCATTTATGGAGAACCAGCAGCCCTACTCTTCTGTATCCATTCCCCTTCTCTCTATCTCTTTCTCTTTCTCTGTCTCTGTCTCACTCTGTTTGCAATAACCCCTCTCTGTAACCCCTTGACTTTATCCAAACCTTACTTCTCTTGTACTGTACTAATATTCTGGAAAGCCTCAGCTTGCTGGCTTAGTAAACACAGAATAGCTAGCATGCTTCACATCAGATTTACAGATAACAAAGGCTACAGCATATTGTATAACATTAGAGTACAATATCTTCTTACATTAAGTATTGAATATTTACTTTTTTATTAAAGCTTATATCACGCATGTTACAGTAGGTTACAAGACAATAAAGAACTTACAAAGGGTTGTAGTACTGCATTCTCTTAAACTATGAAAATTTTGCTGTTTTACTTTAAATGATGTCTCTATTACGGGATTGCCCTGCTGTGTTAGAAAATATAGGATTAATTTACAAAACTTTCTCAACATTGAGTTTTTCAACTGTTTCTCAAGAGATGTTCACCAATCATATCTATACTTCTCTTCCCTATATTTTGTATAACTCAAACAAATGTGACGTTGGGACGTGGTTAGTTGTATATATGGTTATAAGTGAATTTCAAGAAGTTTATTGGTTATTTCATTCTCAAAAACAGACTGAGAGAAACTGGTAAACAACATCTAAAAAGGTAATTAGTTTTCTGATTGGTCTGTGTCTGTCTTAGGATGTCATATTTATCTGCAGATTTAAACTTTCTACAGCGAAGTGAACTCAGTTACAATCAGAGAGTGAAGAGAGAGGTAGTTCTGTAGCTGTGATGCCAGTCAGGGACCCAATCTTTATTAGATTAGAAATGTGTCATAGAGTTCAGCTCCTTGTTTTGACTTTCCTGAGTCTGCAGACAACAATATGTAAGTATTTCTTGTTATTTTAAATATAGTGGAGCCCACTAAAATGAATATCTTAGAAGAGACTGATAAAATGAATACTTTTACCATGTCAAGATTTATTTTCATCTTTTATGTACTGGGACACTCTCTTGAATGAATAACAGATAAAGGAATAAACTTGTTGAAAGCATAAAAGAGCCATGTCCAGAAAAGCAGAATATAACGTTTTGTTCTGTTTATAGAATAGATCTGTAAAATGCACAATTTTGCTGTTCATCAATTTTAGTTAAAGCAATATTTTCAGAAATCCTCTCCAATGAATCTCTGATTTTTAAAAATCCAGATGAAGCAGCGTGCACACTTTACCTGCATTTAGGCAGCACATGTAGCACTGCTCCACTGTAGTATATTATTTAATATCATTATCAATGTAAAGGCAATCCACATTGCCTGGGAATATTGGAAATCATACTGTCTGTGCTTTATACCAAAACAATGCCAGCATGTGTTTAACTATCATGGTGTAGATATTATTTTGATAAATATTTACCAGATGTGTTCTGTCTGTGCTCAGCTGTGCCACATTCACAAGTTAAAACCTGCAGTGCCTCTTAGTTATTCTATATATATATATATATATATATATATATATATATATATATATATATATATATATATATAGTACTAGGGGCCACTATGAGACTTTCCATGGGTTCAAACTTTTGGGTTCAAACAAACATGTCTCACCCCTAAATATCACTGTACTAGTTGTTAGGCATATTAAGGGGGTAGTGGTGCAGTATGTTAATATGGTCTGAAATAAACAACACACTTTTGTACCATGTAGCAATGTTATATGACAAACTGTAAAAAATGTTTTGCTACCCATTCTGTAGTTATTAATAAATATAAAGTCATTATATATGCCTTCTGATAAATAACAGTAGCTTTAGATTAAAATTCACATGAGTTTCACTTAATGCTCAAGTTTTGTTTTGTGGCTGTGCAACCTTACAAAGACTGACATTTGTTGAAATACATATTTTCTAATATTTGGTGTATAAAGGTTTTGATCTCCATCAACAACTGTTTTACAGTAAATCTGTGAAAATAATTTACTAGAACTTTATTGTTTAGTCTGTACAGCAGGGCACAATGAAATTACATTTATTTTATGTCATGCAAAACAGCTTAGAGCCTATACAGTACATGCCAACTGAATAGGAAGAGAGGAGGATGCAATAATTTTTTTTATTTTGGCTTGGTTTGGGAGCAGATTTTCCATTTTGTTGGGGTGCAAAGTATATACTATGGAGTGGTCAGAATAATTCTGCAGCTGGACAATTCTGAAGATTGTGGTGTGGTCAGGACATATGCGATACTCCCTAGGTCACAAATGGTACATTTTATACAGTAGTAAATATGTTTAAGGGTTTTATTTTTCAGTCATTAATCAAGAATAAAGAGAAATGGCAAAATAGCTAGGAGCATGCTGGTTGTCTGGGATGGGGCCGGGGGTAGGCTTTACTGTATTTCAACCCAAGGAGTAGAGCGATGGATTTTGGAATGTAGCAGACAATACTAGGAAATGTCTGTGACATACAGCCCTGGGGAAACTAATATTCTGAAATAGGACTTCAGTAAGTTGGGGTAAGGCGTCATCTATGTGCCAGTATTCCTTGAGATCAAAAATGTTAATTTTTAAAGTAACGCTACTCCTCATTAATATTCTGGTTGTGTGGTCTGTTGGTTAGAACCCTGACTTGGTGACAAGAAAGTCACAGTTGTATCTGATTGTATTCCTCTGATTTGTTTTGTTTTTGTATTTTGTATGTTTCCATGCCCCCGGAAATAGACACTTCTGGTCCTTAGATTCTTATCCAGTCAACAAACTATTAAGAAAAAAAAGATGACATCTCAGTATTGTCAAATACTCATGGTATTATCTTGAGAAAGTAATTTAACTTCTCAGTTGCTCCAGTCCTTCAGCTGGAATAGGTAAATGTTGGACCCCACTTAAAGTGAGATGTTGCATCTCTGCTGGTTTGTCCTGTGTAAATCCAATTTAACAATGGATAAACACAGGACCTCACTGAGAATGAGATGTTGCATCTCTGTTGGTCTGTCCTGTGTAAATCCAATTTAACAATGTGTAAATGGAGGAGCTCACTAAGAATTAAATGTTGCATGACTACTGGGCTGTCCTGGGCAAACACCTTGCAAGATACATACAAAATAGAACCCCACTGAAAATGAGATGTTATAACTTTGCAGGACTGTCCAAGGTAGATGCACTGTAAAAACACATTAGACAAGAATGAGATACTGACTCTCAATCAGACTATCATGGGAAACACAATGTGCAAATAAATAAAAGATACACCCTGCTGAAAATGAAATGATGCAGCTCAGCTGGCCTATGCTGCTAAAAAAAACAATAGAAAGAAAAGGGTAAAAGCAAGATCCAACTGAAAATAAGATGTTGCATCTCAGATGAGCTATCCTATGGAAATGCATTGTACAAATGGTTAAGTGCAGGTCTGTATAGGAAATTAGATATTATGTCTCAGCGGGGCTGTTCTTGTTAGATGCATTTTAAAAGCAGGACCCCACAGAAAAAGTAATGTTGCATCGTAGCTATCCTCAGGAAAATTGTAAAAATGGGTAAAAGTGGGACCCAATAAAAATTACATTTCTTCCCAGCTTCATGTTCTAAATACACTGTAAAAATAGGTAACAGTATGGCTTTACTGAAAACAAAATACTGCATCTCAACCTGGCTAGCTTGGGTACTATTTTGTAAAAATGGGCAACAGCAGGACCCCTCTGAAATCACATGTTTCATCTCAGCTTGGTTAGCCCTACAAAATACATTGTAAAAATGGGTAAAAGCAGGATCAGACATTGCATCTCAGCTGAGAGAGCCCTTGGAAATACACCATAAAAATGGTAAAAGCAGGACTCCACCAAACTCAAATGTTACATCTCAGCTGGGTTATCTCTGGAAAATACATTGTAAAACTGGCAAAAGCAAGACCACACAGAAATCAGATGTTGCATCTCAGCTGGGTTATCCCTGGCAAATGCATTGTTAAAATGGGTTAAAGCAGGACCCCACTGAAACCAGACGTTGCATCTTAGCTGGGTTATCTCTGGGAAAGACATTGTAAAAACAGTTAAAATCAGGATCACACTGAAATCAGATGTTGCATCTTAGATGGTTTATCCTTTGGAAATGCATTGTAAGCAAGCAATAACACATGACGAGGTGTGGGTTACGTTCTGATAACAGCATGCCCTTGGGTGTACTAAGGCACGAGGCACTTGTGCCGAGTGCCTTATGCCCCGGGAGTGCTCTTATCAGTACATAACCCACACCTCAGAGTGTGTTATTGCGCTTATAAAATGGGCCCATGGTAAAGAAATTTATATATCAAAAAAATGTTATAAGTATATACAAGAAAAAATAAAGAATTATGATTTTATCATTTGAAAAAAAAATCCCTCGTTATGTGTTGGAATGGAGGATTTGCATTAAAAGTTAGCAGTAGTGACTGGTGTTTGTCTGTGTTTCTACTGTCCTCAGAAATACAGACAGACATAGAAATACCCCAAAGCAAGTTTATTTTGTTTTAATATTTTATTAATTTGAACATGGAGTTGTACTTTCGTGCAGTTAGCAGCAAGTCTGAGTGACCGAGTCTGTTATGGGTTTTGTATTAACTGTATCCCCCCCAACCCCGATATACAGAGAGCATTTATTTTGCAAATTTCCTTTAATTTTGTTGTCATATTTCTTTTTTGTTTTCTGTTGACATGGATCGTTTGCCCAATTGTGACCAAGCATGTTCCTCATCGTCCGCTGTACATCATGATTTCTTGCTTCGAGGTCGGGCTCGCAGGTTATTTCTTTGTTTCAAAAATTTTTTTTTTTTCCTTATTAATATGGTTTTTAATAGTTGCTTGTCAGCTATTGAAGTTGGATTTAAAGGACAGTAAGGCAGGAGAAAGGGGGGGCTCTGATGCCAGAAAAGCTGAGTAGAGGGAGCGAGAGTTGGACCTGTGTGGAAGAAATGTATAGGACTGTGAGTAAAAAATAAGGCTGTTTATGGGGTTTTGTAGGAAGGGTGACATTAGAAAGACACAGTGTTAGGTGTTCTGTTCAGTGGATTTTTTAATATGTTGGTGTTTGTCAAGGGGTGCTTGATTTACCACTGTTGAGGTAGTTCTGCACGAGATCTGCTGCTGAATAGTTAATTGTGAAGTGTGTAGCAGTCTCTGCTTTTGTTTACTGTGGCCAGTGGGCAGTGGTATGGTGTTGTTATGTGGTCCCAGGGTGAATGCTAATGCCGGTTGACCAGGATATCATTTGATAAGAACACGGGTCTGAAGGTCTTTTAGCCAATCAGATTCATTTATTTTAAATTCCTATTTTATAAAAATGGATAAAAGCAGGACCCCACTGAAATCAGATATTGCATCTTAGATGGTTTATCCCAGGAAATAATTGTAAAGATGGGTATAAGCAGGACCCCACTAAAATCAGATGTTATATCTCATCTGGGTTTTCCATGGCAAATACATTGCAACAACTGGTAAAATCAGGACCCCACTGAAAATGAGATGTTGCATCTCAGCCTGGTTTATTCCTGAGAAATACGTTGTAAAAACAGTATAAGCAGAATCATGCTGAAATGAGATGATACAGCTCAGCTGGGCTATCCCTGAGAAATACATTGTAAAAATTGATAAAACAGGATCCCACTGAAACCAAATGTTACACCTTAGCTGGGTTAGTCCAGGGAAATGCATTGTAACACTTGGTAAATGCAGGACCCCAATGAAAATGAAATGATGCATCATTGCTTGGCTACCCTGGATAAGTTTGCTGTAAAACAAACTGTCAACAGGTGCACAAAATTGAAGAGAGAAAGCATTTAGTCAGAACACTTTTAATATTCGAACATTTTTTCCATTTCAGTGGTCAGGAGAAGGGCAGTGATATTTTATTTTTCAAAAGATAAACTGATAACCGCACAAACACACACACACACACACACACCCACACACACACACACACTCACACACCTACAGATGCATGTATTTATAATGGTTACAGGAGGTACAGCAAACATAACCTAGAACTTACCTGGTACAGAATAAACAAGCATTCGTCAATGCAGAATGTTTGCTTGCTGGCATTGGCATTGGTAGTGTAGAAGTTACAGAGCTGCATTACAGAAATGGCAGTGAAGTATTGAACTGAAGCCAACCCCACCACCACCCTGCAGAGAGTGACAGGCATTGGGGTGTGCCTTTGGGTCGTCAGGCATAACAGCCATGCCATTTCACCACACCCTACCCTGCAGACACTGACAAGTGTCACGGTGTGCCTTGTGGTCTTTGGCCTTATGCGCACCCCATTCCATCAGGAAATATGGTGAGATGGGTGTGGTACAGGAGAATGGGGTGAACTTTGGGGCCGAAGAGTCCAAGGCATACCTCGATGCCTCTCACTGGCTGCAGGGTGTGGAATGGTATGAGCATTACAGGCAAGAATCCCAAGTCACAGCCCTGATGCCTTTCATTCTCTACAGGGTGGGTTGTTATGGTTGGAAACCCTAACACCTCAGGCATTCGTTGGTATTTTCACTCCAAATTTTGAACATGGCTTTTTTGTGACCCCCACCTCATGAACAGTGTCAATATCAGTTTGTTAGCCGAAAGCTGCTTATGCACAGCGACTATGGCATTTATAGCACCACAGGTGCAAAAACACATTCCGAACAGGTTGTGAAAAATGACAGCTGTACTGTACATGGGGAGGTGTAAAAAATGGCAATGTTGCAAATCTGCAGTAAAAATATTAAAAAAACTGGTGAAGCCATGAGCGTGCATAGAAAGTGTGCAACGCACACCCATAATGCAATTAGTTTGGGGATTTTTTACAGCAAATTGTCAACACAGGCATTTTGGGACCTCCGATCATGAACAGTGTCACTGTGATTTTCTTTATCTGTGCCGAACAATGATTACCCACAGCGACCACACTTCTCTACGCTGAAAGTGTGAAAACACATTTTGGCCATGTTGTAAAAAATGACAGCTGTACTGTTCATAAAGAAGTGTGGAAAAATGCCACTGGTGAAAAGCTGGACTGAAAATATTACAAAGTCATGAACTTACGAGGGTGCAAGGAAACTGCGCAATGCTCACTCATAACACAGTCATTTTATGGACTTTTGTCACCAAATTTTCAACATAGCCATTTTAAGACCTCTGGTCATGAACAGTGTAACTGTGATTTTCTTAATCTGTCCCAAACATTGCTTTCGCACACCGACTGCGCCATTGTGAGCTACGTGGGCAGAAACACGTTTTGGGCAAGATGTGAAAAATGACAGCTTCACTGCTCATAAGGAAGTGTAATAAAATGTCAATGTTGAAAATCTGGAGTGAAAATATTGAAAATTCGCAAACTTACGAGCGTGCGTAGGAACTGCGCAACACGCGCTCATAAAACAGTAATTTTTAGGAATTTTTTACCAAATTTTCAACATAGCCATTTTAAGACCTCTGCTCATGAACAGTGTCACTGTGATTTTCTTAATGTGTCCCATACATTGATTTCAGTACACCAACTGCGCCACTGTGCGCTACATGGGCGGAAACACATTTTGGGCAAGATGTGAAAAATGACAGCTGCACTGCTCATAAGGAAGTGTAATAAAATTGCAATGTTGAAAATCTGGAGTGAAAATATTGAAAATTTGCAAACTTACGAGCATGCGTAGAAACTGCGCAACGCACGCTCGTAAAACAGTAGTTTTTTGGAATTTTTCCACCAAATTTTCAAAATGGGCTTCTTGACAGCCCACCTTATGAACACTGGCAGTGTCGTTTCATTACTCGGACCTGAAAGATGATTTCGCGCAGTGACTGCAAAATCACCCTTCGGGCCCGAATAATGCCATGACAGTGAAGCAGTCATGAGAAGGCGTCCCAAAAACCCCATGTTGAAAATTTGGTTCAAAAATTCAAAAAAATGCCTGAGATATGCAGTAAAGTTGGAAAAACCCTATCTATCCCATTATACAGCTTACCGGCATTACCTCAGTTCGCGGTCGGCTTTGAAGAGTGCAGACGTGTTCCTGGTCCACCGAAGATCATCGCGCAGGAGTCCAGAGGTAAGTATGGGGTGGGGGAGTGTGGGGAGGCAGAGTTTGCAGTGGGTGGGCGCAGGTGGGGGCTGAGACAGCGAGGGACCATTTTTGAGTTTCAGGTATTTTTTCTTTAAAATGACGACGAGACGTTTTCCACATGGGGTGGGCTCCCAGCGTGGCAGAAGTACGGCTGGTGGGGGGTTGGGGGCATGGAGCTGACGGGGGATTGGGCACCCCCATTGGCGATTGCATGTGTTGCCACACTGGGGTGGGCTCCCAGCATGGCACCCTGTACTCTGGGGGGGCAGTGGAGCCAACGTGGCATTGGGCACCCCCGTCAGCTATAGGATGTGTAGCCACGCTGGGGTGGGCACTCAGTGTGGCATACAGAACTCTGTTTTGGTGGGGGCGCAGCACAGCCGATGGGGATTGGGCAGCCCCTTGGCTACACAGTGTGTGGAGTGAGACGCAGTATGCATGCGGTGTGTATATGTGTGTGTGTGTGTGTGTGTGTGTGTGTGTGTAGGGGAGCGCCGCTGGCAGGCGATATCTTATCACTGCTCACTGAAGCATAGCTCCCCTTTCAACTGTATGCCACTGCATTTTGGGCTGTCATAGACAGCTCGAGCAGGCATTGGAGAACTGCTACCACGCCTGCAAACACACTGCCTGAATTGGAAGAGGGCTACCACACCTCTGAAAACTCGGGTGATGGCACTATGTTTCTTGCACATGCGTGCAAGCAAACATAAAAATAGACAAAGTACAATATATAAGTCATCACAGGCACGTATCGTGGTACAAAATTAAAGTGTGGATTTATAGGACATGAATTTTGTGCCTATACAAGTGTAAAACAATGCCGGGGTAGTTAACGATCCAAGCATTGCAATACACTAGATAACTGTTATGTGGAGGAGTGCCTACCCGCTGTCTCACTTTTGCCATCATGGAGGGCCACATGGGGTAGCAAGTATAGGTGGGAGGGACAATAGTGATTGTGCTCTGAGCCTGGTGGCCCCCAAAAATACACTGCAATTTTCATTTTTGAATTTTTCAAAAATGAGAAATTTAAAATAATGCTTCAAAGTTGGGGGGTTCTGTTCTTTCGTATTTATATTAAATAAGTTAGAGATAGCTGGGTAGCCCTGGAAAATATATTGTAAAAGTGTGTACAAGCAGGATGGCACACTGAAAATGAGATGTTGCTTCTTTGCTCAGCCACCTGGGTAAATTCATTGTAAAAGAAACTGTCCACTAGTGCACAAATGTAAAGAGAGAAAGCATTTAGTTTACAGAAGATTGTTAACATCTTGGAACATTTATTCCATTTCTGTAGTCAGGAGAAGGGCCACAAGATTTTATTTTTCAAAAGATAAACTGGTACCCCCCACCAACAAATACATATGTGTTTATCAGGTCATCTGAAAGGGATAATACTGGTTGTGCTCTGAGCCTGGCTGCCCCTTAAAAGATAGTTAAATTTTCATTTTTTTAATTTTCTAAAATCTGAATGTTAAAATAGCACTTCAGAGATAGTGGTGTGGGGGTTATGTTGCCTCATATAATAAATGTTAATATTTATAGCAAATCAGTTTGAGGGGTGGTACCTTTCAGTCTATTCTACTTTAATGGCTAAGAGGTGAAATATATATATAGTGGGTTTATTTTCAGACATTCTGGTGCCCCCCCCCAATGAACATGTTTTTATAAAAATCTTAAAATGATACCCAATAATGAATATCAAGATATATACATGGGTGAGTGTCCCTAAAACTGTGACATAATCACAGATGTTATACACAATTTATTATTAAGATACTAGAGACACAAATGATTGAGGACTTGAATATTGGAACGAATATGTGGGGTATGCAATGGCCTGAAACAAATGTTCTGTTTATCTTCATGGGTGAGAGAGTAGGACCTTAACTTACAAGGGCAAAAATCCTGCCCTCTCACAAGTGATAATGAACTCATATTTTAAGTAATTTTAAGTCATACATTTGGGTTTTCAGTTTTTTACATCAAGGGCCCAATATTCAAAAGATTGCCCAGGTGCAAATCAGAGTTTGCCAGTACAAACCAAGTTTTACAAAGATGTACAATGTTAAAAAGCCTGGTTGGCATGGGAAAACAGGGTTTGCACCTGGGCAAGATACAGAGGGGGGTACAATGTAAATTATAGGGCAGAGACCTGAATATTGGTACAGTCCAACATTCAGATTATGTGCACCATGCAAGGCCATTCTGCCTAGCCCCTTGCACAGTACACAAACCATCGACTGAACCCCCCACTTACTCCCGTGCAACCCTAATGGTTGGTGGAAGAAGTGTGGTGCCCCCAACACAGTAGTACCTGGTGTCCACTGGTCCACTCCCACCGATTGCCATCCATATGTACAGTATCAACAGTCCCTGGTGATCTATTTGTCCCTTCCCCAACCAATTGCCATCCCCATATACATAAGAAAACTTCTCTGGTGGCTAGTGGTCCCTACCACCACCGATCACCATCCCAGTGTACATTACTAAACTTCCATGGTGGCTAGTGGTCCTTCCCCCCACAAATCGCCATCCCTGATTATTAAACTTCCCTGGTGATCTAGCAGTCCCCCCCTCCCTATCCATGAGCTGCCCATAACATACAATAGATATATTTCCCTGGTGTCTAGTTGTCCCCCCACCCCTTACCCTGGCAGATAGTGCCCCACCACCCAGCTGCCCCCAATCAAATTCCCGAGCTGCCGACTGGCACAGCCCTCTGCTCAACACCACAGCCAGCTGCTGAATGAGCATGGATCATTGGCTAGCATCTGCAGTGGTGAGTGCTGGGCTGTGCCAGTCATCAGCTCAGGCTCATGAGGGGGGATCAGGGTGGTGTGGCACTACCTGCTAGGGTGGGGGTCCAGTAGACATCAGTGAAATCTATCTATTGTATTTTACAGGCAGTACAGGAATAGGGAGGGAGACTACTAGACCACCAGGGAAGTTTAATAATGTACATTAGAATGGGGATCGTTGGTGGGAGGGACCACTAGCCACCAGACTAACATCACATTTTCAGGTTAGGACAGCAATCAGTGGGTGGAGGTTCTACTAGCACTAGGGTTAGATCTCCAGAAATGGGCAATCGGCGAGGGGGGGTGCTGCGCTGCACAGTACAGCATTGCTTCCTATGCAAATGAGCCCATAATGGGCATGCGAATGGTCCCATAGCACCTTGCATGCCCCATGGGCTCATTTGCATAGCTGCATTTGAATATGGGGAATTTAGCATGGGTGCAAGCCACTGTACTGCCCTATTTCAGGACCATGTCTACCCATCACTAAGTAACATAGTGCTGGGTCTCAATAGCCCTGTATTCAGTTGAATAGTGCTGATGTGCCATTCCACTAAATATAGCAGTTTTGGACACCTGGGGCCCAGTTCTAAGATGGCTTATGCATTAGTGCAAGCTGATTTATGCCAAAACCCGTGGCATAAATTGCAACTTGTGCCATGCATTATGCCGTTCCCTATTTCAAAAGGCGCCTTGTGTCATGCCGTATGTGGGTTGTGCCAAATGTGATTCACATCATCCACTATGCTGCAACCCACAATGGCATGGCACAAGGGTGGGTTATGACAACAGATGTGCCCTATTCCAAAAGGGTAGCTGCCATAACCCACTTAGGCTTTTCTAAGAGCCGCATTGGTGCAGTGGAGTTAGACCATCATGGAGATGTTCTAAGGGGCATCTGTCTGTGCCAGTCAATGGATGCCCATTCCGCAGCACTGCAGCAAAGTCCCTGCAGTTCTCCCTGTGCCCCCGAACATGTTCATGCCCCCATCCCCAAATGTCGGGGATCCCTAGGGTTTATTTTGTACAGTACCCCTGGATGCCCATGCCACCTGTCCAGCTCCCCCCCATGTCCCCTGGTGCTTGCCATGGTGTTCCAGGCAGGGGGGCTCCAGAAGGCAGTTTGCAGTGGGCTGCAACTTGCGGCATGCAGGGCTTTTGCACCTTGCCTGTGGTGCTAGCCTATGCCTACCACAGGTCATAGGTGCCTGGACCCTGCCACTCTTAGAATATGGCGCAGGGTCCCCAGCATTGTGGTGAATGTCACAACTCGCATACGCCTGCAAGTTGCAACATTCATCTTGGAATCGAGCCCTGGATAGCTGCAGGGGGCAGTGCAAAGTTTTGCCCTCTGCTTTGCCCAGATTTGAATATCAGGCCCCAGTTTACTAGATACAACTTTTAAATCTGCTGTTTGAAGCTTGCACTGTTTTCTTCCTTTCAGCTGCTGGTTTAAGTGCTACACTAGACAATTGTGATGTCACTGTGAAAGCTACTCTCTGATTGACATAATATTCTATTGTGATTACACTAACCTTCAAGGTTTCAGTTATGACAACACTTATAGCAACATGTGTTTGATATCTTGCTGTTAGTGTTGTCATAGATCAAGATATTGCATTTATCCTACCATTTTAACCTCATTCCTGCTGTATAATTCCAAGATATCACTTTAATCTTACCATTTTAACTCAACTTCTGTCATATACTAGATATCACTTTTATCTTATATTTTTTACCTTGACTCCTGTTGTATAAATCCAAGATATCACTTTTTGCTTGCCATTTTCCTGACACTTGTTGTATAAATCAAGTATATCCCCTTACAGTATTTTGCTGTTTACTGTACCCTGAGTTATGTTGTAGAAATACAAGATATCACTTTCATGTTGCCCTTTTACCCACTTCCATTGTATAAATTATGTTATATTATACAGGCATGGTAGTTTTTTTTTCCTTTCTTTTACCAGGAGAAACACACTAAGCTGAAAGCCTGTTTACATGTGCAACCTGGGAGCACAAGGAAGTTAAGTGACTTACTCAGGGTCACACAGTATGCAAGTGGGGGCTGTGGGATTCAAAACCCAGGTCTTGCAGCTCAGAACCTTAAATCACTGCACTGTACTGTCTCTGTTTATTAGGGTTGAGTAAGCACTTTCATGTTAAACCCCAATTTTTGCACCTTAATTACCTTGTGCCTATTCAACCAATTTACATGAAATTACATGGGATGCACAGCATTTGTGCCAGGATCTATTGATTCTGTAAATGTCATGTAGATCGGTTCAGTGGGGGCAAAGTTACAGAGGGGCAAAACATGTAAAAATCACCATTTTTGAAAATGATAAGACTTCTTTTGCCATCTGATAACTAAAATATTTGAGACTTTGAAACCTGAAACTTACGGGTTTGATAGAGATTGGTTCAAGGGCTGTGCTTTTGTTGTTAATAGGTCCAATTGATAAGTGTTTTTTAAATTATTTACAAAAAATGTTCAATTTCTCAGCATGCACAGTTCAAAAAATCACTTCCATAGATAACTGAATTTTTGCAATGACATCTGGCTGCACTATACGAGACAGCAGTCTATTACTAACAAATGACAGCTTTGCCATATATTGCAACCCTTGTTGTGTTATGACCAATTGGTCAGCGAAGGGGCAACTGTGCTTTTCCCTAATAAACTTTATCTGTACACCGGTGGTCCCAATCCCCAGTGGCAGTGTATTTATTTATTTATGTTTCTGTATAATCTGACTCTTGGACACCCACCACCTGTGTCAGATCCCACCCTCAGCCCCTTGTTTTATTAATTGTTGTTGACATTGGAGGCCCCAGTCTACATGTCAACATTTACAAGATCACCCACCAGCAGTGTGGGACACTGGGGAGTCACCCCAGTGTCCCAGAATAGCATCATTATATTTGTCCTGTCCTGCCCCAAAAAAAGTCCTGCAATGTCTTTGTTTTGTTTTTTTAAACTGAAAAAAAGAAAACCATCTCTCGTCATCCCCACCATCTCCCTCCCTGTCCCGAACCTTCCACTGAGCACTCACTAGCCCACATACCCCCTTACCCTATACCTACCACCAGAGGTTGAATACTTTCATCCTCTGTGGATCGAGACATAGCTGCACTGCTCAAAGCTGAACAGTGAACTGAGGAATAACGGTAAGCACCATATAATATATTTCAATGGCGTTTCCAACTTATGTTCATCACTTTGCCATTTTTAGGAATTTTTTCACCAAATTTTCAACATGTCTTTTTTGGGATGCCACCTCATGAACACTGGCAGTGTCATTTTGTTAATCAGTCTGGGAATGCAATTTTGCGGTCGCTGCACAAAATCACTTTTCAGGACCAAATAATGAAATTTCACCACCAGTGTTCATGAGGTGGGGTCCCAAAAAGACCATAATGAAAATCTGGTGAACAATTTCATAAAAATGATCAGGTCACGAGTGTTCATTGACATTTTTCTATCCATATGCATAAGTTAGGTAATGTTCAGTATTTAGACTGTAGATTTTCTATATAGCCATTTTTCATACCAACTCATGAACAGTAGAGCTGTCATTTTTTTACATCACGGCCAAAAAATGTTTTCACACCTGTGGCATGGTATGGTGTTTTGGCAGGTATTTGAATTTTTTTTCCTACAAGATTTATGAAGTGGGGTCATGAGAAGACTATGTTGAAAGCTTTGTGGTAAAAATATTAAAAACCAAGAATTTATTAAATAAAGAAATAACGTTGTTTGAAGGGATGTCCGTTGCACTGCTGGGGAAAACATTGCCTTACTGTACCAGTGAGCTGAGATCTGGTGTGAACTCAGTGAGCCAGTTTAATGGGAAAAGGCTGATGGGGAATGTGCTGCAGCAAACATGTGCCGGGGTCTGCTGGGCCCATGAACTGGGTCAGGACTGTCTCCAATATTGTATTTATCTCACTGCGCACAGGTCTTAAAGGGACCTGTGCAAATGAGGATACAATCCCACTATCAGAAAAAGGAGTGAAAATCATTGCAAAAAAGTACGTTAATACAGACACTGGGGTTGTAGAACACAAAATGCACAAAGAAGGAAAATGAAAAAAATTAGGCATTTTGGTGTATTGGCAAATCTATGGTGGGGTCTTACTTGGGGCTATCAACCCTAATGCCCACCCCTTCCCTGATCAGATGAGGTCAAATGTGATGTCTTCATGTAGGGCACATAGAGTCCTGTGTGAAGAAAACTCAGATAGATTATGTTCTCCATACTGTATCACTATGAGGCATTAGATTGGAGCCATATTTCATGTTTCAGCCAGGAAGTTACAGGCTGGGGGCAGGGGGTGGGCATTAGGGTTGACATACACAAGTAAGACCCCACCACTGATTCGCCAATACTTGGGATACCCAAATCCCTAATGTTTTTCATTTCCTTTCTTTGTGCGCTTTGTTTTCCACAACATTAATGTCTGCATTGACATAGTTTTTTGGCAAAGAATATATATATATATATGAAACAAAAACAAGGTGCTGCGTCAGCATGTGGTCTAAAAGCAGAACAAAATGGTTATATTAAATGCAAGCTGAAAATAGAAAATAGAGATAAAAATCTATGTTTTGACATTAGGTCTTCTTCAGGAAATATCTAAAAGAGAAAAAAAATGCAACTACTATTAATGACATTTTTTATTATAATCATGTTGTGGTTTTCCATCGATGTGCAGTATTTGTCAAAACATTTGGTAATAAATAAGTTTGTCTCAGCTTATATGCGGGTCAGTCATGTTTACAAAAATTACCTGCTTGCATGGGGGGGATCAGCTTATACATGAGTCAGCTTATTTTGTTGTTTTTTTTTTCTTTTAGATATTTCCTGAAGAAGACCGAAGGTCTAAATGTAGATTTTTAACTCTATTTTCAGCGTGCATTTAATATAACCATGTTGTTTTGTATATGTGTGTATATATCTATATATATATATATATATATATATATATATATATATATATATATATATATATATTATAGCTGTAGTTAGGGTTAGCGCAAGCATTTAATGTTAAAAGCCAGTTTTTGCAGTCTAATAACTTTGCTGCTTGAACTTTTGCAAGCAGCATTGGAATGGGCAGGTCTATGAATATGCCAAATTTGGTTTGAATCCCTTGTGTGGTTTCTGAGCTACAGAGTGTTGAAAAATAAGAGATTTTTAATGTTTTTTGCTATTTGTCATCCTGTATCTCAGAAACGGCTGTAGCTACAGGGATGAAAATTTCAGGGTAGAAAACTGTGGCCTCACAGATGTGTCTTATGAATGTTTGGTGAAAAAATATTAATCTGTTCCAAAGTTATGAAATGTTCTTTTCCCATTATTTCCTACTATGGGAAAAATACCATATATTATCGCGTATAAGCTGACTCATGTAAAAGCCGACCCCCCTCCCCATACAAGCAGATAATTTTTGTAAACATGACTGACCTGCGTATAAGCTGAGACAAACTTATTTATTACCAAACGTTTTGACAAACACTGCACATCGATTGAAAACCACAACATGATTATAATAAAAAAATGTCATTGCTAGTACTTGCAGTCCTGTTTTTAATTTCAAGCCGTCCTCCTTGATGTCAGAAAAGCCTAGCGCAACCCGTTCCCAAACCAGTGCAATATCAGGTCCATCGGGGGGGAGTGAAGCATGCTGTGACTGGAGACATAACTGGAAACAGCAGTGTAGAGGGAGAGAAACGCTGGTTTGGAAGGACAGTTTCAAATACCTTTTTACACAGGTAATGTGTTTGTTCAAGGGTTCAAGGTTCTGGTTTACAGGAATCATGAAGACTTATTAGGAGGGGGTCAGAGCACCAGATGAACTTAATTCAAGGAAGTGACAGGTGAGGGTGGGTGCAAGCAAAGGCTTCAGCCTGTGGCAGGAGTTTGTTTAAAATAGAAAAAAGTTTGTTTACATGTTGTACATGTATGGCACTGTGTTAGTTCGGTAGCTAGATAAATGTGCTGGAGCTGTACTAGTATTTGTGAAGTGGTGCCAATAGGGAGGGTGTACCAGTACTTAGCTGAAGTTCCGTTATGGTGAGATTGATTACTGGATTTTACTGACTGACCTGCGTATAAGCCGAGGTACCTGATATAGCAATGGGAAAGTAGTAAAAAAAAATTTGACTTATATGCGAGTATATACATAGATGTCCCTGGAGGCATATGACTCTAGTTTGATGCAGAATCCTGCATCAGCATAGGATTCTAGATAAATGGAAGATCCTGCATCGGCTTATGAGTCTAGTCTGATGCAGAATCTTGCAACGAACTGCCATGTCAGATTCAGAATGATGATAGTTATTTTGCTCTTACATTATCTCTTGAATGTAATATTGTCTCTTGAATTGTCTTGCCTACTGTTATTGTACACTTTACGATATATGTATTTTCCCATAGCCCCCTACCCCCAGGATGCACCTGGAACTTGAGTAGTAGCCTGCCCAGCACACCTTCCTGTTAAAACTCAGAAAGAAAGAAAGAAAGAAAGAAAGAAAGAAAGAAAGAAAGAAAGAAAGAAAAAAGAAAATCCTGCATCAAACTGCCATGTTGTAATGTAGAACCCTGCATCGAACTGTCATTTTTCCAGGTGTACCCCTTTGTAATTACTGTTTCCTGTCAGTGGGTTCCCAATCCTCATGATGGCATTTCTTTAACCCCCCCACTACTGTGGTGCACTGGGATGACCACCCCCAGTGCACCAAAAGCATTAACATCCTAATAACTTTTTGTTGTTTCTGACACTGGGATGCCCACCCCTGGTGTCAGATGCCCCCCTGCCACTCCCACAGCCCATTCTTATTATTCTCTGCTGACATCAGGGTGCCCAATCCCCATCTAAGGATTTATTTCTCCCTCTATTACTGTGGCACACTGCCGTGACCACCCACAGTGTGACAAAAACCTTTACTTTTTTTCAGTGTTGCTTCTGACACTGGGAAGCTCACACCATGTGTCGAATGCCCCCCCACCCACTGAATATTAAAAGTGTTCACTGACATCAGGGTGCCCAATCCCTGTGTCGACATGAACCTCTCAGCACTATGGGACACTTGGGGAGCCCAATCCCAGTGTCCCAAAATAAAGTTATCCCTTGCCAGAAAAAAGAGAAAACTGTCCCTCAACATCTTTTTTTTTAATCCTAGAAAAAAGGAAATGGCCCCTCATTGTCTCCCCTGTCCCCCTTCCCCATCCTGACCGTCCCACTGAGCACCCACCACCCCACACAATTTCTCATCCTATACTACCATCTGGAGGTCAGCGGCTGTCATCTTCACTGGACTGGGACACATCCACACTTTTCAAAGCCCAACCGCAAACTGAGGAATCAAGGTAGGCTTGTATTATGACTCTTAGTTGGGTTTTCAACTTATGTTGATAGCTCAGCCATTTTTAGGAATTTTTACCCCAAATTTTAAACATGGGGTTCTTAGGACCCTACCTCATGAACACTGTCACTGCCATTTCATTATTCAGTCCTGAAAGGTGATTTCAGGGTCACTATGTGGAATCTCCTTTCTGAACCAATTAACAAAACGACAGTGCCAGTGTTCATGAGGGGAGGTCCCAAAAAGCCCATGTTGAAAATGTGATGCAAAGTATTCTCAACAAGCATTTGTCAATGCCGAATGTTTGCTTGCTGGCATTGGCAGTGGTAGTGTAGAAGTTACAGAGCTGCGTAATAGTAATGGCAGTGAAGTATTGAACTGAAGCCAACCCCACCACCACCCTGCAGAGAGTGAGAGGCATTGGGGTGTGCCTTTGGGTCATCAGGCATAACGGCCACGCAATTTCAGTACACCCCACCCTGCAGACACTGGCAAGTGTCACGGTGTTCCTTGGGGTCTTTGGTCCTTATGCGCACCCCATTCCATTAGGAAATACAGAGAGATGGATGCGATATAGGAGAATGGGGTGAACTTTGGGGCTGAAGAGTCCAAGGCATACCTTGATGCTTCTCACTGGCTGCAGGGTGTGGAATGGTATGAGCATTACAGGCAAGAATCCCAAGTCACACCCCTGATGCCTGTCATTCTCTACAGGGTTGGGCGTTATGGTTGGAAACCCTAATTCCTCAGGCATTCGTTGGTATTTTCACTCCAGATTTTGAACATGGTTTTTTTGTGACCCCACCTCATGAACAGGGGGAATATTAGTTTCTTAGCCAAAAGCTGCTTATGCACAGCGACTACGGCATTTAGCACCACAGGTACAAAAACATTCCGAACAGGATGTAAAAAATGACAGCTGTACTGTTCATGGGGAGGTGTAAAAAATGGCAATGTTTCAAATCTGCAGTAAAAATATTTAAAAAAATGTTGAAGTCACTAGCGTACATAGAAACTGTGCAATGCACACCCGTAATATAATTAGGTTGGGGATTTTTTTACAGCAGATTGTCAACTCAGGCATTTTGGTGCCTCCGATTATGAACAGTGTCACTGTGATTTTCTTTATCTGTCCCAAACAATGATTTCCCACAGCGACCACGCACCTCTGCGCTGAAAGTGTGAAAACACACTTCGGCCATGTTGTGAAAAATGACTGCTGTACTGTAAATAAGGCAGTGTGGAAAAATGCCACTGGTGAAAATCTGGACTTAAAATATTACAAAGTCATGAACTTATGAGGGTGCGTGAAAACTGCGCAATGCTCATTCGTAACACAGTCATTTTATGGACTTTTGTCACCAAATTTCAACATAGCCATTTTAAGACCTCTGCTCATGAACAGTGTAAATGTGATTTTCTTAATCTGTCCCAAACATTGCTTGTACACCAATCAGCACCATTGTGCGCTACATGAAAAACACATTTAGGGCAGCATATGAAAAATGTCAGATGTACTGTTCATAAGGAAGTGTAATAAAATGGCAATGTTGAAAATCTGGAATGAAAATATTAAATTTGCAAACTAATTATAATAATAATAATAATAATAATAAAATTTATTTAATTAAGCGCCTTTCAGAATTTGAAGGCGCTATACATAAAATGTAAGAACACCAACATCAATAAATACAATAAACAGAACAACAAGTATACAAATAATCAGGCCAATTACAATAAAACAGGGAATGCCTTATCCCACAAAAAAGTCTTTAAGGCTCTTTTAAAACTGTCCACCGTTGTACTCTCTCAGAGCTGATGGGGCGAGAATTCCAGAGGGAGGGAGCCGCGAAACCAAAGGCACGGGCTCCAGAGGACTTCAAATTAACCCTCGGAATCTCCAGCAACCCCTCGTCAGCTGAGCGAAGCTGTCTCAGAGGGGTGTAGGGCACCAGAAGCTCTTTCAAGTAGTCAGGACCAAATCCGTGTAGGACTTTGTAGGTCAAAAGACCCACTTTAAAGGTGATCCGCCACTGTATTGGCAGCCAGTGCAGAGTGCGCAGCACTGGGATAATATGAGACCTTCTAGAAGCCCCAGTCAATAAACATGCTGCTGCATTCTGCACTAGCTGCAGGCGGTGGATATCAACCCCAGCAAGCCCTAGGTACAGGGAATTACAGTAATCAAGGCGAGATGTCACAAAGGTGTGGATCAGAACCGGCAAATCACCAGGTGGAACCAGGTGCCTAATTCTGGCGATGTTTCTAAGATGAAAAAAATGTGGTCCTGAAAACTGCAGACATCTGATGACGAAGGGTCAAACCAGTGTCAAGCTCCACACCCAGGTTACGCACTCATTCAGAGGTAGGGATCTGGTCCACCCCTAGAAACAATCCAGAGGGAGACCCCACCCCTAAACCCTCAACCCTGCGACCGGGGTCCACCACAATAACCTCGGTCTTCCCTGGGTTCAACTTTAAACCACTGGTATTCATCCAGTCTTGGATATCTGCGAGGCAGTTGTTCAGCACCGAGATAGCACTAACCTGGTCAGGTGCAAAAGACAGGTAGAGCTGGGTATCATCAGCATAGCAGTGAAACCTCAGCTCGTACCATCTTACAATGTCTCAGGGTAGCATATATACTACGAATAACATGGGGAAAGTACCGAACCCTGAGGTACCCCGCAAGGCAGAGAGAAGGCCCCGGATGAATATAATCCCGAGACCACTCTCTGCGTTCTCCCCTCGAGGTAAGATGAAAATCATCTGAGGACCACACCTGAAAGTCCACAAATGGACCTCAGCCATTCGAGCAAAACCCCATGATCCACAGTATCAAAGGCTGATGATAGATCAAGGATAACCAAAATAGAACGGTATCTCCGATCTCTCGCCATCAGGAGATCATTGAGCACCCGAACCAGAGCAGTCTCGGTGCTGTGCCTCTTACGAAAACCAGACTGGAGAGGTTCATATAAACTATGGATGGTCAAATGGTTATCCAATTGAGCTGCCACAACCTTTTCAATAACCTTCCCCATAAAAGGGAGGTTAGAGATCAGGTGGTAGTTGGCTAGGTCATCCCGGTCTAAGGAAGCTTTCTTCAGAAGGGGAGTCACCACCCCTTCCTTCAGAGAGCTAGGGAAAACTCCCATCTCCAAAGAACATCGGATAATCCGAGCAAGGACTGGGCCGATAAACTCACTACAACCCAAAATCAGGGAAGTAGGACCCGGATCCAAACTACCGCATGTTGGGCGCATCTCACGGACAATCCTCATAGTGTCCACGATATCCAGTAGATTAAAGGAACTCCAGGAGATCCCAGGCTCTGCAACAAAGCATTGATCAACGGTAACAGCCTTAGAGTGAGGTCGGGGACACTGTCTCCGGATGTCTTCCACCTTATTCGCAAAGAATTGAGCGATCTCCTCGCAGTCATTCTGCATAAAAACTCGATGGATCTGCCAACAGGCTGGGTTGCACAGTCTGTCAACAGTTCTGAAGAGCTGAGCCGGTCGATTCCGAGAGACAGAAATTTCCCTGGACAGGAATTCTGCCTCCTTATGGGAAATTTCTGCTTGGTAGAGCTTATAATGCTCTAGTAAAATAAGGTGGTCAGCGTCAGAGGCAGTCTTCCTCCAACGCCGCTCCAACCTACACTCCAACCTCCGCAACCCTCTCAGTGCCCCGTCAAACCAAGGGGCAATGGGACGGCGTGGAAGGGGGCGAACACGGGTTGGTGCAATCTGATCAAGGGCAGCCGAGATGGCCCCATTATAGGCCACCACCAGCTGCTCAGGATCAGAGAACAATTCATCAAACAATGAGAGGTCAATAACCACTGTCAGGTCTTCAAGGACAATGTCCAGCAATGGGCGGTACTTGACCAACTCCACAGGGGCCGACCTACCCAAGGGGGCCTCAAAATTGAACCCAACTTATGAGCATTCATAGGAACTGTGCAATGCACGCTCATAAAACAGTCATTTTTAGGAATGTTTTCACCATATTTTCAACATAGCCATTTTAAGACCTCTGCTCATGAACAGTGTCACTGTGATTTTCTTAATGTGTCCCATACATTGATTTCGCGCATCGACTGCGCCATTGTGCGCTACATGGGTGGAAACACATTTTGGGCAAGATGTGAAAAATGACAGCTGTACTGCTCATAAGGAGGTGTGGTAAAATAGCAGTGTTGAAATCTGGGTAAATATTGAAGAATACGAACTTACAGGCGTGCGTAGGAACTGCTACGCGCTCATAAAACAGTCATTTTTACGAATTTTTTCACCAAATTTTCAACATAGCCATTTTAAGACCTCTGCTCATGAACAGTGTCACTGTGATTTTCTTAATTTGTCCCATACATTGATTTAGCACACCGACTGTGCCATTGTGCGCTACATGGGCGGAAACACATTTTGGGTAAGATGCAAAAAATGACAGCTGTACTACACATAAGCAGGTGTGGTAAAATGGTAATGTTGAAAATCTGGAGTGAAAATATTGAAAATTTGCGAACTTACGAGCATGCATAGGAACTGCACAACGCTCGCTCGTAAATCAGTCATTGTTAGGAATTCTTTCACCAAATTTTCAACATAGCCATTTTAAGACCTCTGCTCATGAACAGTGTCACTGTGATTTTCTTAATTTGTCCCGTACATTGATTTAGCACACCGACTGCGCCATTGTGCGCTACATGGGCTGAAACACATTTTGGGTAAGATGCAAAAAATTACAGCTGTACTACACATAAGCAGGTGTGGTAAAATGGTAATGTTGAAAATCTGGAGTGAAAATATTGAAAATTTGTGAACTTACGTGTGTGCGTAGGAACTGCACAACGCTGCGCTAAATAAAACAGTCATTGTTAAGGAATTCTTTCACCCAAATTTTCAACATAGCCATTTTAAGACCTCTTCTCATGAACAGTGTCACTGTGGTTTTCTTAATTTGTCCCGTACATTGGTTTACTTTCAAACGACTGCCAATTATGCGCTACATGAAGCGGAAGCATGTTTGGGTGAGATGTGAAAAATGACAGCTGTACTACTCATAAGAAGGTGTGGTAAAATGGCAATGTTGAAAATCTGGAGTGAAAATATTGAAAATTCGTGAACTTACGAGCGTGCATAGGAACTGTGCAATGCACGCTCGTAAAACAGTCGTTTTTTTGGAATTTTTCCACCAAATTTTCAAAATAGGCTTCTTGAGAGACCACCTAATGAACACTGCAGTGTCATTTCATTAATCTGTCCCAAAAGGTGATTTTGCGCAGTGACTGCGAAATCACCCTTCGGGCCCGAATAACGTCATGACAGTGACATCATTCATGAGAAGGGGTCCCAAAAACCCGATGTTGAAAATTTGGTGCAAAAATTCCAAAAATTGCCTGAGATATGCAACAAAGTTGAAAAACCCCTATCTAGCCCATTATACAGCTTACCAGCATTTCCTCAGTTCACGGTCGGCTTTGAAGAGTGCAGACGTGTTCCCGGTCCACCGAAGATCGATCGCACCGAGGTCCGGAGAGTAAGTATAGAATTGGGCGGGTGTAGGAGGTAGTGCGCAGTGTGGGTTGGTGCGGGTTGAGGAGAGGGCCAAGAGACCACATGGGACCGTTTTTCTTTACAGGTGTTATTTTTGTTTACAATGATGACGGGGACGTTTGCCACGCTGGGGTGGGCTCCCAGCATGGCACAAGGATGGTTGGGGGGGCATTCAGCCGATGGGGGATTGGGCACCCCCGTCGGCCAAAGCATCGATTGCCACACTGGGGTGGGCTGTCAGCATGGCACCCACTACTCGGGGGTGAGGACAGTGGAGCCGGCCGAGATTGGGCACCCCATCTGCTATATCATTAGTTGCCATGCTGGGTAGGCACCCGAAGGGCATTTGGAAGGCTTTGGGAGGCGGGGGCGCTGCACAGCCGACGGGACTGGGCACCCGGTTGGCTATACAGTGTGTGCATGCGTGTGGGGGGGCGCGCATGCCTGCATGGGCATGTGTGTGTGTGGGGGGGAGCTGCACATGAGCAGGCGATATCTTATCACTGCTCACTTAAGCGTAGCTCCCCCTTTGAACTGAATGCCACTGCATTTTGGAGCTTGTCATAGACAGCTCCAGCATGCATTGGATAACAGGGGCTGCGCCTGCCAACACACTGACTGAATTGGAAGAGGGGGTGACACACCTCCGAAATCTCGGATGATGGCACTATGTTTCTTGCACATGCGTGCAAGCAAACATAAAAATGACTGTGTTATGAGTGTATGAACAATACACCTGTCATTTCTCACATTCTTCCTAAAATGTGTTTACACAGCAGTGGTGCAAAATGGCACAGTTGCTGCTCAAAATCATCTTCTGGGAATGAGTAATAAAATGAAAGTGTCAGTTTTCATGAGGTGGGGTCCCAAAAAGGCTGTGTTGAAAATTTGCAGCAAAAATCGCAAGCAACTCCCACAAAACTGGGATAGTATTATACTATTTCAAAAAGTAAGGAAATTAATTAACAAAAACTTTGTTTAAAATAAAGTTAGGTTTCTAGACAGAGGTCTTCAACCAAAATGATACAGGTCAAGAAATTGGATGTTAGGGTTTACAACTGTTATACCTCTCACCCACCAAACCCTACCATTGGAACTGCACCCCACCCTTTACACACAAACAAACATCAAGGTGTGCATTTGGGGCCTGGGCACCCACCCAACCCTACCATTGCAACACCACCCCTCCCTCCACACACCAGCAAGCATTGGGGTGTGCCTTTGGTCGTGGACCCTAACGCTCATCCCATTCCATCTGTAAGGAATCTGACATGGAGCACTATAGGAGAAAGTTGTGAGCATAAGGGTCCGTGACCATAAGGCA